>CM017800.1:30579075-30944271 GCA_008086715.1 Sitobion miscanthi
AATACGTTCTGCGACGTGCGTTCTCGTTTATGTAATATTACCAATTAAGTTTCGTGTGTTGCATGTTAATTATTTTTTATAACTTCAAAATATCAATCCATGTATTTAGTGATTAGTCGTTAGCAATATATATTATTAATAAATTTTAAAAGTTTTAATTCTATTTACAAATGTATTCAAATTTTGCTCAATGTTGTTATTATAAAAATAAGCGAATACATGCACTGTAAATCGTAAATCGTTTATGTAATATTTAGATTTGTAAAATGTAGTTAATAATTATGTGATATTTTTTTGTCTCGAAAGAAAAAAAAATTTATAATTTTGCGTGAATAGTATTTCAATATTTTATTACAAATCCTGTTGATACATGACTAATAAATTAACTATAATTAACTACGATTAATTTATTGTTACGAGTAGAGTATATATTGCTATTATGTACACTGACAATCGAATGTTTTTCGATAAAACCACTTACATTTTCCACGGACAATTTCATAAGATAAAAGAAGTAAAGTTAAATATTTAATACACAAATAATGATTGATACAACTATAATTGCCGATTGAATGAGAAATACAACTAAAAATAAAACCTTTTTAAAAGCTATTTTCTACCTAATCTTTCAGGTAATAATTTTGTCTGAAATAGTATTTGCATTCGTATTTTTAGTGTCGTTTCACTGTGACAACGTATAATGAAAGTATACAGAGTGATTTTTTCTCGTTTTACATAGGAAACACGTCGTACGGCATACTATCATTTTAAATACATTTTCATGATTTAAAAAACTAAATATACTTTTACATAATCCGTAGGTACTATTGTGGCATATCTAACTATTATATTTCTTATTGAGATTTTCAAGATTTTTTTTCAATCGATGAACCTTAAGTACACGTAGTTTCGTATTTTGAAACAGAACATATAACTTTATTACAAATGTTAACGATGTAATACGATTCTAATGTAGTAATTTTTAATTATTATTATGCATTTTAATATTAATGAACAACGAACTTATCAGGTAAGGAGACGGTTATATATAAGGCCTTTATAAAGTCTAAGAGGGTATCTATTTCCACTTGACTTCACCATAACTCATAAGTCCATAACAGAATCGGAACTTTAAATATACTTTTGAGAAATTAATAAAAACTATCGAACAAAATGTTTCGGTATGAGAACTTAAGTAACATTGATTTCGTATTCATAGATTTAAAAGTAACCATTATAAAAAAATCGCACTGGTAAAGCATTCAGGCCACGGGGGACCTCATTGGGTACACCGTCTTGGAAACGACCACAATCGTAACTATTATTTTAGTATTAGACATAGACCTTGTCTCCAACACTTGTCTCTAATCGTTGGGCCCCCCCCCCCAAATGCTGTCTATGGTATTAATGTACATAACACTGCCCCCCCATTGAACTTTAAAAAAAAATATGTCACTAATTGCTATGCTTTTAACATCAATTCACACGGATATTTTCGGAATTTGCATGACCATTATTTACGAGTGATTTATAAAAAAAATATGGGCTGGCGTAACGTTACCCAAGACCCCCACAAACATGAAATAATCTCTTTTTTACAATTTTATTTCAAAAATTAGCATGAATTTACACGGCTATATTGCTAAATTCGACCCTGTGCCAGTGTTATGTATGTATTTATACAACTATTAATTAAAAACCGTGTTCAGTAATACTAATACATAAATAATCCGTCAAAACCAAAAATTCCATTACGATTTTTATTTTAACTTGATGGATTATTTTTAAATTAACTATGAACAATTTAAGTTATTTCTACAGTCAATTAAACTAGTTTGTAGCTTAGCTTAAACTTTTCAACTACCTAGTTAATTTCCAACTTTGATAATACCTACTTATGACGTAACGTATGGGAAGGTACCTTATATTATATTGAAAATAATTAAACTACGTATCTAATTAATCTAATATTTTTTTTGTTTAAACATTTATTTTTTACCGCCCCTTTTCCTAGATTTTGACAGATTGGCGCCATAGGACGGCTAAACAGCTCGGGGTTTGGAAATTAAATTCGGAGGTTGGTTCAACATTATTTGAAGGGACGGATTTTAATGCGCGCCTAATGTGCTGCAGAGGGCATATTCTGCAGTAAACGTAATTTCTTCTCTGTCTTATAAACACGTAGAAAAAAAAAATAAGACCTCTCTCCATATTTTACTCATTGTGATTACATTCTAGAAGTTAACGTATTATTATATATAGACTATAGTACATTTTATAATAATTTTAAAGAATAATATTATTTGTGTTTTGACAGGAGCTTTTTTTGTTTTTGTTTAATATTTTATTTTTAAGTTGGTTACGAGTAGGTACTTATTTATTTAATATTTTGTAATTTAAAATTTATTACTAATAATACCTTCTTAAAAATAAAAATATTTTAAAAAAGCTACTGATAGTAAATAAAGATAATGTTATTCTTTTTTTTATTTTAACACCTTGATTTGAACAATGTATAATAATCACTACGAGTGAAGTAAGGGGAAAGGTTTTAACTAAAATTAGTTATATACCTATCACAATGCCATGTAAGGCGGATAAAACATTACTCTGGTGTGCTTTCTTAAGATAATAGCCAAGCCAGTAAACCACTGAATTAACAAATAATTCCCAACAAAATAGCATCAACATTTTATTAAAGTAAAAACGTAAAATAACAAAAAATAATATTAGGTAGGTATACCTAAATAATACCTGGTTACCTTACTTAGGTATGGTTTGAATTATATTGACAAATTTATCTTTTACCATTCCTTATTAAAATCTGTATTTTTATTTTCTCAAAATTATAAGTAAAGTTAATACCTACCTACAAAAGTTACGAAATAATGCAATACTGCAATATAAAAAGAACAAAAATTACATTAAATATGTATAATATGTTATAAAAATCAAAAATGTTGAAATAGACACTAAAAGTATTCATATTTTTAATCACATATATCTTCATAGCACACTTAGCACATAGCGTACGGTCAACTAAAAAATCGTGAGCCCCAATCATAATACATAGTATACAGAGAACTGAAAATAAAAAGTGAGACTGTGAGGCGAGACTGTTGGATAATGGAAGAACAACGAAAAAGTGTACGAAATACAACAGTATAAGGTGGAGTAGAATTAAAAACATAATATTATACAATTTACAGGATGATTTTTCGATAAGAAACCGATGGTTTTATGTGCGAAAAAGGCACTGTTAGGTGGCAAAAGCGATATTTGACAACGCAGTACATAAATGTGTCGGGTTCCTATGATATCGCACACCTAGATCAAATCTGTAATAATTCAAAAAGTTAGTTTTTTAGTTAAACATAGGATATAATATTCAAGGCTGGGCATTAACGAGTTAAAGGTTAAAATTAAGTTAAAACGTTAAGTTAATTAACTCGTTACTTTTTTTCGAATTAACTTTTAACTTAATAAGTTACTTTTTTTCAAGAGAGTGTTAACTTCAAGTGAATTGTATTTCAATAAATCTAAACTAAGTTAAATTTCGTCCGAAAAATAATGCAAATTTTTGAATGGGTTTTTGCTTTGATGTTTCATTTTAAATTTCCTTAGTAATTATCCTGAGCGTAAAACAAAACTATCTAATAAACCATATTATGTGTCTGGAATTTTTTATTTTTGCAAATTAGCAAATTTTAACTTTACACTAAGTTGAGTTACTTTTTTTTTCAAAGTTAACTCTTACCTCAACGAGTTAACAACAAAAAAAAAATACAAGTAACTTTTAAATTAACTTAGATTTATTATTTTAAAATAACTTAACTTAACGAGTTAAAAAAAATCGTTAACTTGCCCAGCTTTGGTAATATTATGTTAGTCCATCATGGTTTTAGTCAACCACTCCGTAAAAAAAAATATTAAAATTGATCGAAAATAGTTTTTAAAACGATGTTTATATTACTTTGATTTTTGAAAGGAAGCAGTTTTTTTTGACGCCTCAAACTGCTCCATATTATTTCTTTAAATGGCGATTAATACTTTGATAGAAATAAAATTGGGAAAATGTTACATTTCCCGAACTTAGGTATTGGTGACATACCTGTTGATGGCTTCTTTAATGCAAATTATTCTTTTAGTCATTTTTGTGGTGGTAGGATTTCCAAGCGAACTTCAATACTAAGCTAGATAGTGTACGGCGCCGTCGACTAACAATTTTACCAAAAAAAATTTTCGAAATTGTTAGTTTTAAATAGGTATAGGATTGAAAACAGTTTTTAAAAAGACGATTACGTTACTTAGATTTTTAAAAAGAAAGAACTTATTTTGACGTCTCAAACTGCACTATACTATTATTTGAATGGCGATTAATACTTTGATAGAAATAAAATTAGGAAAATGTTACTTTTTTTCGGACTTAGATGATGGTGACATACCTGTTGATAGCTTATTTAATGCAAATTTTACTTTTAGTCATTTTTGTGGTGGAAGGATTTCCAAGCGAACTTCAATACTAAGCTAGATAGTGTACAGCGCCGTCGACTAACAATTTTGCCAAAAAAAAATTTCGAAATTGTTAGTTTTAAATAGGTATAGGATTGAAAACAGTTTTTAAAACGACGATTACGTTACTTAGATTTTTAAAAAGAAAGAACTTATTTTGACGTCTCAAACTGCACTATACTATTATTTGAATGGCGATTAATACTTTGATAGAAATAAAATTAGGAAAATGTTACTTTTTTTCGGACTTTGATGATGGTGACATACCTGTTGATAGCTTCTTTAATGCAAATTTTACTTTTAGTCATTTTTGTGGTGGAAGGATTTCCAAGCGAACTTCAATACTAAGCTAGATAGTGTACGGCGCCGTCGACTAACAATTTTGCCAAAAAAAATTTTCGAAATTGTTAGTTTTAAATAGGTATAGGATTGAAAACAGTTTTTAAAAAGCAGTTACGTTACTTAGATTTTTTAAAAGAAAGAACTTATTTTGACGTCTCAAACTGCACTATACTATTATTTGAATGGCGATTAATACTTTGATAGAAATAAAATTAGGAAAATGTTACTTTTTTTCGGACTTAGATGATAGTGACATACCTGTTGATAGCTTCTTTAATGCAAATTTTACTTTTAGTCATTTTTGTGGTGGAAGGATTTCCAAGCGAACTTCAATACTAAGCTAGATAGTGTACGGCGCCGTCGACTAAAAATTTTGCCAAAAAAAATTTTCGAAATTGTTAGTTTTAAATAGGTATAGGATTGAAAACAGTTTTTAAAACGACGATTACGTTACTTAGATTTTTAAAAAGAAAGAACTTATTTTGACGTCTCAAACTGCACTATACTATTATTTGAATGGCGATTAATACTTTGATAGAAATAAAATTAGGAAAATGTTACTTTTTTTCGGACTTTGATGATGGTGACATACCTGTTGATAGCTTCTTTAATGCAAATTTTACTTTAGAGTCATTTTGGTGGTAGGATTTCCAAGCGAACTTTAATACTAAGCTAGATAGTGTACGGCGCCGTCGACTAACAATTTTGCCAAAAAAAATTTTCGAAATTGTTAGTTTTAAATAGGTATAGGATTGAAAACAGTTTTTAAAAAGCAGTTACGTTACTTAGATTTTTTAAAAGAAAGAACTTATTTTGACGTCTCAAACTGCACTATACTATTATTTGAATGGCGATTAATACTTTGATAGAAATAAAATTAGGAAAATGTTACTTTTTTTCGGACTTAGATGATGGTGACATACCTGTTGATAGCTTATTTAATGCAAATTTTACTTTTAGTCATTTTTGTGTTGGTGAGGATTTCCAAGCGAACTTCAATACTAAGCTAGATAGTGTACAGCGCCGTCGACTAACAATTTTGCCAAAAAAAATTTTCGAAATTGTTAGTTTTAAATAGGTATAGGATTGAAAACAGTTTTTAAAACGACGATTACGTTACTTAGATTTTTAAATGGAAGGAGCTTTTTTTGCGCTTTAAACTGTGCTATACTATTTATTTGAATGGCAATTAATACTTAAATAGAACAAAATTTCGAAAATTGTTGGCGACAGTTTTTAAAACGTTTTTTATATTATTTTCATTTATGTTTCTTAACTGAAAATTAATTTGCACATTTACGTGATTTTGACGAATTCCGTACAAATTCTAACTTCAGCTAATCATAACAATTTAGAGTGGATTTAAACCCAATTTTTTTTCAAGCACACTTTAAACAATTTTTGAGGAATCTGTCATCACAATCTGAAGTTTTTTAATTGGGCGAAAAATTATTTACTGACAATTATTGAAAAATACTTAAAAAATCGATAATGTTTCATGGCTATTTAAGGCTTTAAAAGTGTCAAAATGTTATCAAGTATATAAAATACTATTATTAACATCTGAGGGAAATTTAAAGGATGAACGGTCAATCGTTTTTGAATTGCGCCAAAAAACAAAATCGAATTTGTCAAAAATTGGTATTGCTTTGCCCTGAATCTAAAATAGCAAGAATCAAAGTCTAAAAACGATTTATTTCAAAACTTGTACTTAGAATTGTTTTGTTTTAATTATGTTACAATAATTAGTCATAGTATAATAAATAATCACCTAACATCAAACCATTACCCACCGTTCACCACTGGACTACACGAATTTTTGAAAAGTCGATCCGTAGTTTCGATTACAACGACGTTTGCACTTGCACCGCCGAATACAACGTTCCAATTGTTGATTTTTGGTTATAAAATCACGAAGATAAATGTGTAAAAGTGTACGAAAATCGACCGAACAAAGGATCCAGCTGATATTGTTGGGTTATAGAAGATCAAAGTTTAGTTTTTAAAATTTTATGTTTGGAAAATACTCGTTCACACTTAACTCATGTCTTATGTGCACGAAGCATATTATATGAACGTCTTTTATGCTACGCAAAACGGCGTGTTGAATAAACCAGACGTTATCGTTAGTTCAAAGGGAATTTGAAATTTCCCCACTCACAACTCATAAGTGATTTAAATATACAGTTTTCCATTTGGCTATATGAGCCCTCCAATATTCAAAACTATCCGAGGGTAGCTGAGTGGGTCAGACCGACACCGGGGAGGGTTTCCAGTAAAAAAATGTATCCTGCATAATCTAGATAGCTGCACAATAAGTAAATATTATAACAATATCGTATTATGAGGTGGATAGGCTTTTTTTTGTGGGAAAAAGGCCACACATGAAAATTGCACTTCAAATAACCATCACGCATAACCGTTTTTAACCACAAAAATAATGCGAAAAATTTGTTGAACATATTATTATGTATTTTTAATTTTACAACATAATAATATGTCTATTTCAAACATTTATACAATATTAAAAATGTTTTTGATACTAACTTACTATTTGTTGCGTCTATAGGTACATGTTGTCATTTGCACGCCGCCAGTTGTATATATATATATATTAAATATTGTTTATTATTTGTGGTAACATGACTAGGTATATATAATTAACCAGACATGATCGCTAGGCTTAGATTTTTTCACGTAGACATTCTTCCCCGGACTTAGAAGCAAAACTATTTAATATCATATGGAATGAAAAACAATATTAAGAACATTTTGAAAAGAAATGTTCATTTTTACCAATCAAAATAACGAACAACCATTTTTTATAGATACTATACATACTATAAAAGTTGTTAGTAAAATGCATAAAAAAAACCGTAGTTCCTTTCTTTAGGACCTTGGGACCACCCACAGTTAGGATGAAATTTCCCAATAGGCTTATATCCGCCTGCGATAAAACTGGTATTAATCATTATATTTTAATTCCCATGTTGGTAAAATAAAATAAATTGTATACCTACGTTTTTTACTAACAAAGTATCATGCTGGAACCAGGGGTGTAGGACGTAGGTCTGGACCCGAAGTCCACCCCCTTCGGTGCACAACTGACACGTGTAACGGTGACGGCGGTCCCTCCGCAGAAAATCGACACACGACACCGCTACGGTAATATTATAAGACACAATAGATTATTATTGATATTATTATATCGGTACCAATATGGCAATATGCCATAACTGTAATATCATTCGTCAGGGTTCGGTGAGCTTTGTTATATAAGTGTGAATATATTGACCCATAAAGGATAGACTTAAAGATATAAGAACATTAAATAAACAATCCGTTTTCATTTTCAAGCGAATTTGACCAGTATTTTGTACTGCGACATTTCACGTAGGTACCTAGGTTGGATAGGACCTCATAATCCACTCATCAAGCTCCGCTTAAAAATTGAATTATTGATTAGAAATATTGTAATCTCTAAGATCTATAATATTATTCGCTCAAACATTGAAACCGTACCGAAAGTAAAAGCGTGAACTGCGACACGGCGGAAAATGTCCCGCGTTGCTCGCACTCGTAAGACGTACCTATATCATAATATTAATATTGTAGAATACAGATAATAGACAACGAATGTGGGTGTGGCGTACTCTCGAAGTCTCGACAGTGTTCGCTAGACTAAACTGGTGTGCAAAAATAATGCACCGGAATGTTTGCAGGACCACCTATCATTTACACGGTTCGTTATTCCGGTGCGGGTTGATGTGGGTATCGTGGGATGATCTTAAACTTGTCTAGTTTATAGCGAATCTCTAGACCGCCGGACGTTTTTCGCGTGTCGCAGACGAAATAGATGACGAAAAACGCGAAGACTCGAAAACCACCCACCAAGGCGGCGGCGGCGTTGGTGCGATGTCCGCTCGTTATCATACTACAATCATATTGATATTATAGTATTGTAATAATAATATTATTACGTCGTTGTAACGAATAAAACACGTCGTCACCCGCGCCGTTATCTATATCAAATAAAATTGTCGTCGTCGTTTGGCAATAATGATTTATCAATTTGTCTTCGAGAGTCGCGCACACGATAAGTCGGCCAGGTGCTCGTGACAGGTTGGGTTAGCTTATATACCAAACACACACACACAAACACACACACACACACACACACACACGCACACACATACACTCAACACGGTTTCGAGTGTTCAAACAAATAATAATATAATGACGATATGTATGCGCCCACGTCGCGTCGAGCACCGTGTATTCCGCATATTGTGTGTTGGGCTCTTATCGATTCTTCGCCCGCTATCGGCAGTCCGCGAACACACGCACCGACGAACGTCCGCCACCGCCGTCGACCATGATCCGCGGATCGATCGTGGCCGCCGTCTTACCGTCACCGCCGCAGCCGCCGTCTTTGTTGTTGTTGTTGTTGTTGTTGTCGTTGTCGTCGTTGTCGTCGTTGTCGTTGACGAGCGCCGGGTCGACCGCCCCGGGGCGGCCGGTGGAGATCCGCGCGGCCGTCATACTGCCCGCCGAGTCCAAGTTCATCACCACGCTGTCCAAGGTGATGCCCGTGCTGGACATCGCCGTCCGCGACCTGTACGCCAAGGGCATACTCCGGGAGACGGACGTCACGTTCAGGTTCATGCAAAAGGACGACAAGTGCGAGGACATCGAGGCCATGCGCTCCGGTTTCGATCTGATCATCAACGGCCGGGTCGACCTGTTCCTGGGACCCACTTGCGATTACGGCGTCGGTCAGTCAGTTTTGTAATATCACTAAATTATAAGCATTACATAGACAGTGCCGCGGCTATAAACTTCTGGGCCTGCGTGTAAGGATTTATTTTGAAGCCGCAAATTAATATTATTATTTTTATTTTTTAAATATAATAAGGAAGTTAAACTTACTGTCTTTTTTAGTTATTAATTTTCATTAACCTTCCAACAAATCAATATGAACGTTTACCTACTAAGATAAAATTGAAATAACTGAAAAAATAGGTTGGATGATGTTTTTCTAGCAAAATCGGTACCCATAGTTAAACCGTGTTATTGCTATTAAAGTACCTCGTTTTAATATTAGTACAACGAAAGGTCGGTCTAATTTTTTCCGAAAACATTGCATTTATTGTATTAATAAATATTTAATTATTATAATAGTCTATATTTTTATAATATTATATTTATTGTTAATAATTTTTGAGTCAATACCATTTTCTGTAGAACAATGTGAATAGGTTCATGGTACAAATACGTAATTGCAGCTTAACTTTTAAATATTTTAAAATTTTATTGCATAGTATAGTAAAATTCTTAATTTTATAAGTTCCCACGAATAAAGATTTAGAATTAGAATGAAATAATACTAAAATCATTGGATACAAAATTATATAAAAATAATTGTGATTTTAAAGATTATTATTTATTATTGTCAATATTAAACTTTAAATGCTAATAAAAATCATTATTGCGTAGATAGGTAATAGGTATACAGGTACAATTAATACTTTTAAACTACTATTAAAATAACATATCACGAAACTTTTATTACATTTTTAGCTGTTTAACACGGCGAAACATTTTTATTTGTGGGTAATATGTATAGAAAAAACTAAACAATTTCAAAAATGTCAAATGTCTATAAATAGCTCAATCAGAGTAAAAATTTTTTTAAGACGCCGTAAACTATGACCTTAGTTTTGAAGTTCGCTGAGAAATCCTTCCACCACAAAATTCAAAAATGGTAAAATATGTATTAAAAAAGCCTTCAACAGATATCAAAATTCTAAAAAAGTAATATTTTCCAAATTTTTTTTTTTTATCATCGTGTAAATCGCCATTTAAATAAATTGTAAAGCCCAGTTTGAGGTGACAGAATAAGCTCCTTTGACTTAATTAACATAAACGTCGTTGTAAAAACTATTTCCAATCCCTTTCCTACTTAAACCAACATTTAAAAACATTTTTTATTGCGAAATTATTACTCAACGTTGCCGTAAACTATTTAGCTTAGTTTTGAAATTCGCTGGAAAATCCTTCCACCGCATAATTAAAAAAAAATAAAATATGTATTTAAATAGCCTCCAACAGGTGTCGCTAGCACCGAAGTTCAAAAAAAGTAACATTTTCCAAATTTTTATTTTATTATTGTATAGATCACTATTTAAATAAATTGTAAGGCCCAGTTTGAGGCGAAAGAATAAACTCCTTCGATTTAACATCTAACTAACATAAACGTCGTTTTAAAAATTATTTTCAATCCCTTTCATAGTTTAAACTAACATTTTGGAAATTTTTTTATTGCAAAGTTGTTACACTACGATCAGTGCCCCAAATTATTACTATCGTTATTTTTATAATAAAATAAGGAAGTTAAAGTTCTGTCTTTATTAGTTATTATACTTTTCATTAACTATCCCAACAAATCAATATAAACGTTCCTGCTCTACTAATATAAAATTAAAATAACTGAAAAAATAGGTCATTGCACACCTTATAGTTATGGCAATGATTGTAGACCAATAAAATATTCATAGCCGATATACGTCTGTGGTGAAAAGATATTATATTATTATTATATGTATTGGTGTGTAATTATTATGAGAAATTCATTCGGTATCACGTCGAATGATGAAACAATTGTTTGGACTTTAGCTCAACCATACAAATTTAATGGAATCCACTATTGTTTAATTGAGTACCTATTACTCCTTTTTTCAAAAAAAAAAAAAAACAAAATGTTTTTATTTTGTATACCTATACCAAAAATGCTAGAATTCGTAATATTGAGACTGTCGATAAAATCAAATATCGGAACACGACAAAACTTTATCTATATTATACACTTTGAAAAACTTTTTACTGTAAAAAATAATACGAATACATTCTTGTGAAACGGATACACTTCGTTCCGAATCCAAAACCGACCTTTGGTTAGTAGTCATCATTCTAGGTAATATTGTACCTATTGGCGATGTGCCGATGTGTATCTTGACCATATTATTATCTTCGAATAGCTGTTTTGATTAGCCTCCAACCAGTGACAATAATGAGCACAGTTTCACTATTTACGTAGATATCGTGGTTTTTCTAGGTTTTACCATACGATATTTACTCGATAACCACCCTCTTTTATAAAGATGATACTTCATATAGGTTTCCTGTGTGCGTGTTATGGAAGTTAGTTGTGTAGGTGCGTTTCACATGTGACACTGCATTTATAGGATGACACCTCGATAATGTGTGGGTGAGTATATTATTTATGTAATTCTGGTTTGAGCGATGGGGTCCGTTTGAGTATCAAAAATTAACTCGAAAGGGCCGGAAACCATTGAACCAATACAACATAAAGTGATAACATACAGTTCCAACATTTTATCTCGGATTATGAAAAGTTGTATTTATATTTTTGAATGCCTTTAATTTTTTTAGAAATTGATTATGATCGTAAAGAAGCCGAAAACATCTGTTGATGCATTGTAAATAAATTGTATAATTTAAGAATAAAAATAGGGTGAGAACGTTTAAGAAATCATCCTGTATAGGTTGTGGCTTAAATATAATTTACAACACACGATATACTATATATTATATTAAAATACTGTATGAGCACTATCGTGAAAATGTATGTACTCGCGAATCGCGATTAGTAAATTTAAAATGTTTTTTTACGAATAGGGTAGGTATCATAGCAACCAAACAGTGATAATTAATGTGTTTACTTGTTTTGTTTTTTTTACGTATAAATAATTTTTTTAAAATTGCTTTTCTGTGTATAAATTTGCGTGTTTCGGAGCATCAGTAATTGCATTATTTTAGAACATTTTTTTTACACATTGTGCTCGCGACTCGTCACGGCTTTCGTTTCTCGCAAAACCCCCTTAGATGTTGGACCGGCGTGCCGACGGGCTGCAGTTTATTTCGAGTTGTCGCGCGCCGTCGGAAGTTTTAATTGCAATTATGGCAACTTTGGAGCCAACTGCATTGGCGGAGATTAAAAGACACCTCATAATTATTTTACTTGTCTCCGTGGAACAACAACGTGTTATTTCTACGGCGTAAACTTTATACTACAGCGAAAGGTTTCGATATAGACGGCTACTGTAATAATAATACATAAACATTGTAAACGTCGTGGGCCATATATTATGTAGTCCGAAATTCTAAACTTGTGTATACGAAATCGTTTTACTCGAGATTTTAAATTTGCAATTTTATGTTTACACTCGTGCGGCGGCAGTTAATGTTATATTTTATGATTTACATAGCATTTCTCACTGTCTGTTTCAACTATATAATATCGCCGTACAACTGGAGGGATTATTTTTCGGCATTATTTTTGAGTTGTTAAATATACATGTAATCCCAAGTCAAAACCGTACACAGCTAAGCCAACCTATATCTTCGCTACAACTCTGGAAAACTATAATAAAGTAGAAAAGTTTTACTGATGAAGATCTCGATTCATTTCGATTAATAGAACTAATTAATTTCCCGTTTAATAATGCTGCAGTAGGCGGTGTGTTTATATTGTCATTAATTTGTTTTATAAAATAATAGAAATAATCAATGTTGTTTTTGACTTGTTTTAGCCTTAACCCTGATTAGGACTTATTGATTTTACGTCTTATAGTATTTTGGTTTTAATATGTTTTCTGTCGATACATATTAAATCATTTCTTAGTATAAGACTTCTTGAACATGTTTCGTCGCTTTTTCGATTTTGTTATGGGAATGTCAACGTCGATTGAGGATTATTATGTTTTTTCTCTTATGACGGGACTGAAATAAAAGTCGACTGAACATACATAAAAGTTCCAATATCAATATTAAAAAAGAAAAGTTCTCAAAACTAATAATATAACTTATGTATTTGATAATAGGATTTTAACTTACATGACGTCTCAGTTGGTGATCCTCGAAAGTATCATACAATAAAGTTTTTATGTTTCTTATTTGTCAGTTAACAACATTATAGCTACACAAAAGCTATTATTTGAGAGTTTCCGGACGGATATGTTTTTAATTAATTCATATGAATGTGTATTCATGTATAATAAATAAATAGTAATAGTATAATATAATCCACGCAGGTACCTTTAATAGGTGTAGGTGCACTGTAATTATTGCCATTGAATTATACTATACTGCAGGTGTAGGTACATTATTAATAATTAATATGAATTTAAATAAGATTTATTTTGGGAGTTAAAATATAATTGCGATGAATTTGTTGAATTATACTTAAGTTTAAATGCGTATAAATGTGTTCATTTATGTCTTTTATTTGATTCAATGAATTTAGGGTGTCTGAAATATTTTTACACTTGCATATTTTTTAGTTATTCGATGAATTACTTTATTAGCTTAAAGTAAACGAAATCATCTCACGTCACGAATTAATAAACGAGTATAATTTTGCATAATTTTGCATAACTTATGTAGCTTAAACGTAAATTGATTATTTTTGTTTCTTATTATATTTTAAATTATTTAAAAATTAAAAAAAATTAAATTTAAATATTATATTTTTACCGTTTGAAATGCTAAAAATGTACAACGTTTAAAATAAAAATACTTAACTTTAATCTTTATACCTATTATTACCTAACCTACTACTCGCGTTCTCGAAAATCTCGGGTAACATAGGTATTTCTTTACCAGTAGGATTATTATTATTGGTGTTCAGCGTGAATTACATAATATTTAACGACATAACACATTATGTTTTATAGGTAGTATACGATTCATCCGTACATGTACTGCGTCAGTTTGCCACTAATTAAATTATAAAATAATAATATATTGATAATATTCTTATTCCTAGCTAAATATAATTAAATGCAACAGTGGATATTATAATTGTTTATGCTATATTTTATATAATACTACTATACACGCATTTAACCTATTTAAATTGTTGATAGTGTTTTCTTCAACCCAATGTCAATAACACCAATGTTAAAAATAATCGAATAATTATTGTTACGAAGTACTATAAATATTGTTTTTTTTTAAAACAAGAACTATTTTTATATTTCTTTGATTTGATTTAACCTACGACACACGTACTTTATACAGTATATTGTTATTAATATACATTAATACGAATATTTTTGTTGCAAAAATTATGTAGATCAAACTATAAATATTAACAAAAATAGAATTTAATAGAATTCAACTCTCAATAGGTTTCAGAGAAAATATATAAAAAAGTTGAAATTGTCTTAATTATTTTAAAAGTTGTATACACCTACTTACTTACTATGTACTTAGTTTAAAATATCAAACATATTTCAATGATTTAAATAGACAAAGTAAAATATTGCATATAGGATTAGGCTAAACAAATTTGTTAAAATAGAAATGTTTGAATATATTTTGATGTAAGTAAGAATTATTTTATTTCATAAGTATAGGTATTCAAATTAGTGTTTTATTTTTAATCATTTAACACGGTTAGAATATCTTGAGTTGTATTACTAATGTATAGATGATAGATCTTAATCAAATATTTAGTTTAATCGATAGACAATTTTCTATTTACGTTTTGTGAATCTATAGTCCTTCTGTATTTCTTTCTGCAATTTTAGTCTTCACATCTATTGAATAGTATTACAATATTACGCATGCTTTACAATCAATGAAATTGTATGATAATATTATTGATTATTTAATTTTTATATCTACGCTTTATTTATGTTTTAGGACAAAATTAAGATAAATTAAAACATTACAATCGGTTTATATATTAAAATTTTACATTATACATTTATACTACTATAATATGTCAACACAGCATAACAAGTACGATGCCATTTTATTGAAAATTGAAAATATCCATAAACTGAACTTTTTTATAAGGAATAAATCTTTAATTCAAATATTTTGTAGGTATTAATTAAATAAAAAATAAACTTTGTGTGTACTTGTATTTTTGTGCTTAAATATATTTTGTGGCTATTTCAAAGTATTTGT
Organism: Sitobion miscanthi; assembly: GCA_008086715.1. Taxonomy (NCBI): domain Eukaryota; kingdom Metazoa; phylum Arthropoda; class Insecta; order Hemiptera; family Aphididae; genus Sitobion; species Sitobion miscanthi. Next base: position 30,594,928 of record CM017800.1, read on the forward strand.
TATACGGACTAAAAAAATATGAGTATCGTGTCCTATTTGCATTTAGTTTACGTTTGAATATTCGTTAGTAAGCGTACTAAGTTGTTTAAACATTAATTTAGTAATGGGAGGTGAGAAATATATGCGTGTTGTTACCATGGAGACGTGCAGTGTGATCTTTATAATTTCAAAGATTTTAGACCCTTTGTTTGTCTATTATTTTAAAAACGAATCTAAGTAGCATAAAATGATTGACAATAAGAACATTTAAATCACCAAAAACTCATCTCTTAAGAAAGCACTTAGGAACATCTCTTTGTTTTGAAAAATGCTGTGTTTACTTATAAAACTACAAGTAAAGTATTCTTTTTATTTTGTAAGAAGAAACAGTAATGTCATACAATTTGTAAAAATACAATTACCTAAGTAGATAATCATTTATAAAAAAGTGGGTAAGTGGATGTCGCTCTGCTGTACAGTAGATTACAAATGGGTCACTGTAATGAGAGGTGTTAAATTTGAATTCAATGATATAATATCATTGTAAAAGAAAAACGATTCTTAGCGAAAACGGTCAGTCAGCCTATGATATTACCATGTATATTTGATGATATTATAGTGAATAAAGTAATTTATATATAACCTATTTACGTGGAACCTTGTTTTAAATTTTCAATCCTTAACTATAAAAGTTGAAAATTTTATAAATTTTTAACTACAAAATAGTTATTAAATTTTAAATTTGATAAATGTTGTCAAAATTTGAACTTTAAATGCTTATAAAAAAAAACTGTGCCTATGTATTTTTAATATTTTTCAACTGCTATTGTAATAATATATCAGGAGCCTTGCATAAATTCTCACGCTTTTTTATCCAACAAATAAAATTTTATTGATACAGTTATTCGTTTTTGAATAACAATAAAATAACAAAACCGCTACATGAGAAATCGAGTGAATATCCAGTATTGTAAAAATATGAATTTCAAACGCTCATAAAAATTAAATTTAATATTTTGCTTGTAGACATTTTTTTTCTTGATAAAGGTAGACAAATTTTTGAATAATCTTGTATTAAATTTTCAAATCTTAGATTTAAAAAGGAAAATTTTTATGAATTCTCAACTCATAATAATTTGCTTATTTTCGTGATTTTTCCGTATTTTGTCAAGATTTGAACTTTAAATGCTTATAAATAAAAGCTGTGACTAAGGATTTTTAATTTTTCAAACGTCATTGTAACAATATAATAGGGGCTTTGCATTACATTTTCAAGTTTTTTACACAACAAATAAAGTTTTATTGATATTCATAGAAAAAAAGAGTAATACAATTGGAAACAGAAAATATTCCTAAACAGTTTAAAACAAATCAAAATATTTTGAAAATTTTCTCGTGTATAGAAAATGTAAATATAAACGACCAGTGAAAATTTCATGCAATACATTCATTTGTTTAGAGTAACACCAAAACCAAAATCGATTTTGTGAAAAACCGATTTTGCGTAAAAATTCCAGTTTTACCTTATAATTGTTATGTTGTTTTTCTCGGAGCTTTTGAAAACTATATTGGGAATTTAAAATATTTTAAGCTCCCTAATGCACCACCAATATTCACTTTCCCATCAAACAAGATACTGAAGTTGAAAATCGAAGCATTATTTCAACTACTTAACGTGTACACATACACAAAAATAAAAAAAAACCACACATCATTGTAAAATCAATACATCTATAGTTCCACTCAGAATCTAAAATAAATATATATTAATTGATGATTCAAAAAATACATACCTACTATATACTTATTGAGTATTGACAGGGGTTTAGGTGGAACTAGAGCTAAATTATTGAAGGTGTTGAAATGTTGTGATATTCATAGACCTGCGGAGGATAGTATCCTCTAGATACTGTTACTTAATTTAATAATTTCAAAATCGGTCATAAAAAATTGTGCCTAGGTATTTTTAAGATTTTTAAATCGTTACAAGAAAAACTAATGTAGCATCTTGTATAAACATTCTATACATACATCTCTTTAAAAAAATAGATTCAAAGATTAGTGTAAAATTACTAATTAGCTTAAATATTTTGTACATTTCATTGTGTAGGTATGGAAAATGATTATTTAAGAAGTAGTGAAAAGCTTAAAGTTTCTACGATTCATATTTTTTAAATAATAAAAAAATATCAATAATTGTCAACTTAGGTAATTTTCAATTAAAAAACAAGTTTTATCCGGGGTTTTATCGAAAAAAAGTCGAAAATTTTATATTATATGTACATCACAAAAAGAGCCAAATTATTGAGAAAATTTGCTGTAATTTTTTACTGTCATTTTGTGTTATAATAATAAAAAAAACAAAATCGATTTTGTCAAAAACTGTTATTGTGTAAAAATTCTTGTTTTTTTCATAATTTTTAAGGTTATTTTTAAAAGTTCTCGGAATTATATACTTTTGATCACAAAGTACCAACTACTCGCTATCAAAAACCACAAAAATTTAAAATCAAATCATTTTTACTGCTCCAAAAGGATGTCAGACACATAAAAAAATACACACTATTGTAAAACCACTCCGAATTTAGTCAAAATTATTATTTTTTACAATGAACTGTGTTTTTTTTGTGTTTCTGAAGACACTTTTATATAAAAATAAAAAAATGCATTTAATTGTGAATGGCTTGTGGTAATAAATAGATTCTTTGGAATACTTAAGCAAAATTAACTTACGAAAAATCGGTTTCTTTTAGTTTTTAATTCAAAAATAAATAGGTGTAGGGACTTGGATTATTACTAAATATTTATGTGACAATTTTATCGACATGATATTATAATCATATAAATATTTTAGCTCCTTTTATGCTATTTATAAAAAATTTAAATTTTTGACTTTATTGTTGTTTTATGTATAACATTTTTAATTGTGAATAAAAAAGCATAGAAATTAGAAATGTAATACAAGGTTTATCACAAATTGTTCTTACCGCAATGAAAATATACCGAAAATACATAGTGACTATTTTTCTTTTATAAATGTTTAGAGTTCATATGTGGACGACATTGAATACTCAAACGTAAAATTTATCCTCATACAAATTGTGTGGGTTTGTGATTATTCAAAAAATAATAAGCGTACAAACTTGAAATATAGTCTGACCGTCTGCCTCCGTTCAGAGTAGTTTTTCGAATGCATCATTGAATTACAATAACAATAATAATTTTATTACAATAACGAGGTACACTAGACAACAAAGTAACTTACCAAGTTTTTCAATATATTTACAATTTTTGTATATTAGTAAGTTTATATTACAGTAACATTTACGAGAATTCATCGAGTAAAAAATTAGGTATTTTTCGATGTTTTACTATACTTAGTAGTTAGTTAATATTTGCACATTATGATGAAACTAAACTATTCTTATCTATTATACAACCGGAGGTGGACTGGCTATTTTTGGTTAGAATGTAAAATTAATTAGGGGCCAGTATATTTTTTTCAATTTACTAAAATTAGGAAAGGGTTCTACATTATAGTAAAAGTTAAATTTAAAAAAGGACCCGACAGTGATAATTGGGGCCCGGACCATAAATACGAATGGTGGCCTGGGGTGTTACTTGCTTAGCACTCTGGACCAATTCATCCCTGCGGCCCTGCATATAATTATTCATTTTATGGATCTTATCCGATAAAAATGTTCAATAGTCATTAAAAATGAAATAAAAAATTCACAAAAGCTTGATAGGACAATTTAAAACTTTGACAAAATATATTTTTACTAAACAAGGTACAACGTTATAAATTGGTAAACAGCATTTTCAATTATTGTGACGAAAATTTTGATGCAAATAAAAACTTAGAATGCGTTCAAAGACTTTTAAATTAATAATATTATACTATTTCTTATACATGCGTAGTTTTCGAAAAAAATAATTTTAATAAACGGTGTACCTACCGTAGGTTTACTAAAACTAAATTTAACTTATTATTATTTTGAACAAACTGTAGTTGGTAATTTGTTAGTAGTAAGATTTAGTTTTTCTCAGATTTTAGATTCTACAGAATTACCTATGGATTAGGTACTATTGAAAGAAGACGTAGATTGTAGGTAGGTTATTTGCTAAATTTGTCTTTGATCACATTTTGATTTTAACGAATACTTATAATTATTATTCAAACGCATAGAAATTATTTACTGTACATTTATTTCATTACATATATCGCGGTGAAGTGTGTGTTTTTTGTTTTTCGAATGCCAGATAATATCTGCTTTTTTCAATAGGTACCCATATTTTATTCGATTACAAATGATGTAGGTACCAATGTATATTAGTTACTCGCATATTATGCCAATAACGATTTCAAGAGGTATATTCAAAGTAGCCTTACAATTATTGGACTTATAAGGCTGACTGAAGTACTTTTAATGTTCAGTATTATTTGTACTATTTATAGACATTGGGTAATATATATTTTGAATTTCATATGAGCCTTCAACTGTTGCCATTACTATGATAAATAACTATAAGTACACATACATTATGCAAATAGATGAGTGATGACTATCGGAATATAGTTTGTGTATACTGTACATAATAAAATATATCATACGTTATTAGTATACAAAACCATTTTTTACTGCGAAGTTAAATATATTCAATATGGTTATCTAATATGACAAATTAAACTATATACGTAATAATAATAATGGTCCGTACAAATTTATATAATACTTGGTGTCCATAATAAATAAAGGTGTGAAACGTAAATTATATTTTGTATTTTTATTTAAAATATTATTGTTTTATTCGTCCAAGTGAAAATATATATTTTATTTAATATTATGTCATTTAAAACAACTATACAAAAAGTTATAGAGTGTAATACCTTTTAGTTTTTGAGCGGCGTGGATAATTAGTGTTGGGTTTTCTAACCTTTATTTACGGAGATAGTGAAATGTTAAACTGTTACCTATACGACGTATATAATATGTAGCACTCAGCACATATGATACTTTAAAAATGCCATTTTTGAATTTCACCTTCAAGTTTCTGAGTTAAACCACGGAAAGCTGAAAAATAATAGCGAATAAACATAAGCATGTACTATTTGTACAAGTCTGTTAAGACCAATATTTGGTGTCCCGGGGTTCACTCAAGAACGTTATTTGAAAACAATGATTTGTTTTTAGTCAATAGTGCTTATAGACATCGGTCACATGCCACATTGATCCATATAATTCAAGCACCAGTACATTTTAGGCTGTGCTATTATAGTTTTGCTATAGTGTGTGCTTGTTTTCTTTTTGTTAAACTTCACGATAAGCCAAACTCAAAATGTTCCATGTACAAACGTACTAAAATAACTAGATTAGATTTAAGAGTCGAAGGTTTGTTATATAAATAAGTGCATCGAGAACTGAAATATACACATAGGTACTTGTAAGATTGACAAAAATTCCTCTCCTAGAACTTCATGTTATAAAATACTTATTTAGTAACTAGTCAGTAGTCACCATTGTCACTAACAAACACTCATAAAATAATAAAAAGTACTCTCGTAGTTAGCACAATATATAATATGTAAACGAGTAAATGAGATTTTATGTTTGTAGGTGACTTGGAGATATTATATGGACAAAGGATATACAGAACATATTATTATATTCTAGTAAAATTAAAACACAATTAGCGGTCTTATTGTGTTTTACTGCTGTAACTTGTAGGTCAGTATTTATGAATATTAGTCGTTTTTAGATTAATATTGTAAGTGAAAGTGATTTTCAGAAAAGCAATTTATTCAGAAGTATTATTTATATAAACTAGGTGTTATTCAATCATTTTAGTACTAAATATTTTATAATAATTAATAATAAATAGGAATAATAAATAAGTTAACTAAACTGTTAGAACAGTTTACAATAATTGAGTATTGATGTTACATATAAAACTCGTTACTGTTAGATTAATATATCTAACCGTATATTATATAAAGAGCAAATACATACTATATTTGGTTTTGGAACGAGCTTTTAAAAATATCTAGTAAAAAAATCTATGGTTTTTTCCTGACGAATTCCATTTAATTTATAAAGCCTTTTACTGTTTATTCCAGAGCACTATAAATTCAGTAATGTTTTAGTAAATAATTGTAAACGAAATCACATAGATGTACTGATTTAAGTTTTAAATGTATTCAAGCTAAAATGTAGGTGGTTAAAGAATTAAATTTACAGTCTTAAAAGTTAAAATATTACATATTATTATAAAACAAACTATAAAACATTGATAATAATTATATTTAAACATAGTAGTTACCTTTATTGGTTTTTTTTTATCGGTATCGGAACAGTCATAATTTAAAATTATATGAAAATAAAACAATTTGAAATGGCTTAAGACGAACAATATAATACGTCATAAACTATAGGTAGGTAGGTACCTACTAAGGAACCAATAGTCACTACTTACTTTAATGGCATTACCCAACATACTGTAGTCTTGCGTTTATATATTCGATCCAGTCCATGTATCTTGTCCGGTTCAATTCGTAAGAATTGCTTTAGTATACGATTGAAATAGTGTTTACGAGATTAATATTATCAAAGTACTATTAGTTCTATAATGTTCGAATTGTATGAGACTTAATTATTTTTACTCTGTACAGCCATATAAACGTAATTGTAAAAATTTGTGTGAGTGATATTATTTTTAATTAGTTTGCACATATTTTATCGGACTTAACCCCTATTATTTTATTATATTTTTAAAGGGTGTATATTGCATACAAACGTGGTAGGTATATTATAACATTAACGCCATTAACATATTTAAACAGTATTTATAAAATCAAATCTATCCTTTTGTGACGCTATTGTTCTCGCTATTTGCATAAGCCTTCTAATATATACACTATAGCCTGTATGGCTGTACGAAAGATGACGTGCATTATTGTTCACACGTAATTAATTTATTGCCAATCAGTTTCTGGCAATTACGTATTTTTGTTATCTGCAAGACGCCGTGTTTTGTTTAAAGATATTTTGACGGAGTTGACCGATCGCCTTGCGATTTGTTATTTTACACTAGGTTGTCCTCTACATAATATCTATGCTTGGGAGTAACTATAGGATTTAGTAGTTACAGGGGCTGGAGTCCTAGAAAATCAAAGTTCAAAATAAGCCATAAATAATTCAAAAGCCTCCTTCACTTTGCCATTAAAAAATTATGGTCAAGTCAAATGTAAACAATATATTTTATATTCTACGGTATGCACGTTTAATATTTTATAATTATTTTAAACGTCTGTATTTTGTAGTGGATACTTTTAAAATATAATTTTCAATTTTCCTGCTTTATTATAGGACCTATTTAATAATGTCCAACAAACCGTAGTGAACAATTTAGATTTTTGACAGATGGTTGGCCGTTGGTGTGACTTAGTGGCCATTATGGAAAATTACTCATAACTATTTAGCAAATGTCCAATAAATTGTAAGAACATACAATAATGTCCAACAAATGGTCAACAAAGTTGTTACATGAAATCTGTTACTCGCGTGCCACTAAGTTCACGGATGTAACTAAATTGTCTGATATTTCATGCAAGCCATAACATATTATTATTGTAGGTTGAAAAAAATTGAGTTTACCTAAGATTAACAATTTTACTGAAAAACATAGTATAATTAACATTGTTATTTAGTTTTATGCTTACTATATTTGTAATATGTATTAATGAAATGGCTTACATTTTCAAAATATTTTAAGTTTATTTATTAAAACGCAGTTAATTTGTTATTCTTCTAAACATTTTTACTGATATCAGTAATATTAATATTAAATAATATATTATTATGATAACAAACAAATAACGATTTAATTTTTTTTAAATGGTCTTAAAAGAATAATATTATCGTAACGATTGATGTGAATAAAATAATGATCATGGCTTACAGTTAAATATAGAACCTATAATAAGATTTAAATAATGCAAATATACAACATTATTTTTTACTATAGTATTAGTAATAATAATATGTTTACAAGTGTCCCGTTATCGAGTTTATTTCGGAATAATATTTATCTTGGATTAAAGGAAGACTAAATAATATGTAAATATAGGTTACATCTAAACTGCATTAGATACTAGAATAAGAGATTTATACATAGTGTTAATGTGAGTTAAATTATGTTTAAACGTCTACTTTGAAAGTTACATGTTGTTCTCTATTACATGTTTTCATAAATCCAGTGGACCATTTTACCGGTAATTATTTAACCAGTAGCGAAACGTGTGGGGTAGCTTGTCCCCTTTATTCTCTTCAATTGTTGTTTGAATCGACTAAACCAACCAATCAAGCAGTTAAGTCGGTTATATTATAAGCTGTAAAATAAATAATGATTTATTCAAATATGTATCAAGATGGAAAAACTATAACTTATTCCATTATCTGCTGACTATTAAGCACATAGGTATACCTATTTACGACAAATCTGTATACCTATTAATTGTTACAAATTGAAAATTGTATAAAATGTTAACAACATCGTGATTATTACTGATGTAATTTTACAATTTAGGGCAAAAATTAGATACGAACAATTCAATTTAAACACCACGCACGTTATGCGTAATGGGTACTGTTGTTTTGGGCTAGTTACTTAAGCGAGTGTATTTAGATGTTGTATTATATTTATGTTGCCGTATTACATTTGAAAGCAGTGACTTATGGAATTGTAATGAGTGAAACTAATTTATTATTTATAATAAATCATATTTTTTGTCAAGTACTTCAAACGTCAAAGGCTTATAAATTAAATGTTAACAAGTTATTTTCGAAATATTGCGTGTATATATAACATTGGAATATAACCCAAGGTTTTGGACTAAAAATTAAAATAAATAAAACTCTTATTTATTTCATACGAACAAAGAAATTTTTAATAGAACTTTGGAATTAGTCAATGACACAATTTAATAAGCCATCAATTAAAATAGTTTTTAACTTTAGTAAGAAGTAAGTTAAGAATTTTACATTAATACATTTTTCAAATATACCAAAATTACGATACACGCTTACTGCTTTGATATTGGTGTATTTAATATTAATAATACCACCTACGCACTAAACTATGTAAGCCATAGCTAAACTATATTCAGCAGTTAAAAATTGTGTTTTCCTATTGTATAGAAATTTAATCCTATGGTAAGTAAAATAAATGGCATTAAATTATCGGTAAAGACACTAAAGAAGACCAGTTTCTTGTTTGTTTACTATTACCTAACTAAGATTTATGCATTTCAAATAAAAGCATTTTTTTTTTAAATAACGTTATTTAAAATTGTATATTTTGTATGTTTGTATAAACAATATACACAAGTACATGACACATGTTTCCATTATTTTAATGCATTTAAAGTGATTTAATTTTATTGAGGTACCTACTTAAAAATTAAGTTCTAAATATTATATAAAATAATTGTTTAAATAAGACATTGCACAGTTATTTACTTATTAAAATATTATATATTTATAATATGTGATCATAAATTATAATACTGTTAATGATAATCTGTAAATATTGAATTGAATTGTTCTATTAACCTCAAGTGGTTTCTAATAAGTCTATAGTTTATACTTACAAGATAGCTAAAAAGAAATATTTTTAGTAAAATATTTTAAAATAACAGTAGGTATGCATTAATTTAAATAAATAATTAATGATATTATACAATATACATTGATGTAATTTATGTCTAATGTTATATATATATTTATAATTTATCATATAATTGTAAATTAGAAAAAAACAATAATTTAATAATGGCCTGGTTTTGCGCGGTGGTGATTACATTACCTATAATAGTTTAAATACTTTTAAAAACCAGTTATACGCTTTAAATGGATTTTAATTGATTTTTAAAATTAAAAGTTCAACTGTTCTTCAAGTATTTATTATGTTTGTTTTTAGATCTCGTTGCCAGGATGATCAAGTTTTGGAATGCACCGTTGCTCACAACGGGTGGTTTTACAAATGATTTTTCATTGGACAAACGAGATCCAAAAAGCAAGTATTTCCTATTAGTGCGTACAGGCACGTTAGATTTCCAGGACATAGCGGACGTGGTGCTTAGCGTTTTAAACAGGTAGCCACTACCGGTGTGGTGTAACTTCCAGCAGTGTATACGTGACAACACGGGAGTTAAATGAACGTTTTTGAAAGGGTTTTTTTAGGTATTCGTGGAAGAACGTATTACTCATATACGACATTGACGGCTATTGGAAAGTATCTGGAAAACAGTCATGTGGATTGATGACGAAAACTCTGGTGGAGATGTTCAAAGGAAATGCGAGTATTAGATACGATGCATTCGATTTGGCGAAAAACCCGCAGAACAACCTGACGGAGAACTTGCGCAACGAGGTCGGTTCCAAGCACACAAGTAAGCATTGCAAATTTATAATAATATGCAACATAGATTATATTGTAACGTGCCACAGCCAGTAGATGGATAAGATGATGGTGTTTATTTAATAACTTGATACAATGGTATAATTTTAAGTGTTTTATTATTTATTCTATTATAATATTTGCAAAAATGTTCTAAGTATACGATAATTAAATTATAGCTAAGCGAGTTGTGACAATATTAAAACTAGTGACTGTTCGTGAGTTGGTCAGTTGTTCGTCTGATGAACGCTTGTCCATCAGCTCTCCTCGTTGGGTCAGTCCCTGTCCCTGCTTTACTCTGTACGACCGTACATGGTCGTCCTGCGGTTAGGCCTAGCGTGGAATTGTCACACGCTTTTGCACACGCGCCGGATGTCCAAAATATATATGTGTTGTTATTGTAACTTGTGGTGTTATTCCATAACCACACACAAGATCTATACTTTTTTAGAGTTATTTATATATGCAGTCATATATATATTGACGCACGCCTCTCACGGTCAAGCGCTCGATGTTTTACGTACTACTACACACGCAGCGTTATTACTATTACTATTACTATGACGCGTACTATATATGATTACGTACATACTATGATATCAATTAAATAGGTAATTAGGTAAATAGTCACAGCTCGCTACAATATTATAGATGACAATTTTGGAAATGCTGTTGTTAAGAAATTTCATAACACTAAGTCGGAGGGTAGATAGGTATATAGGTAGGTGGATAGGCGTTTTCTTAAAAATTACATGAGGCATTTTTGACTGCACATTACGTGCGCGCGTTACATCCGGTTTGGAACGATTAAGTATATTATACCAAATTCTATGCGTTATTATGAATATAGTGCCACGCCTATAGTACCAATTGCATAATAATAATAATATCATAACATAACATATGCCTAACCATGATATTACCCCACATTTTAAATAATAAAATAATATGTAAATTGTTGTAACACTTTTGTAATTTGTTATAGTTGTACAAACTTCTGTCGATGTTTTATTATTAGATTTTTTTGTTTAATGAAAATTCAATTTTTTTAAAATATTACCAAACGTTTATTTTAATTTTGAAACTACCAAGTTTTTACGTTATAATTCCGTCGAATTTAATAAACTTCGAACAAGCTGAACACCAATATTTATTTAATGTTGAACAACGTAAATATACCTAGGTACCAGTTAGTATCATAATTAACTGCAGTCCTATTTGCTTACATTTCACTATACATCCGACATCAACAATTTTAGAACACTTTTTGAATTTCTTGCTGTATTTGAACAACCATTATTTCTATAGGTATGTGGAAATATTAACTATAACTGCAACTAATATAATGAAGTTCATCGTTTATCATTTTTTTTTTTTACTAAATTTAAGCTTTTTTAATGTTATTTTACTTCTATATATTACAACGCAGTATGCAATTTAAAGGTTATTATAGGTTTAATGTATATATTTAAGATTCATTAACTATTTTCAATCATAATGTATGATACCTATTACATTTTTACCTACCTATACGCATGATATAAACATAAACAAAAAACCTACATACTAAAACGAGTATAATTTAAAGTGTAATATATTCTGCTACCTTTACATGATATTATTTTATTGACCACCCTCTCATAAATATTTCCCTAATGTCATTTGTTCACGATAATGTCTATGATTTGAACAAAACATATGGTTAAAATAATGCAATTATTGCCAACTACTATGATTGATGTGGTATTGTGATAAATGTGTGATTTAAATTTATATAATATGGGTACATCATAATATATTATTATTTTATTTGACGGTGATTTACATAATCATAATGTTTAGGTATGTGAAACACTTTAAGAAAGAATAAAATACTTTCATTTGACATGTAATTGTCTGAATGCGTTTTAAAAGTCTGCATGTGCAGTGGACCTCTGCGTGCCATATAATTATAAGACTGTTTAAATTACACGTTGAAAAATGGTAGGGATCACTTTGTAGGTCTTATACATTTAAATGATTCAACAGTTTTAGGTCACAAGTAATTATGACAGTTACAATTACTAAGCTGAATAAGCACGACAGTTGAAAGAAGAATTTAGGAAATATATATTAACGAGAAACTAGAAACACTTATAACTATAGAGCTGTGAATTATTAATGGACTAAAAAAACCATGGGGTATTATGTATACTGTATAGGTAATTATATGCACTCAAAATCTGGGAAACTTTTTTGAAGAATTAAAGCAAATTACACTTTTTTATACTGAAATATTATATAGGTATCAAATTTGATCTAGTCCGGACAAAATCCACACCCCTCCCCCTAAATTATACAATTTAAAAATGAGAAGAGAGTCATAGAAATACGAATTTGTATTTAGAACGGGGCAATGTCTTGAATACAATTTGTAACACATGTAATTTTGAATTCAAAACTATGAATTCGTCGATGTGCAAAATCGCGATATTATTCCGCATAGCAGCCCTGCATTCTACGTCGTATACCTATAATTACATTAATGGTAGCGATACCTTTGTGTGGCTCCATGGTATAGGTCTATATTGGCTCTGCAACCTGTTACTGCCTATTATAATAACGCTATATAACGCTACCTACCTAATCATATTATAATAATATATTATAACGTGTAAACGGACCCTTTGATGGCGGAGTCGGCGGCGGTGGTGTGTCTGTATATGATAATAGTACTTTTGTATATAATACCATAGTTGTCGCGGTGGATCAACAGGTTTGAGAGGGAAACAGCCGAGCTAGTCGCGAGCGTAAAAATGGGGGGAGGGGAAAGGAAAAAAAAAATAAATGAAAATAAAAATTAAACGAAACGCGCGCGCGATGTCGCCGACGCCGACGCCGACGCCGCCGCCAACAGCTGTCGGTAGCGGTAGTGAGGGGATTTTATGCCGCGCGCACGCCGACGAAGACCTGATCGTCGTGTGGTCCGGACGTGCCGCAGCCGACAGAGCCAGTGCGTCGTGTTCGCTTCGCCGTCTCCGTCCGTTCGCGTTTTTACCTCCCGTCGCCGCTACGCGTATTCGCACATTGGACATCGGTACCGTATCGATATTATTATTATAATATTTATCCCCAAAGTCCATCTGGCCGTCGTTCGACGTCGGGTCGACCCGTTGTGCGTTCGCTTGAAAAAAAAAAAAAAATTCCTACATTAATTTTTCGATCGGTGTTCGCCGCGAGTACTCGATATAGCACCCGTCTGCACTGAACGTCGGCGAGTTCCGTTCGCGGGTTTTAGGTTTTGCGTTGCCGTCGGGACGGAACAAAGTGGAAAAAACGGTATTATTCTCCGCTGAAATCCGTTTTCGTCTCGACGTGTGCAGTGATCGTCGTGTGTGGTTGTCGTCGTCGTTGTCGTCGTCGTCTAATATAATATAAAATATATTACAGCGACGTCCGTATAGGTTTTAGAAAAATTAGAGATCCGTCGGCTAGAGGATTTCATCTCGATTGCCGTCTTCCGGACATGTCCTGCCCGACAACGTGATCATCGGCTATCCTGGGTCGTATAGGTACGCCCGCTGCTTCCGAAGCCGACACGCAACATATATATAGCTGCCGCCACCGCCACCACCACAAAACGCCGCTGACACATAGAAGGTAAGACATCGGTAATATTATATTATTTAATTTTATATTTACCGTCGAGCAAAGAGCAAAGAGGCATAGATAGTTATACACTATAATATCATTGTAATACATAATAATATATAGTTGTCTATATTATATAGGTAATATTATGTAAATTATATGTTTCTCATTAGCTGGTATTATTATATAATATCATCCACCTATATCCAAGATAAATCAGTCGGGAAAGTTAATTCGTTAAGGACAATTTTATTATTTACGCATTCATGATATCGCATAGGTGTAGTATATGCATAATATTATATCGATGTGCCGCCAAATAATAATTAACGGCGTAAGTACATATTATAAGCAGACGTTATTAAAGTAACTTCCTACGTAAGTATTAAGAGTGACGATCGTAGGAGTATCTAGTATAATAATATAGTGTTTGCAATAATTTACAATTATTTTCAAGGCATCAAACTTTTATACTTTTAATCATAAATGCATAGTGTTTAAAAACGTTTTAATTTTGGCGCGAACCCAAGCCAATTTGACACGAGTGAAATTCCGAGTGCACTATATTATGATGTTTGTTTGTCACTAGAATTATTTAGGTACACCTATATTGTATATTTATTCTAATACACCGCTTTGTTATGTTTTTGTTGTTGTGTACTTATATTTGCAGGTAGTTATTATTCTGAGTCTTTGAGGGATTCGATATTGGTTTATATGAATTCTTTCCTAAGGCATAACAATTTTGTGTTGATATTTTTCAAATAAAAGATACAAAACCTCGATTGAAGTGTCTAAAGAAAATATAGTTCTCATAAAGAAAATACAACTTATTGATACATAATATTAGATATGTATATACATAAAACAAATATATTCATACATAACATTTTTTGCTCGTCGATATTTTTTTTATAAGTAGGTAATTATTGGTAATTATCATAACATTAATAAAAAAACAAATTTTGAGAAAAAAAATATTTTGTAAATCAGCGATCAGTTGCCTTAAAGGCAATGAAATATATTATTATCTGCAAGTTAAAAAGTTCATATTCTTTTAAAGTTATTAAAACATGAGTTAAAAATAAAATCAACAAATAATAATATTATTTAAAAGTAAATTTCAAATTTGTAAAAGTATTTAAATAATAAATATTACCTAACTATGTTATATTTATAAAAATATTTGTTCAACCTCTTATCAAATATTATTTTAACAAATGAACACAATTCGAATAACACTACGTTAATATTGGTTACAATAATTAGAAAATTATATTTAAAATACACACTTTTATTTTATTGTCAGTTAAGAATAGTACCTATAAGTATATTCAATATAGCATGTAAATATTATAGAATAAAGCATTAACTCAAAGCGGCTAAACATATTTCAAATAAAATAATATTTTTTTATGCTGCTTTTTGTACTATAGTATTTAAAATTATTAAATCAGAATAGGTATATCTAATAATAATAATTCATTGACAAAAATGTGAAATATATTATACACTCGTACTTCTACAATGCAACGACTAATAAACTAGTGGTCAATATTTAATAATATTCATTTATAATATTATTATACTGCCTTATAAAATATTTACTTTTGTTATAATATGTTTTAATCATAAAGCATTCAAAATAAATACCATTTCACAGGATATAAAATATACGAACATATTTTCATTAATATTAAATTGGAGTAAGCATGTAAAATATTTTGTTTAGTAATATTTGTCACTAATAAATTAGTAGACAATTTATAATTCGTAGTATCATCAACCTTCACTACCATGTCAAATTTGTAACGTATTTCATAGGTATTTTATATTTTATTTTCGGTATCGTACATACCTATAACTAAAAAATTATATATTTACCATGTGTCATTGGAAAAATAATGAAGACATTCTATATAGGTACGACGACTAAAATTCATATTTTAATATTCTATAGACATGTATTACATATATTTATATTTAAAAAAAATGCATATTAGGATGCAACTGAACTGCGTATACAATTATATGTTGAACAATAGTTATTATTACTTTTATTGTTATTTGTTATACAAAATAAATATATAGGTACATCAGCAAGCATATTATTAGTCAATCCTTTTTGTTAATATTTTGCAATAACCAATAAAATATCATTCACGTGTTACGACACTTTTTTATTTTACAATTCTATTTGAATAATCAACATTATACCATATGAAAATATTGTTGACAGCTGTAGACCGACTGTTCGTCTGAATTGTTAGTTAAGTGGAAAATGTCAAATGTATTGGACCTTTGGGATTTAGATTTTACATTTACGACTTTTGTTTAGGATTGCAGTTGAAAAATATAATCTAGTCAGTCATGGAATTTTATTACCAATGTATATAGGTGGTAATATCGAATACATAATAATATTTCAAATTTTCAATAATATTTTCTGCATTAATTACATTTATTCTTATTTTTCTTTTTCTTTTTACGAAAAGCGTTTAAAAGTTTTTGAGATATTTTATTGATCAGAATAGTTATTGATAAAATAACTTCCTCCAAAATATCATAGAAGTATTTTGTTGACTGTAATTTTCCATCTATTCGGCAATTGAAGCTATTTTCAAAATATATTGTAACATACGTTCGTAAATTTTATTTGAACTAAACTATTGAAGTTCTTCGGGGAGCGTCAAGTGGAATTGTTTATGTCGCCTTATTAATCATTGCTGGAAATGAATCACTTGGCATTTATTACAAGTTTAAATATTCTGTTTAATATTAAAAAAAATTTTAGTTGGTTTTATTTTCTTTTCGCCTATATTTGTAAACATTGAAAATACAATAGTGGTGTTCTTCTAGTCATTTTGTATTTTTTATATTTATTAAAGATATTAATTATTTTAATATTGTTCAAAATTTATTAAACTATTTGTATGCCTAAAATATTAAGTATATTTGTAAGTACTTGAATATTTGAATATTATTAAACTCATTTTACTTTCGAAACAATTTTTGAATTGATTAATTAAAAATAGTAATTTCTTTACTTTATGCTAATTTAAATGAATATAACATTGAATGAATGAATAAAATGATTGTAGGCATCTGTTAAATTAATATTATTTTTGTTACATGTTATAAGTTAGGTAAGTAACTTATAGTTAGTTTGTATTTACTAAAAATCTTAATTCGTATTAGGTATGCGTGATATTAATAATTATTTATATCGTTTTTATATTAAGTGCACTTATAAACTAAAAACCGCATATTTTATTGTAGATACCTTAGTGGCTTACTATCAACATTTTTACTACCTACCTACACTGTATTTTTACCTATTTTATATCGTGTAATGCACTAATTGTCACCAATATGATTTTAAGTAACTGGGTGGAGATTTCATTATTCATATAGACTAAAAAATATTAGGGGCTCGAGTCTGTAGAAGCTTTTAGATTGTTCTTCGCAAAGCTGGGCAAGTTAATGATATTTTTTAACCGAGTTAAGTTAGGTCAAACTAAAATCTAAATCAAGTTAATAGTTAAAAGTTAATTCAAAATGTTCTATCAATTGAACTAAATTAAAAGTTAACCAAAATTTAATATTAACTTTTTAACTCAAGTTAAGTTACTTAAAAAAAAATTTCTTGTTTTCGTCTACGTAAAATTAAAACAATCGGTACCTAAAATTGTTCATATTATTAGACCAAAGAACTATTATTATTTTATTTTCCAAAAGCATTAGGTAGCAGTCCACACATTTATTAGCATACTTTTAAAATGTGAACCATCAATTTGCGCGTCCACGCCGCTGGAAATCGGAATGCTGGTTATCGGCGAAAACGTCGAATTAATAATAAATTATCTAAAAATAAACGCGGTATTACTAAGAACCGTAGACTGTCCACGCTACCTTCTATACAATTATTAATTCGTAGTAAGTTTAATATAATAATAATATATAAAATAGTTTATAATAATAGGAATATAACTAGCGACGATGGCGAAAAATAACGAGTATTGATAATATTCGTAATTTAATAATATATTATAGGTATTTATATTTTATACGAATATGAAAACATATTCCATAATAATTAAAATTGAAATTAACTTAACTTGTTTAAATGTAAAATTAACTCAAGTTAATTTAAAGTTAATTTAAACATTCCTTAGGTTAATAATCATAAAAAAAATTAATTATTAAGTTAAAAAGTTAAATTAACTTAACTTTAACTTATAAACTTGTTAATGCCCAGCCTTGGTTCTTCGTTAATATTCTAAACTTTTCTACATCTATGTCCAATACAAACTTTAAAAAAAATAAGATATGATCCATCGAGATAGATGATCGGTACTTCAATATTGTGGTCTGGGTTTTATAATTTATTCACTACAAGCAATATAGTGCTATTGAAGAACTATTTAGGTAGGTACCTGTAACTTAATTACAGTTTTAAAAATGGTTATGGCATTCAAGTCGTTAAGAAGATGATTTTGTAATGACAATATTACTACATTTCGATTTAATGATTTCTAAGAATTATTTTGCCTATTGATTTGAATTCGTTTTTTATCATGAATGGTCGAATTGTTTTTAATAATGTATATCTATTATACCCATTTATGTTTTTTCTTATTTAACCCTCTGCATCATGGCCACTGGGATATATGTACCTATATAATATATTATATTTTAGTATTTACTAGTATATTTCTAAATCTATTTAAATAGTATATTATATGTTTTTAGGTAAGTATGTTTTCTAAGATAAGATTATTTACTTTATATCTCATTCAACAAATAAAATATCTTTATAAATAAAGTGCGTTTGTTAGTACTCACTAATCTGTGGAACCACTTATTCAAATGGTACCAAATTGTGTACACATATGCTTTGAGACTCGGAGAGTGTTAATGAATAGCTTATTATTTCTACCTTTATAGGTTCCTATAGCGTGGCTCACACAGGAATTTCGTTTTTGCTCATGAAAATTGAATATTAAAGAGACTCTTATAATATAATCTTTCTCTCTCTCTCCCGATAGTCCATATAGTGGTTGTAACAGGAAGACCTGAAAAAAAAATGATGCTAATTAAACGTATGGCAAAAATTGTGAAAATGATATAAGTAAATAATTTAAGAAATAAACTCATGTCAGCAAATTCCCAAAAATATTATTTTGAAAAAAGTTATAACGTTCTAAATTAATTTAATTTAAAAAATTCTAAAAAATAAAATACTTGACTTAGATAAATGTTTTTACCATCAAAATTGTTCTTAATCAGATTCACAAAATGGCTATTTTAAATTTATCCAAAAAAATTGAAATCAAATTTTAATTTTTTAATTTATGTTAGGTATATAAAATAAAAATATTATTTTTATATTATATGCGTAGCGCAAGTGACTAAATTATATACTATAATCATATATTTTTTTTTTATATTGATTAGAACAAAAGTTGTTTCATTTGTCAGGCCTTCCTGTTACACCCTGTATAGTGTATACATATAAATTAATGTATGCTATGAATACTAGTTAGTAATGCTAGTAATAACTATAGCTTACATACTCAATAACTACTTGACCGATTTTGACGAAATTTTCAAAGATTGTTCTTAGGGATATCAGAAAAGTGTAAAGAGTAGTTTATCCGACACTGATTTTCCCGCGAACTGAGGTACACTAAAACTGATATACAATGCCTTATTTTATATTTAGTCTGGTTATACAAGTAGTATATTATAATAATTATAAAACCATATCTAATAACTCGGAAAATATTTTGAGCATTATGTTTCGTTATTACATATTTATCAGTTTCACTATACTTAATTATGGTATATATATTAATGTTATTAATAACGTGTTTAGCGTTATTGGTTAGTTACACATATATTTACATTTTACATAACTTTATTTCGTTTTTCTATTCGTAACACCTATGAGTAATTCATCATTTAATAGCTTCACATAGATGATAGATGAATATTATAGTAATATATAGGTAGTGATTATCAGGTTATGTTATTACGAATGTTCATCATAACACATGGATTATGGAATAATTGCTACATTATTTTTTAAACGATTTTTATTTCTTATAACGCTTCAAATTTTGTAACCATATAATGAAGTATACATTTTGTTCTCAATTCAATGAAAATACTGTTACATAAATTACGTAATACATGTAAATAAACAGACCAAATTATTGTGAGTATTAATGTGTGCCGTGTGGTAACGGATTACAATTTACAGTATATATAGTTACACCAGGACTGTCGATCTCAAATTTCTAGTAGTGATTTTAAAATTCTGTTAATTCAAACGTACTTTACTCGTTACAAATTTTGGTCACAGGTTTAGCAATTTTAATTTATCGAAATTATTTAAATATTTTTAAATTAATTTAATTAATAATCACAATTTAATATGGTTGCTTAATAATATGGATGTACTACTAGAACTAGGTCGTATACAGATAAATTATTGGAAATGTTTATCACTAGACCACTGAGTTACTGACCAATTTAACTGAATCCATTTTCAAAGACTACTTCCCGATGACTTTCAATGTCAATAAATATTAACTAAAATTTATGTAAATCATGAATTCGATGTTGTTGGAATAATTAAATTAAAAGAAACTTCAGTGTATAATTTATAATGAAATAATAATTTAATATAATTAACGTATCATATTTACAAGTTTTCAGTATAGATTTTACAATATAATCAGTGGCGGAAATGTGTATTGGTCTTATATAGCTTGAAATCCTTGTTATCACATTATATGGGTCGTAACTCGTATAACGATATATCTTTATAGCATCGCATTTCAGGTGGGCTGTTTTCATATTATTTTCTTAGCAGCTAATGTTTTATTTTTCCAATTAAAGTTGAGGTACACGTTGATCACGTTGGTATTAGTGTCATCGATTATAAATAGTATTTATAATAATTGGTAATAGTGTCAACGTATAGCGTATGGTTGCTTATGGTTGTGGTCGAACGTGAAGCCTAACGTGTTTTACTTACACGAAAATAGGAATCAAAAGTTTTGTACCTCAAAGACGCTGGACGTTAGAATAACCTTTCCAGACCAGACAATAATATTTATATTATGATTTTGTAGGCATAATAGAATTTTTAATATAATTTGGGCTGTTTATAGACATTTGAAATCGTCGAAATTTTTAGTTTGGAAGTAGATAACATTTTTTTTAAGTTGAAAAGTTTGAAAATTTAAGACAAGGTTTCCTATAAGTTTTTCTTACTTGTATTAAAAAAAAAGTTTAACGTATATCTACATCATTTTTATGAGAATTAAAAGTTTAAATGTTGACGACTATGGATATTCAAACGTAAAATAATGATTTCTCCTCTAACGTTTTTAGTTATTTTCTAGTTCAAAAAATAAAAAAATGTTAATCTTTAGTTTTTTCCGTTAGGTACGTTTATTTTTATTTTGTATACACAATGATATTTTCAAAATATTTGATTAAATTTTAAGCTAAATAGCGACTAACTTTATTCACAACGTTCTAGGTGAATTTAGAATAGTACTAAGTACGGAGGGTATATTGACTTGTAAGTTAATAAAAAATAACAATAATACATAACATAATATTATTATTATACAATATAGTATGCTATGTTTATGGAAAAAAATAATAGTTTAATCTACCGAACTTTTAATTAACTATAAAATATTTTTAGAAATAACATTCTGAATCTTTTTTTGTGTGCAATGATTTATCATTAAAATCAAATTTATATATCCATTAAAGTGACCTACTCAATGACGAGTGCACTAATAATGGAATGACGAGAGGCACTTTAAATCTAATATATAGTACACTAACTTCTCCATTTTTTAAATAAATATTAATAATAATAGAAAAAAATAATATTTAGTTAAAATAAAAAGTTAATTATATTTATTATTATAGTATACAAACATTTTAAAATTTAATTTCTAAGTGGAATATTCTATCAAGTAATAACTAGGTTACTGGGTGATCAACTAAAAACAATTACAATATTAGTAGGTATATTAATGATTTATGGACTAAACATACTAACAATCTAAATTCGATAGAAATCTATATTCCACAAGATAATTGGGAAATAAATTGCATTACATCTTTATAGTACACGATAACAAACTATCCAATGAATTTTTTTAATTTAAATATTTTCAATTGATTCGCCGTTTTTCTGGTTTCTGTCTTTTGGTGTGTCGAAGAAAATGATTTAATGTTTTAAATAATTTCAATTTTGAATGATCACATAACAGTTACCTTTCAGTTACAAAACTAAATTAAACTGATAAAATTATTTGAGATATCTATACGACTATAAAAGTATTCTGTATCATCCACAATCAGACTGATCTACACTGTATAGTTCTCTACAAAGAATTCTCTACATTTTTCTATAGTTTAGTTCATATAGAAACGACTCATGTTGACTAAAATTTTTTGCAATAATATATGATACAATAACCACACTGACCATAGCAAATAACTTGAAAGCATTTGGACGTTTTCAAACGCTCACATATATACGCCGACATATATAATAACATCAATATTAAATATTGAAGGATGATTCTTGTAAAAGTTAACTAATTATCTAGAAAAGTATTGATTTTTTTGAAAATATTATTTTTTCATTTAATTTAAGTCATTAAAAAAATATAATTTTTGAAAGCAATTTATATTTTTTAGCATTTTATTGTTTTAATTTCATATTATTCTGAAGCAGAAAATATTTCTCTAGAAACAATTTCTACTCAACAAGATAATGCATGTTTACTGTTAAAAAATTACCCTGTATTACTCATATGTTTTATTGGATTACTGCGCCTTCATTATTATGAATTGCATTTTTTAAAACCTAATTAATATAATATATACTGAACTGCTGAAGTGTCGTCGTCAACCAAAATTTATATGTTTGCATTTTAATTAAAATCTTACGTTTTAAAAATAATAAAACAAAAACAATACATTTAATATTTTAAATTTACCTACTTAAACTATTTGTTTAACAAGGTATGAGCTATAATCATTTGTAATAAATCTGTTACATACTTGAAACAATATAAAATGGTCGTTAAATATTTTGTAAAGATAAAATATTTAAATTAAAATAATTTACTTGCCTAATTATTTTTAATAGTTGGCGTTCGATAAAACTAATATTTAGCACAGTAAATACACAATTTTATAGATAAAAAAATAAATAGTTTTTGTAATATTTATAGCATAAAAGTTAAATTTATACTATTTACTTTCAATGATCATTATGTAAAATATTTTTATCTTATTTTTAAGTCTGCTGCAGTGTGTCAGCGTGTGTCAAAATGTATCTTGTGTAATATACATAATATAGTCCGTTATAATATTGTTTTTCGAACGTGTTTTAAAAAATCACAAATTCCTTGGATTATCTTGGCTTATCAAATAGTAGCGAACAGTTTAATATTTCAAAAATTGTTTTAACATTATAATGCATTTATTAGTTGTAATTAAACAATCAATGTTTATGCATGCCACTGTGTATAAGTGGTAATAAATTTACATTAAAGTTATTGTTTAGGCGATGAACTTAAATGTATATATATATATATGCAAATATGCAATATGCTTTGGTATATTGATGTATAATTTATACATATATTTTTTGTAAATTATTAATTGAATATGACGTATAAAAATTGATTTTCTATTGATCACAGTACAAACATGTTTTTTTTAAACGTAATGCAATTTTAACGTTTTAAATTTGTTTCTTTAAACATTTATATACATTATGATTGTTTGCGTCTGTACTGGGGTTTATACTTATTTATCATAACTAACAAAATTGTTCCACTATATACACATTAAACTTGGAAACATTTGTCTGTTTCATATTGTGAAGACTCCTGACTCTTAGACATTTAGAAACTTTTGTAGCTCAAAGTCTCAAACAACAATAACAGTATAATATTATAATACATACAAACATTTTTTTTTGGCGGTTACTTATTTAGAAATTAAAAGTTTGTTACAATATTGTATTGACTATCAAATAAGACATATTCATTTTATCATTATTACATATTTTTAAATCAACATTGGCAGATATTATTTTTGGTCGTCATCTCTTGATTATTAAAGTTCTATTTGAATTGCATCAAAATATTCTTCTTCAGTGGTTTTTTATATACTGGTACCTATTCGCAGAAAGTATAAAACAAAACGCGTTGTATTTGAATAAATTAAAACAATATTATTTAATTATAAATAAATAGACGATATCTGTACGTAAACATGAATGCACTGATCGAAAATATACTTGCCGAACGATGTAAGTAATTATTATATTGTAGGTGATATCATAACTAATGTATTATAAGTTATCGAAAAGGGCAACGTCATATATTTCAATAATATTGAACGGTTAGTACGGTTTGTCGTAATACTCAGCAATGCACGAGTTCTAGTTTGCATTGTATGCAATTTATTCGAGTTTATGAGTTTTGTTCATTAAATAATAACACGTGCACACTAATAATATTATTATTACTAAATTGAATTCGCAATTCTCAGGTGTGTGACGACACCGACAGCAGCAGTGGCGAAGTCGTCGTCGTTATCAACTGGGTAGGTACCGACACGTCATATTCTGTTGTGACGGCCACGATTGTGGGTATGATAATTTTGTGTTCCTATCGGGGCTCTCGGGTAAAATAGAAAGTGCACACGGTCGTCGATACGGTCAGCCGTATAATTAACTTTGTCGTCGGGCCGATACGAATTTCGGAGAAAATAGTGTAACACGTAATATAATATTATAATAAATAATATGCGCAAGTACACACACAAGCACTATCAAATTTATATGGAATAACAACATAATAATAATAATAATAATAATATGTAATAATAATACGTGTAATAATAACAACAACTGTTGGTATTTTAATAAATCGTCGTATATCGACGGGAAAAAAACAACCGACCATTATTTATTTAATTTTTTTATTTGAAAGTTTACAGGCTTTAACTGCTAAGGTTATTAGCCGACATTTTTTTTTTTTTTTGTGATTTCCGACCATTATTATTACTCTATTATAAACTATTTGGGGGGGTCGAGCGGACCAAGGCGTCGGTTGCGACGCGCGCCGACGCCGGTTCAAAACCTCGGCCACGGTGGCATTTTTCTTCGGGCAAGTTCGGTGTCCGGAGAGTAATGCCGCCACCCCCACCCGGGCATGGCAGATACCTACAGGTGCCCACTAAAAAAAACTGCCAAACTAACAAACACACGTGTTCAAAAGTCTACGGTACCTTCCCCACAGTTAAAAACCACCCAATGGCCTAAGTGGCCGCGGGTTAATTAAAAAAAAAAATACTATTTAGGTATTTTCTTATCATATTTTATTATTCACAAAGTGTTTAATACCACAGCTATATTGTTCTATGGCTATATCGTGCCGTGTATAAGGTGGCTTCTAACGATTACCTTTTACCACACCACACGTCACCTGCAACAATACGGTGTGTGACTTCGGACTTACACGTCCCGTTGTTTCACTGAGCTTAATTGTTATTATCCAACTATTTTCGGACGATTGTCATTGGCAGGAGGTCTTTGTGCGTGTAGTAGTTGTCTTCGAAAAACAAAACAAAATAAATACCTACCATCATCGGTGTTTATTTTAGACTTCATTTTCGGCTAGGTATCATATTAATTAGGTATATACATACCTAAGTGGCTACGTCATATTTTCTTCGTGCAAGCTGGCTCTTTTTGACCTGAAAGTTGTTGGTTTTATTAATCATCCGTTAAGTGAATATTTATTGTATTTTTATTTAATAAGTATACTTACCTAGTTGTAATAAAAATGATGAAAAAAGTTCAGAATAATGAAAAATATTAACATATCATTACGATTGTTGACCTGAAAGATATCATCTCTTCCCCCATTTCACCGATCCCCCTCCTCCCACCAGAGAATTCGATCGCTATCCGTTGCCCTTTGGTTGTCACGGCCAAATATAATTTATATTTTTTACTGCATATAATATAGGTGCCTACAATTGTCATAATAACAGTACACTGGCGGAATATAATATCACGACCACGGTATGTCGGTGTAGTATTATATTATATACCTATATCAGCTAATATTATGTACGCTCGAACCATCTGCACTATTGTATGACGTGTATATAAATATAATAGGACGTTCCTCCTAATTATAATTATTACTGTATAGGTATACGAATATAATAATATAAAATTATAACGCACTCGAATGTAGGTGTAGGTCGCCTCGATCGCATATTATTATTTCGTTGGCCATATCATAATATTATAAGTTATAATAACATTCCCGTCGCATCGCAAATCGCAATAATAACATTATTATTACGTATTATGTAATCGACGCGAATCCGTCCGCCGTCGCGGCGTAGTTTTGCAATGATAATAATAATATTTGATTATTATTATCCGTTTTTTATGTTTCGGGATGACATCCACCGGGAAGCGCGACGGCAATGGACTATTAGCTATTTAAACGCGTGGGCGTGAGTGCGGTATACCGCGCGTGGTAATAAACGGTATGCGCCGCCGTCGGAAGTGTGGCGGCCCGCTCGCTCTGCCACGGGTTCCGCGTTTCATAATAATAATAATAATTAATAATAATAATAATAACAACCAATAATAATAATAACAACTTACAAGTAATGTTATATTATTATTATGAATATTCACGCCGGCAGTGTCCGCCGTCGCCGCGGGACCCGCGTGTGTGCCCTCCGTACGTAATCCCACGCGATCTCCGTGTACAGAGCGATGTAATCCTTTCGCAGCAATCCGACCAAAACTTTACATACAACACAGTGCTTCGATCCCTTTGTCCTGCACCCCCTCCCCCAAGCCGAGGCCGTTTTCTCCGACCGACCGTAAACTTCGAACGACACTATTATAAAACACAATATCTCGTGTATTATTAAAGTACCTAGGTGTTGTTGTTGTAGGTACCGCGCCGAAAACCAGTACTTACGTATCTCTCGCAATATTGTTTTTTCGTTGTTTTATCGGCTTTCTGCAGTATTTCACAGACTGTAGTATTATTATTATTAAGCTCGACGATTTTGAGATTATAATAATATTATAATCTGGCGCGTGTACAATATGAAAAAAATTAAAATTAAGTACCTACGCCTAACTCGCGATAATTAAAGAATATCAAATTGCAATATAGTTACTACCCATAGGTATTATTACATTATAACAAAAATTAATCGGAATAGAATAATACGCAAAATCTAACGATGGTTTTATTTTTTTTATTTCAAAAACGACGAATGGAACGTTTAAAATAGGGTTTGGAGAAGGACACTTGATGAACTCGAATGATAGGTTGGGTTGGGTATATTTGAGGGAAAAACGAAGGCATTTTATTTCGATACAGAGGAGGGGATACCGAGTACGGTTGTAACAATTTTCAAGAAATGACTTATTACAAACAACATTCAAACTTTTTTCATTTGATTACATTTTTAATCGATTTTCCTCCATTAAAGCGCATATCCGTAGCTTTTTTCATTAGTTCACTCATCGTTGTATGTTCCTCGGTTTGACGTTTTTGCCATTTTGAGGCATATACATGATACAAAAATAAATTAATGACATTTCATTTAGAATTAATAGTTACAATTATTATTTCTCGATCAACTGTTGTATTTGTCTCCATTCAATTTGTTTGAAAATAAACAAACATTAAAAAAAAAAATACTTACTAAACTTACTCTCTTACTAATGACTTACTCTCTCAACAACACCAATTTAAACTGTACTAATTTCTTTTCATAAGTATATAAAAATATTGAGTAAATAATACAGTAAATGAGTAACATAAAAAAACTTGTGTTGTTTTTAACTTTTTGTTGTAGTACAACACAATTTGTTATTTTGGTCGTAAAATAAACATGATATAAGTTTATTGTCAAGGAGATATTGTACATTATACAGTTAAAACAGGATATTTTTTTGAAAATCGTATATTTGTCATTGATGTGAATATTGGTCGGTTTACAATCGTACATTCCGAAATTCGTACCTTGTTACAATATTGTACTCGGCCTCCCATAGTATACTTAAACGAAAGAGAATCATTGAATGAAAACCAAAAGTCACATACGCACGATTAAAACTAACTATATTATCAGCTGTTGAACAATTTATGTTTTTAAATTTGATTTCGTTTAGGAGGATCCCAAGTGTTTTGATATATCTAGTTAAAATTTGTTGGTACTTTATTACTTGATATCATTATATTATGACAGTAGCAGCAGGTAGGCATGGAGTACCGTAAGAAAGACGACGAAAAAGAAAAATTTTTATAAAGTCCTTACTCAAAATAATTTGCACATTTCTAGAATATTACGTATTTTGTCGAAATTCGAAATTTTAGTGATTATAAAAAATATTGTGACTATGCATTTTTAATATTTTTCAACTGTATTGGGAGCCTTGTATTAAAATTTCAAGCTTTTTGACATAACAAATACAATTTTGTTGACATTTATAGAAAATAAAACTAAAATATTTGGAAACTGAAAATGTCCGTAAACAAGTAGAAATATATTGAAAATGTTATCGTGTACCTATAGAAAATGCTAATTTAAACATTCAGTGAAAATGTCATGTACCTACGGTTATTTGTTATAGAGTTACACCAAAAACCAAAAACGATCAAGTCGAAAATCATAAACCAAAAATAATTACCTTATTTTCTTAATTGTTGTTTGGTTTTTTCCTGCGATTTTGAAAAGTATTGAGAATTTAAAATTTTGACCTCTCGAATGCACTAACTAGATTAGAAAGTATCCCATCGAACAAAATGCTGTTGAAGAAAATCGAAACAGTGTCACTGTCCCAAACGGCGGAGACGGACACAAAAAAAAAAACACACATCATTGTACAATCAACACATTAATCGCTCCGGTCAGAATCTAAAATAATTTCTACCAAAAACACATAATTATAGTACAACCAATATATTATGTTACCTACATGTTCCGCCTGAAATTAATAATACATTAAAAATCCATGTAAAACGACATTGACGTGGAGCAGGTATTACATGTCAATATTATATCATTTTGCTCTCAGACTAACGACTACAACTGCGATTAAAAAATAGATAATATTAATACATATAATTTATAAAATCGAATCAAGTTAAATACCTACAAAATAATTTAATATCACACATTTTGTCAGTTCACATTTCTTACTGATAAATTAAAAGATGTTTTTCTTCAAATATTTGTTATCTAAAATATATTATTCATATTATTATTCTGTATTCAAATATACTAAATTATATAGTTATCACTTATCAGCATGTACAATTATTTAAAATAAAAAATGTTTAATATGGTTAGTAGGAAAAGTTCAAAAGTCACAAGTGTGAACACACAAAGTGGGTAATAAAAATGTAATCAATTTTTATTAAATATCTGTATAATATTACATTGTATACAATCAGTTAACCCTATTTTCGGAAAAAAATTTAGATAAACTCCCTGAAAACTGTGTACCTCATCGTCATTTAGTAGGTCACTGTAATGTAAATGAAGTATTATATTTTAATTTGCTGATAAATCATTGCATAAAAAAATGGATAAATCGATAATATCAAATGTTTACAAACAGCTCAAAAAGGGCCAAAATATTTTTAAAACTATAATATTATCATGTGTATTCTATAGAAAAATATGATATAAATATTTTTAGTTAATTTACCTATATAGTAAACCTATCTACAGTTGTTCATTTTTGAATCACAACAAACAAACAGAATCGATTCTGCCGAAAAATGTTGTTGCGTAAATATTCCATTATAGAAGTCTAGACCCAATTAGTTAACCTTTTTTTCTAGAAAAAAGTTTCCTCAGATAACAAAAACATACACATTTTGTCAATGCGCTCAGAACCTAAAATATATGCTTTATTAATATTCCAGTGTAATTTGGTTGAAAAACAGTTTTTGTAA
Source organism: Sitobion miscanthi (assembly GCA_008086715.1). Classification (NCBI taxonomy): domain Eukaryota; kingdom Metazoa; phylum Arthropoda; class Insecta; order Hemiptera; family Aphididae; genus Sitobion; species Sitobion miscanthi. Next base: position 30,625,068 of record CM017800.1, read on the forward strand.
TACATATATCATTTGAATACGTCATCATACAATCTGAAAATACCAAGGTTTGATCGAGAATATTTTGTTCGATATCTTGGAAAATTATAGGACATTAGGGAGTGGTTAAGCTTACATAACCCAACCAAGAGGAGTAGAGGACGTTTATCAAATCATATTTTTTTATTTAAACACAGTTTGATTATTATACTATTTGACATTAAAAAACAAAACAAAACATTTTAAAATTTAATTATTTTTAATTTTGATAATTTAGTTAACTGTCATAGCCTGTATGTATGAATAATTATTAAGTTTCCAGGTGTTTTTTAAAATCTAAGTTCTGCTAATATCACTTAAGTTTAAAACAACTTAAATATAATCCAATACACCTATCCATTATGCGTATCATCCGTGCGTATCTTTTCGTTTCAATATACCTAATATTGATGTGAATTATTCTAAATAAAATTCTTGACAAATATCGATCGATTATTTATTGAACTCTATAAACAGAAGTCGGTAACTTCTCTCAATTTGTTGTCTTAATCTGATACGTGTAACATCTGTTAGTTAAATTGCGTTTTGCATTCATGGATAGGGTCATGAGCTACTTTTAGAAATCAAACTCAAGCGATTTAACTAACACTCGAATAACTTCAGATAATTTGTTGGAGCTATTTATTCAATAATTACTACTTAGAATAATATAATGTGTTACCATTCCATAATATTCAATTATATTAATTCATCATTCATTTCTTACTTATGTATTTTTTTCGATTTAAATTTGTTGAATGAAAGTTACAAATTCATTCATTATTTTTGATTTTTATGAAGACATTTTCATGTTTGATAAACAATAAAATTAGGTATCTCTTTTATACGAATATTTTGGCTCTGATATACTAGATTTTTTAATCTTATTTATTACACATTACAGTTAGTTCAAGTCAAACATCTTATCTGTTATAATATCTTACAAGTGTCATAAATCTGAAAATGGTATTAAAAAAAAAAACAAAAAAAACTAGAATGTACGAAGAACTTGAAAATTTTTAAAAAGCTTGGAAGAGAGCCGTGTTGTTAGGTTAACAATAGTCACCAGCAGATTAAAGAATTATTATTTTTTAATTTTTTTAATGGCATAGATAAGAACAACTATGTAAGATAATTTAACAATGAAGTGAATGAGAATACCGAATCTGTAAACATTGTATAATATGAAACTTTCATTGTATACATTATTATCATAATTTTGTTGTCTTCCGGTAACATTTAATATAAGTATCTAAATGTTTTGTTTCACTTACCTGGAGGTAAAAGCTTTAGAAAATAAACTTGTATTATTTAATTGTAGTACCATGATAGTGATAACTGGAAGCTTAACAAATTAAACAGAATCATCTTATTTAAACTGACTATAGCATAAAAATATAATCGGTTTAATGTATGAATATCATATAATTAAAGAAAAAAACCCGTTTCAATATATCAGGTACAGTTACTTTGGATTCATACATTTTATGAATGAAAATCACATGACAATTGTCTTAATCAAAACAGTCGTATAATACATTAAAATATTAACACGCATACAATATTAAAATTAATATTTTATAGTTAAACCATACCATAGTTTAGGTTTCACGTAATCACCTAACTGTACCTATATATTTGTCAATACTTAATTAAAATATACTAAAATAAAGCTGTCAAGTCAGTGATTATTATATATTAAGCGATCGTCTCACTTCGCTCACCTAGGTGCAGGATAGTTGTATATTATTATTTGTATAAATGTTAAAAATATTATTAAGACAACTATTCAAAATAAAATTGGCGGTTTACCTACGATATTTCAATGGTACAATGGTATTTTGCGCGTTTTGAGCAATGGGAAAATTCATTAGTTACTAATTTACTAGTTTAAATACAATCTGTGTAATGAACGTATTAAAAATATCTAAAAGATCATAGCATTATCATCATTACAACCTGACCTAACCAATAGGTCTCATAGAAACTAAAATAATATGAGAAAGTGAGTTTAATCAAACCGTTTTTTTTGCAATTATTTATAATTGTCATTCAAAGTATTTGGAACAGAATTTTAATATTCAGCCGTTAAATAATTCTTAGAAAATTTTGCAATTTAATTTTCAATACAATTTGCACAAATAAAACAATCAAATGGTCATTACTTTGAAACGTTAATAGAATAAAATTAATTATAATATATAGGTTTTTTAATTATTAAAAACACGCACATATTGTAAAACTATCATAGCTCCTTCGACTCGTTCAGAATTTAAAACGCAAAATATTTTAGTAAATGAATAATTTATTAAAGCGGGTCCACGGAAAAACAATACGGATTTTTTTTATAATTTAAATTATGTATAGATTAAAAGCTATGTTTACCTACTGTTTTATAAATAAATTATTTTTAAAACTTAACCAACAGTAGAATATAATTTTAAAGTTTGAAATAATTTATAAATATTGTGGGACCACAAGTTCTTACATCTCACTATTAGGTAGATATATGAAAACAGTAATATTTGTATCGCCATATTATTATTATTATGATTATACATATTGCTATGTAATATATTAATATATACTGAATTATTATGTACAAAATGTTACGTTCAATGACCTTTTGTGACCAGTATACCTACTAAAAAAACACACATCATTTATATAACGAAGTTATAGATACATAAATCTACATGTTTAGTCATAATATCATTTTTATTATTATTTTTTTTTTTTTTGATTGATCTGATTAACAAAAATGTATTGTAAACATTGTTCAACTTCAATAAATATTTCAACAAAGTTAAAAAAAATGTATTAATGTATGTAATACGGGCAAGAGAAAATTGGGCATAGGCACCTATGTCTTTGTTTCTCCGCACATATACAATTTAATATAACTAATGATAATGTACTTGCTCGCATTTGCAGACATTGAGCCACCTGCTGTTGTTTGACATGTATACATAATAGGCGTGGCATAAAAAAGATTTAGTGTTAATAGTACTGTCTGGCGTGAAAGATATATATTATACACATTATAGTATATGCATTTTGGGATAAAAAAAAAAAGAACCGTTTAGTGAGCCTCATTTAATAGCTAAACTAGCGGTGTCAATGAACGGTTTCAATTTATTATTTCAGTAAAATAATTTCAATTTTTTACTCAAAAAATAAACAATTCACTGACGACATAAACGTATTGCTAGAGATTATGCGTCTAATCTATCTATCGTCAATCGGGCTTACTAAATAATATGTTGTTAAAATATTATTTAATAAGTTATTAAGTACAATATTCGTCTGTGTGGTTTTTGAATCACAATTAAATAAAAACTTTACACTAGTTATGCTATTATAGTAGGCAGGCACAGCTTTATATTTAAAAGTACCTACCTACGTTCTATTGGCAATAGTTTATAATATTAAAGTCGCATTTAGTTTGAAAATATTAATTCATGTCGATGTAAACTTCAACAAGATTGTATTGGTCTTGTAATCTCGAATAATTTCCTTATACTCTTATAGGTATTTTAATTTAGGGTTGTAGCGTCCGAGACTGGTCAAAAAGTATAAATGATTCTTGTAATCATATTATTATTGATACACCACACAGTATAATAATAATATACCACGAACGCTAAATATCAATGGTGAAAATATATACCTTCTTTATAGTAAGTCATGCTAGTCATGATATTTTGAACACTATTATCTTGTTATGTTTCAAAAGTAAATGCCATCTGTTGGTGGAAAGGGGGGAGGGAATTTTAAAAATAAATTATTAATTAACGTCAATTTTATACCTCTTCGTCATAAATTATTGTTATACATCTACCCTGTCGCTGTGCAGGCTGTCCTATGGTTCCATCAAAACCAACAGCCACAACGAGAATAAACATAGTACCTACGTACTTTGTAAATATTTGTAATGCAACAATATTACAATTTCTATTCAGATTACTATGGAATAACACTCGACCCGCTTTCCTCGGTCCACTTCCATTTTATTACGCCATCTATAGCCTACGGGCACCTTAGTCTCGCCGCAAAAACGTGTCCAACACACGCACTCGAACAAACGCTTTTAAGTTATAGCATATTATACTAATATAATATTTATCGGCTTTCAGTCAAAATATGTTTAAATGTTTTTGTTTCTAGTCTCTAGTCTCAACAGTGGCTATCTTAATTACGTAATTAACGTAATTTACGAGTACTCGCACGCCGAAAATACGTATTTAATTTAAATAGCTGATTAAACTAAACGCTAATTTTAAGCTCACAGATTAAACTAGAGATATCAGATTTTTAAACTAGACCATATATACATATCGATATTATCCAAACGTATTTTTAGTCCACGAATATTATTAATTTTAATAACATTGGACGTGTTATTTCATATTACACGATAATTATTAAAACTTTTTTTTATAAGAAAAATTTAACACCTAAATTGGCATAGCACGTGTTAAAAGTATAATATTATTACTGACTTACGTAGGTGTTACGCAGTATACCTCTGTTTTTAGCTCGGGTTTTAAATACCTGCAACTATGAAATTATTTAAATTTTTTATTATTATTTTTATACGTACCTATTTAATCTTTGTACTGTACCTACTATCTGCTTTAATTCAACTGGCCCAGTGTGATAAATCTTATACCTACTATTTAAAACTAAAAATATCCTTGTTTGTTCCAGACGAATTCGTGATAGTCGAAATTTCACCGACCATATTTTTTTTAGTTATTACCTACCACGTTAGTTAATGATAAGATTTCGTGATTGTTGGAGGCGTTAGTTTGCAAGAATGTTGTTTCAGCATAACATGCAATATATTTGTGTTGCCTACATAACGTTTGTAATCCGTATACTAAATGTATAAGAATCAAATTATGGTATAGGTAAACGTTCTATTATACTTTGAAATGTCATACCTGTATTTGTGATTTAATTTTTAATTCAGTAGGTACACCTACTTACATAGCATATACTATACCATACTATATAGATATAGATATAGATATATAGGTATATAGATTGTATTTGACATACTTTTTTCCAACACTTTTATTTAAATCACTTATTGAATTAAAATAAAATTCTATTTTTATTTCGTATTGAATTTTTTGAAAATATTGTTTAAAATGTAAATACATGTGGGAGGGTGGGGGACTAACTTACTTACGTCACTAATTGTATTGTAAATTTATTTATAAGATTAATGGTTACCTACGTAAGTCATAATTCTATATTATAATATCAATTCATGACTCTTAATACCCAAATTTACTCTATATTTTAATATTAAAAAAAAATTCCATGCTTTGAAAAATGACAATACATTTTAAAAATTAAAATGAATATTATAAAACAATATTGACTTGTTAAGTACCTAACTTTGGTCATAATTTATGGTTGGACTTATATTATATTTTCAGGTACAAATAATAAAAATTGAAATTTTTATAAAAAAAATCATTATTACTAATTATTGTTAAAATCAATTTTTCCATTAGAAATTTATAAAAATACAATTTTAAAACACATTTTATCATAATAGGTATACACGTGAACTGTTAAATACATGCGTAGTCTCAATAACGAGAATATTATGATAACATTTATTACATATAGGTATAAGGTGTACATATTATGTGCTGATATGATACAAAAAAGTGTTTCCTGGAAAAAAACTTTTATGCGATTTTATAAATTATGATGTTTAATAGGTTAGATTAAATCTATGAAATATATACATTTATTTTTAAACTTTTTAAGTTATGTAAACATAAATAATTTTCCATTACATAGCCATAAATTAATATTGTTTGCAATTATTATTTTGTGATCTGTGGTACTCATTGTACCTACAATAATGAATTGTATGCTCATGAGATTTGGATCTATTTAATCGATATCAAGTATAAAAAATTTAATTAAATTAATTGAAGAAGCTAATAATCATTTACGTATTATTAATACCAATAAAGTAATCCTTAATTAATATTTTTTTTATTAAACCAATGTCTACCTATTCTATATTTAGAATTACACAGCACCTACATTTTTTGTACTGTAGGTATTAACAAATAATGAAGTTATAGAAACAAAAATTATGAATATAATTAGTTAGTACTTATTACCATGGACTTTATACTAAAAGGGAAGGTAGTAAAGGGTCTATGCTTATTTACAAATCGATTTTGTTTTATTTAATCAATATAAATATAAATTAAATTTAAAATGTTTCGTTAACTAGCTATATTATAATATTAATCTCTCATCTTTAAATGTAAAAATTATGCAGCAAAATATAAAGCATCATCATTATTAAACAGTATTTTCTAAGTTTAATTTTCAAATGTGAATAATTTGAACATACTATATTTAAAATATTTTCAGTTATTTCATAATATTATTGTTATGAAAAGTTAAAAATTACAGTTTTTAATTACTTTCATTTTACATTTATCACATATTATATTTCTTGCCGTGTATTTTAATGTCAAAAGATTAATTAAATAGTAAATCATAAAACTTGTATACATGCAATTAATGTTTACGTTAGTTTTCTTTGAGTCACAAAAGAACAATCAACCGAGTAAATGCTCTACTCTAGAAATTATTGTGATTCGTTGTTATCTTCAAGTTTAAACTTTGGTTGATTTAAAAAATTGGCATATTTTTTATATTATGTACGCTTGAGAATATTATTGATAATGATTTTTGGTTAAAAAATAATATTTCTGGATTACAATATTTGTTTATTTAAGATTTAATTGGGTCAGCCCTATTAACATATACATTTGATAATAATAAAAATCATTCGTAAATAATAAAATAAAAACACAAAATACAAATAATGCAATTAACAAATAATTCAAAATACTTAAAGCAATATGAACTAACAAGGCATATAAAATTACAATATATTTTAAATGAGTGTTTTGATAAATCGATTTTAAGTTCGTTTATGGTTTTCATAATTATACTGTGGAGATATTGCTTGCATAATTAGTTAAGAAGAAATGTATTTTTAGACCTAGTATTATGAAGTTATAATACTCATATTATAACCCATATTCTAATAAGTAGAGTGAGTAGAAGTAATATGTAAGGGAAAATTACTTAACAACTCAGAACAGTCAATATTTCTGACGAAAAGCTTATACGAAAAGTATTAATCTAAACGACGTTGTTCTGGTGTTTCAAGGTTAAGAACTGATAAAAGTGGGAAGTACAAAGAATGTAGTAGTTTGGCTATGAAACATTTAAATGTGAGGAATCGTAAAAACTTTTGCTGAATTTTTTCTAGTTTGCATTAGTTGGATCCGATTGTTAAGGAGACCATATATATATATTAAGTCAATTCACAAATAGAACGTATTAAACAACGATTTTAGAGCATGTTTATCATTAAATTCAGCACAATTTGAATGAATAAAACTTAATATTTTTTTTAATCTGTTAACAATGTAGATAATGTGATAGAAGAATTTAAGTTTGGGATAAAAAAAATACTAAGATCCTTAATATAAATAATATGACATTTATTAATATTGAGGAAATTATTGTTTATACACCATTCATTAGGAGTAAGTAGTTTTATTTAAACAAGTTGAAGTAAATCAGCTTCAGTTTGATTGTTGACTATACGGAATATTTCGATATCATCAGTACAAACATTCATTTATTACAATTATTTTGAAAACTCATGTCATTAATAAAAATAATACATATTACAAGACAATTATTACTTTATAATTATATATTATTGCGATTCGTCACAATGTATAAGTATGATATATCCAATAAACGTTGAGTACCTATCTAACGAAAAGGTTTTTTTCATTATTGCGAATAGTACGTGTCAGGACAACGTAGAGTCAACTCGTTAATTACACCACACATTGATTTAAGTAACTCGATATAAGCATTGCAGTGAATAGCTGTACCGCTACTGGTAACGTATAATAATATCTATATGTGTATATCATAATACGACAAAAGGTACATAAAAACCAGCCTTACCATGACAAATAAACTCACTATCAAGTGAGTAAGGCGGTAAGCCTGTTAAATTTTTAAAAACTTTTTAAATACACACATTCATATTATAATGAGCTCTACATCAGGTTCAATACACTTAAGTAAGTAATTCACGTTTTTCAAATGTTAGATATTAATGAACGCAACGTCTCTCCACTCATTATTAAAAAAAGCGAATTAACCACCATAGAACACGATGACTCTGCAGACGCCGATAAGTCACCCAAAAAAATTAACAAGTTAACAAACCATCAAATAAAAACGCATTTTTCTCCTAACCTAATCGTTACTCACAGCTAGAAACAATGGAAACGAACCACCAAGAAAAAACATCCGATAACGATATAAACTTAGCACTCGACACTCAAAGGGATAGGTACCTAATCATATTTTGATCAAATAACACAATCAGAAACGAACAATAAAATTATACTTCCAAAATACCACTATTGTAATCGTTAATAATATTTCAGTTTCACCAAGAAATATCAGAAGCCAAAAATATTGATTTCCCTGCCATCGCTAAATCAAACGAAAAACAAACAAACGTAGAAGCAATTGATGATTTCACACACTTACCAAATTTCTAAATGGAAAAAAATATGAATACTCAACATATAGGGTCGAAAATTACGAAGAAATCTCGGCAGTAGATAATAATAAAACTGCCAATGTCAATCACCGAAATAGAAATCATGGTGAAATTTAAGACTCCCTGTCAAATCTGTAACAAGGCTAACAAATATAGACAAAAATTTGACCCTACTAATAGCAGTACCTACAGCTGTTTGACAACTCCATACCACAAGACATCTTCAAACGTAGTGAGCTATTAAATTACGTAACAATCACAGAACAACGCCGAAAATCCAAGGACACTCCACAATACACTACATTTCAGAGCTACGGACATGTTCCCAAACGCGCAAGCTTCTGTCTTTCTGCATTAAATGTGACGGTTCACATCAATGCGCACTACACTTACTTTAAAAAACAAATAGAAATATCGTCAGCTAGCGTAAACTGCTATGTCCAAAAATAAAATCCAAACATTCTATAAAAAAAATTACCAAATATTTTTACGGATAAGTTAACGGTTCCATGGTAGGAGTAGATATCCATTCTACAACAATACGGAATAATTAAAACCCAATTCTAAAATGTCCATATGAAACTCATAACATCTGAAGGATAACTATAGGGACCATAACAAAAAAATAAACATCACGACCCCGGGTGCCACAAGACGTCGAGTTATACTTGACAAATACTTTATCTTATATAATATTATTATTTATTTAAATCAATATTTATTGTCACTAACCAGTTTATTTAAATCATGTAATGTGTTGACACATTTTAAATATAACAAACAAAGAAATTGTTGCTATAATCACCTATTTTTGACAAGTACACAAACATCCATTACATCGAGAATCGTAAAACGCGCTTCACATTTGGTACTAAAACTGAGATGATTAATTGTAGCTGTAAAAAATCTGTGTTGATGTTAAATCAATGGACGCGAATAATGATTTGATTGTCGTGATGCGAATATTATGTAAATGTACTGTAAATAAAACGACCGATTAACCACAGTCGTGTCCAATCCTTGTGGCTTATCAATTACAGTCAAACTTTTCTTAGCTTTTCTTGTCGTAACACATATGTAATGCGCGTTCACATACAAATTAAATTGTACGCTTTGATAAATAATCAAAAGGTGTAGAAACGATTGACTTTTATCAAACCACCAATACATGTAATAATAAATAATATACATATAATAGGTTCTTATAACAGAAAAATAAAACATTAATTTATATGTAAATTGTATGATACTATACAAGCAATATTAATTATTAACTACATAATATTAGTACATAATAAATAAGATTATAATGGTGTAAAGCTATAGTCCTTGGTACCTGACCAAAATCAGGATGATCTTTAGTTTATGAATCGTATAATTTTATGTATTATGACATAAAAATGATTCTGAGCAAGGATCCGTACTCAGCTATATAAATAAGTATCTACGACCTACCATCCTATATTTAAAGTTGGTGAAAAAACGGGTAACAGTATTGTGGTAAACAGTTCCCACCCAAACAGTTTCTTGTTTTTTGAACGAGAAAAAAAATACCTATTACCTACCAACCTAAAAAGTATTTTTTTTTTAAAACAATGATTGTGCCTAATTTTTCATTTATTGGCATCATTTTTTTTAGTATGTTTTTTAAATGACTATCCGTGTTTAATTTCCAATCGTATAATACACTCACATTTCAAAATGTTGATCAATTTATCTGGCCAAAACTGATTTTTCCTCTAAATAGTTTACACTTCACCATCAATATACATTAATTTTATTCGCTTCATTTGGAATCTAGAATAAATTAAATAATATGCCAAACATTCTCCTCATGAATAGTAAGCCACTATTTCGGGTAAGTGGTTTTGTTAGAGGTGTGTTGTCATTTTTAATCGTCATGAGTCATTACGTTTAAAAACTATTCTGAGCGAAGCTCAATTATTGATGAATAATGAATATTCATGTTTTATGTTAAAAACTTTATGCATTTATAAAATACTCTTGGGTTCCAGACTTTTCTGAGAATGTATCTGTTTTTATAATTTATAATATATTCTGTTGAATGCAGCACACAGCTTAAGTTTGGTCAGTTAAAAAAAACAATGTTTTATATTGTAAAATACTTGCAGGTCCAAATTAGAAAATTTTGAAAACTGTAGCATTGGAAGTAGGTATTTGTTAGTGGTGAAGTAAGTGTTATTAATTCGTTAGGATATTATTAAGACCATCTTACAAATGTAGTGGCTTATTTTGATTATTATCAATAACTTTATTATATACCTAGGTACTAGGTAATAGCACTTGCAGTATTATAATTTATAATATATAACGTACTATAATTATACATTTATGCGGTTTATTGTAAATCCTATTCCCTGTATAATATTCGAATTTGATTTGGTTTAAGTAACCGGTAATAACCCCTAAGTTCCAGAAACTGGTCAAAGGTCCTTTAATGCGATATAAATGCTGGGTGAGTTCATAAGACGGAAACCGACTAGCGATAGATCGGGTAGATGTGTTGTATTATACTTATACACGCGGATCAGTATTCCCATCATAACCTTAATGTTGGCTGCTTGATGGATATTATTTTATCGTTCAACCGACCGAGGCGGTGTAGGTCATTTTACCGCGCTAACTCTGTTAGGCGTGCGCACTTAATTATTAGTAATCTGATTGAGTGCATTAGGTACGACAGAGAAGAGGTACATGATCGGTTGATGTTGGGGTTCGTCTCTTCTCCTATTATATTTCCATCTTATGTCGTCATCCTTTCTAAAATTTAAGCAGACACTTGCAGTCCACTGTAATGATCACGACGATTTTTATAACTTTACATGGTTATACCTAATAATAGGTAATAATAATAAAAAAAATGTTTAAAGCTACCAATTCTTTAATTAATTAACTTATATTTTATAAAATGTTTTATTTTTAACCATATAAAGGGTACAAAATAATAAAATTACAGTCCATACGTTATACCTAAGTGTATAAAAAATGACTGTTTAGTTATTATAATAGGTACCTACCTAGCGTTGAAAAACAAATTATTTTCTAATTTTTATTAGTAAATTATTTAACTATTTTAGGTACTTTCTTATAATCATTGTGGAATTAGCTATTTATATATCTCAAAATATGTATATTTTGACGTTAACGAATACGAATAACGTCTCTCGACTAAGATTAAACAAGTATATTACCTTTATTTTGATAATTTAGACTATTTTCAATACGTTTTATCTTATGTATTTTACAGCTTCTATTTTACGTCTTCATTTCTCCGTCTTTATAGGTTAGTTTTCTTCTTCTAACCTATCAATCCCATTGTTTCTGCTTTTATTATTCCACACTCACATGCTTAGTTGCTGTAAACTTGTTCTTAAAATGATTTGGACTGTTAAGTGGTTTTTGTAAATATGTGCTTAAAATACAAATAGTCACTGCAGTCATAAATGAATATGATTTAAAGACTTACACAAATTATAACGGTTATATATTATTATATAAGTTAGAACATATTATGCATATAGTTTTTGTATGATTTAACATAGGTATTGTTTATTTTAATAGATCATGTTAAAATACCATTATGGATGTAATTATTTTAAAACTCGAGATGTATCTTACACATATAGGTACTCAATTGTGTTCTGTTTTATAGATTATTAAACATTTTATTATATAAGATTATATTATAGGAACCTATAATTATTCGGTCATAAGTCATTAAATAAAATTGTGGGGACCGTATGAATAACTCATCGATATCCATTTTTATTTTAAAAAGGATTTCTTCCTACGTGTTAAACAAATAAATATTTTGAAAAATATGTATTTAATTGTGGTTTTAACTTTTAAGTGTGTTCCACTGCAGCTGTAATGGTAAACAAAAGATAACCAAAAAGTCTTTTAATTTTTGAAAAAACATTTTAAAAATGTTTACGAAGTTCGTTATATTTTTTAAAGATATGAGTATTATTTTTATAGCCCAAAAAATATGTAAGTAGGTACACAATATGTTATAATTAGGTACTCCATAATAACTAATTAAAAATCAGTTTATACAATATGTGATTTTTAATAATGTATATTATTTGCTATGTCTTAATAGTTTGCCACAAAAATTGTTCATACTGAATTTAATTTTAAATGGATAGCACATTATTTACACTTTTGTCTTATAATAATTATTTCTATAATTAAAACGTAAATGTAAATAAATTCAGATTTTTCTATAAAATAAAGATATACTATAATTTAAGTAGCTTATACTCTGTGATATAGCTTTTATTTTAATTTAATTTTGAAAAAAAAAATGCTGAAAATACAAATATTAAAGTTTATTAATAAAAATATTATCAAGATAAAAAGTAAACTTGTTAAAAAAATTATGTGTTTACCTGCAATCTACATGGTATATACCTAGCTACTTCAGTTATTTATAAAAATTTGTTTATATTTTTCTAAGATTTATAGTTTAAATATTTATTCAAATACAATTTTCCGTAGTAGGGAAATTAAAATAATAGGTAGATAATTATTAAAACTATTGAAGTATTAAGATAAATAGGACGCGCATGAGTAAACATTTTTCTCCGTTTTACACACGTATAATATATAGTAAAAATTCTATCCTATCTAACAATTATAGAATATATGTATGAATTATATTATTTGTATATTGTCAGAAGATTTTTTTGATATATTAATTTTTAACTTTTTAAGAAAAGTATTATTTATTACATTTAATTTTTAAGTTATTTTTAACTATCAAAATCTATCTTAAATATAAAATGCTAGTAGATACGGCAATGCGTCGCTATTGCTAGGTTTTTGTAATTTTGCGAGCAGTATATCATCAAGTAGGCAATCTACCTGTGGTAGATCGTGGACCCTTCATGGTGCGTACAGTGTATAAGTTAACTCAAAAGTATCATAATATTAAAAAAATTGGTCCACAGAAACCGTGGTTCAAACCGGATAGATCTGTACTAAAATACACAGGCTTATCGCATTAATAATAATTATTATAATTTGTAATTATTAAAACCAATAGCGACCATTTATTAACAAATAATAATAATAATCTCAAAATCCCTATTTGAGAACTTCTTATTTACCTTTTTCGCGACAAAATATAGCCTATCTTCTTCTCCAACATCAATCTATCTCCGAACCAAATTTCATCGTTTTCAACAATGTAATCACGACGAATGGCTGAGGTGTAGAGGTTTCAACTATATTACACGTGTGACTTGCGTATAAGACGGATAAGAAAATTATACCGATATGACCTCTTAATTAGGTAGTACAATATAACTGCTGAATATTATGTTTAAAATCTTTTCGTGTTTTTCTTCTTTTAAGCAATGTATTTATCTAACTTTGTTTGTTGCTAACTATGATTTATTATAGGTAAGTACCTAATATGAGAACAAAAATATAAATTATTTTATTTTGTGATTTTGTTTATATACGTGGTTCTTTCTATAAAGTATGTGTTATAAAAATATGGATCAAATAAGGAATTATGCATCATCAGCAGGCCCATAAAACCGATTAGAATTGTTACCTTATACTCATTTATCACATATTGACACAGTGCCCAGGTCATCGACTACATTCTATTATGCACTTTCTGTTACGTATACAAATTGATCAACACCATTAATAGCAACTTGATATCTACTTAAATTAGGCATAGCTTAAAGCAGGATGAACAATTAAACTATATTTGTAAGGAAAGAAGACGACTTTCACGAATAGAAGGGTTATCAATATATTAATAAGGGTAAAGCAATCAATTTCAAGTATTCTTTTAAGTGCACATATAGCATTGGAAAGGGTGCTCCAGTCTATTGTTTGTATTGTTCTGAATTGAATTAGTTTACTTTCATCAGTGATCACTGATCAAGCATCTTTGATGTTGTAATAATAACTATACCTCACCAACTGTTTGATCTGAAATTCAAGTTCATTGGTCTATGGTTAGTTTGGGTCTGTGTTCACTTCTTACATCTATGAACGTACTAGCACTATTAATTGAAGATTACACTTCAGGCGTGGTATGTCGAAATGTCGAATGTCGGAATGTGTCATTTTATTGTGTATTTTAATCAAAAGTAGCTCCGACCTCACTACAATTATGCTATTCATAGGTACTATACACTATTCATTAGACTTCTTCATCGTACATAGCCACTATATATAATATCAATATTTTTGTTTTATAATATATTATTTGATTTTAGATTTATAATAATTCGTTTAGACATTTCGCGTACAGTTGTTAATTTGTTTGTCTAGGGTGAAATGGAGATCTCTTATTGCATTTCTACCAATATACATTAACATACTGCTAAATATTCCTCAAATATAAAGTGACATGTTATTGTATATAATTATCCAATTTTTCCCAATACATTTTGTAAATAAAGCATAATTAGTCCTAACTGCAGTACACTGTTCCTCAGAAGATTGTTTAAGCTTCTGTCCGCTGTAAATTCATTGTTTCGGTTTTGTTGCTTCATCGTATTGATTAATATAGTCAAGCCGGATTAACTGAAGTGTGTATGTATGCCAAATTACGATACTAATTTAGGATCAAAATGTGACGATATAAAGTTATTTATGTTTTAGATACTCTCAAATGTAATTCAAACTTCCACACATATTATACTCAATACTGCTAGAAGATTTTAACATAGTTGTTAAATCGAAAATTAAATTAAAGAAATTAAAAACTTATAGTATTACCATAGATATTCAGTACTTCATTATAAGTGATGTTTTATAAGTGTTATACTTACAAGTTATAACACTGTCGGTGTCATTGTGTCATTGAAACTACTAATAACGTTATCCAACGCTAAATGTAATAGTCATAGCCCATATGCCGCTCCTCTAAATGGTTGATCAACATATGTACTCGCACATTATCCTTATAATATTAAGATGGGTCATTGGAAATGTGTAAAAGATATAAGTAGCATATTAAATCTTAAAACATTTTAATTTTGGGAGGCCAGTAAAGATCTCTTGATCATTTAAGATA
Organism: Sitobion miscanthi; assembly: GCA_008086715.1. Taxonomy (NCBI): domain Eukaryota; kingdom Metazoa; phylum Arthropoda; class Insecta; order Hemiptera; family Aphididae; genus Sitobion; species Sitobion miscanthi. The sequence goes on from CM017800.1 coordinate 30,640,805, forward strand.
CAAGCCCATCCCATTATATTTTAATCTGAGCCATCGGTAGTTGAACAGTTACACAACCCATTTAATAAATATAAGAATGATATCGCTCGAAAAATCAGTATTATTATTTTTTTTTGATATTTTTGGTGCAGTAAATCATATTATATATGTATATTAGTATATTACCAATGTGTATTATATTTGAGTTTCAAATTGCAGTGATAGCCCTCACCATTCGTCAATATCATTTTTCAATAGATTGAACTTCGTAAATATGTTGTAACTATTAAAGAGGGAAATATCGAATGAATGTGGTAGTTATATTTGGCTGATTTGGTACATAAATAATAACACTTGAATTATATTATATTATTATTATTTAATTTCAAAAAATCCTAAAAATGTATTAACGCTTTTTCGTAATATTGATTAACTGTGACACATTATACAAAAATATAGTTCACTCTTGATTCATCAAAAAATGATTTTGAATATTACATTATTTCGTAATAATCAAGCAAAACCAAACCTAACGTTCTCTGAAAGTTTCAATAAATCAGAACCAGACAATTTAAAAACATAAAATAAATAAATATTAAATGTTTTCATATTGAAGTCGTTTGTGTTAGAACTAATTTATTATTGAGTATAGTATTTTGTAATAAAATAATTTTATATTCATGTTTTTTCATTTAAAATGACCAATTAATATTTAAGACTTTTGAAATGGAATTTTTATAACATCATCACATTTAAAAACACGGCAGTTGGCAGGGTTGTGAATTTAATGCACCATAAATATAATATGCGAAATTATGAAAATACACTCAAATAAATAAATTCACAATTATTATGTTTATAATTGAAAGATACCAATTAATTATATATTATGCATACAATATTAAAAATGTATTTAAACAAATATGAAATATTATGAAAAAATAAAAAAAATAGACAAATTTCATAAGAATATAATATAATTTTTTGAAAGAATCATAGAAAAATATGTATTATAATATTTAATATGCATATTATAAAAAGTTTATATATGTATAAACTTTTTATACTAAAATATTGTCTATAAATTATATTGTTATAAGACAAGAAATCCACAATTTTTCTCCAAATAAGCAATAAATACATATAAAAACCATTCATTTGAAAGAATATTCAAATTCAAATTTGGTTATTTAGAATGCTTATAATGTTTTGAATCAAAGTTGTATACTTGTATCTCACTTATATGATTGATGAAATTAATTAAATTAATTAATGTGCAAAAACTTTAAATTCACAGCCTTAGTATAAATAGTTACAGTTCTATACTTCTATACTATCAAAATAAAATGTTCTTATATTTTTAAAGAATCAATTTGATCGTTGAAAATTGACGAAATTGAAAATAGTTTGAAAGTACAAATCTGGCAGAAAATGGATTTAGTAGTTTTTAATAACACGACATTATTTAGTGTTTTCTCGAAATTATTTTATTGAGTGCATGGGCCATACCATTCCAAGCTCAATAGATCTGTGGTACAAACAATTTAAATAAAAGCTATAAACAATGAATTAAACTTAAAAATTACTTATATATTTCTAGATGTTTTTAGATAATTATGGAATAATCATGTTAAATCTAAATAAATATTATATAGCTCAAATATCTAAATATTTTACATTTGCTTATTTATTTATTTGTTTACAACTGTAATTTTGTCTTAATAATTCATGATACCTACCTACAATTTAAAACCAACACCAGTGTTATATGGCTATGATGTTCATGCGTTCATATTCAGTCATTATTTTTGGCGTTAGGTTTGACCATTTTGCGAAGTAAGAAAACATTACCTGGGCAGAAATCCAAAACATTTTTATAGCTATTAAAGTGTATACAGTTAACTCTAGAATTTAAAAGGTATAAAACTCTGACAGGGTACAATTCTAAGTTCACTGTGTACTATATCGTCATTCATCCTAAACCTACTCAATAAAGTCTACACCAATACGCCATATTTATACCTAGAACTATTTTGTAGTTGATGGGTTTAACATTGAATAGCGTTTGCTTAATTTTATTTTTCAATATCAGTTTTAAAAAATTTTAAATAAATTTCTACGTAAAACACTGCAGAATACAATAAGTATACACACTATGTAAGTTCTATAGTTCTATGTTACTTCAGGCCCATTCTAAAGGTTTGAAGTTTAACTTATTGATCTTATTACATGCAACATTTATAATATATTTTTACACTTTGTATAGTCTGTATATACTTATAAGTAGGCTTGGCCGATTTTGAAATCCCAAAACCGGGACATAATATTGAATGACCTATTTTTTATAATTTTTTTTTAATTTTGAGTTAAGACTATACTTTTTTTAATTTCTTTTGATCTTTATACTTTTCACTTGAACTAATTTTGTTCAATACAGTTGTATTATTGTTAATTTTTGCGTAAAATGATTTTATTATTAAATAATACAATATTAAATGTTATTTTCTCTCAGAATCTATTAACCGGGACAAACAGAACGGCCGGCTGAGACACCAGGACATACTCTTAAAACTAGGGTGGCGGGGTGAATGACAAACTAAAGTACTTATAAGTGATAAGTCATGACTCTTAACAATAATAGGTATACACAAAAAAACTTCACTGATTCCTTTTGATGAAAACCTATTTCGGTTTGGAATGTGTGACAGAATGGCGTCGAAGTCCATGCTAACGTTTTGCCATGGCCCGACCTCTTTTTTGAAAAATTTGGCCTGCCGGTCATATTTTCTTTACATCATAAATGTATAATTATGAGCATGAGTAAATTTAAGCCATGGTTATGAATAAATATATATTAGGGTACCTCTATATTAAATAATTAAGATATTGAGGCCGTGAAGTTTTGAAATTGACCGACCACATTTTATAAACTTAGGTGTTACATCAATATAATATTGTATTGCTAATAAGTGACACGAGTAAATTATTTATTAACTATACGTTTAAACCTAGTAGGTATTACTGGTTAGTTGACAGTCGTTTTAACAAACAGTAAAAAAATGGTTTTAAAAAAAATAATATTTTTGATAAGGAAAAACTGAGTGTACTACCTACCAACATTAATTATTGTTACGTTTAATGTATAAAGTCAAAAAAATAAAGATTTAAAGGCAATTAGCCAAGTTAGAATTTAAAAAAAAAAGGAAAGGAATAAATAAAATTGGTCACCTGGGATTTTATTTAGTTTCTGAATGTAGCAAATCGTTAACAATGGGAATTTTTGGTATTTCGCCAAAAGCATTCAGAGTTCTTATTTTTGAATTAATCGTGCTCAAGTTATAGAGCGACGTAAACAAAGTGAGGCCTACTCTTAGAAATATATTTAGTTACATTCTTTTGTTATTGATCTTGTTAGAGTATTTTTAATCAACCAAGTGTTGGGAAAACTTTTACCAATTAAAAGTTACGGTATTATAGTCTGTCCTTTTACTAGTTTAAATTTATACTTCGTTCAAAATACAATGCAAATAGTAGTAGGTACAATAATATTTTAAATTGTATCTTAACGACTTAAAAAAAAGAGCAAACCAAATAAAGAGATAGTGATTTCCACGTTGTTAACTGTATAGATTATTAGATTAATGTTTGATAATTATTTAACTGTTATATTAACCGGTAGAATGTGTTGACCATCTGTGATAGTTTGTCAAACATAGTATGGTACGATATGGTTATTAATGCAGTGTTGTAAACGTGACCAATCAATCACAGTGTACACCTAATAAACCGAATGAACTTGATTAGTTGAGTACTCTGTACATGGGTTTTCAATCTAAACGTTACAGTTATGTCTAAAAGACAAATCATTTATGGGTTTATACTATTGACAGTGGCGTGCCCAGGAATTTAAAATGGGGGGGGGGGACAAATTTTTTTTTTAAATAAACAAAAAAAGCGGGTAAGTGGAAGTCGCTCTGCTGTACAGTAGGCTACAAGTGGGTGACTGTAAATCTGAATTCAATTATATATATATATCATGTGTGCAAAAAACGGTTCTGAGCAGAGACGATTTGGCAGCCAAGGATATTTTATATTATACTTAAATTGTTATTATTAATATATGTACATTTTTAACTACATAATCGTTTTAGAAGCTTGTGGTTTTACAATGGTATTTATTTATTTATTTTTTTTTATCCTGGATACAAATTTTCTACCAGAAGGAGTGCTTTGATTTCAACATATAGTATTTTATATTTTAACAAATTGGATCAATATGGTACTTTAAAGAGGTAATTGTTCGATTTACTCAATAGTAATTTAATGCCACGGAAAAACCACCGACAAATTACGAAAAACCGCTAAAAACATGATTTTAATTTCTAACGCTTTGTTCATCACCATAGAAACGAATAAAAAATTATAATATTATAATATTAATTCAACGTAAAGGCTAAAGGTAATAAATAATAATACAATATAAAATATCTAGACTGTCAAACCATCTCTGCTCAGAATCATTTTTTTATACAATGATATTATATCATTGAATTCAAATTTAATACAATCCATTATACATTGACCTACTGTACAGCAGAGTGACATCCAATTACCCGTTTTTTAAATTTTAAGTTTGATACATTTTGTCGAAATTAAAACTTAAATATTTATAAAAAAAATTGTGCATCTTATGTATTTTTAATATTTTTCAACTGCTATTGTAAAAATATATTAGGAGTTGTGTATTATATTTTCACGCTTTTTGACCAAACAAATAAAAATTTATTGATATATATTATATAAAAAAAAATTCAACATAAGAAAATCACTACATGAGAAATCGAGTAAATATCCAATGATGCTAAAATTTGAACTTCAGACGCTCATAACAATTTAATTTGACTTTCTAGTAAACATTTTTTTTTGATAAAGATAGACAAATTTATGAGGAATCTTGTATTAAATTATTAAGTATTCAAATCTTAGATAGTTAGATAGTAAGATAAAAATTGTTATGAATTTCCAACTCAAAATAATTTGAAAATTTTCGTGGTTTTTACATAATTTGTCAATATTTGAACTAAATGCTTATAAAAAAAAAATGTGACTGTATTTTTAATATTTTTCAACTGCCATTGTAAGAATAAAATTAATAATTTAGAAAAATTAATGACTCTTAACAGCTGTAATAACTAATAAGTGGTTTTCTGTAGGTCAGTAAAAAATAGACAATGGGGGGGATATAACCCCTAATCTCCCCCCCCTTGAGCACGCCACTGACTATTGATGCATTTGTATACTTAATATCATAATTGATGTGATATATTATGCGATGTGTACATTGTGTTGTACGTAATGTGTAGAAATTGTATTGAATCTATATGATCAACTCAGTCACATATGAAAACATTAAACAATAATAGATAATGATTTAAATAGTAAATAAGTTGTGAGTTCACAATATATTATAATACTATTATTTTATCTAATTGTATTGTACTTAACAGCAACCTTTTACTCCGGAAGGTAGGTACCTACTTAATAGTTACCACTAAAAAATGTAATTACTCTATAACGTTCCTGTAACATTGGATTATTGCGACGATCGATCAAGTTCCTTGTCATCCCTTAGATTGTCTGAATTCTCCAACTATATGTTTTTGTGATAAACTTGAGTGTCCACAGGAATTTTATATGGAGAGCAAAACATATAGATCGACCACTCGGCATTGAAATTTTTATTTTAAAACAATTCTGATCGTTAAACAATTTCATGAATCCAGAAGCGTGGTAAACCCTCCCCCCATTTACTACCGCTTCGAAACCCTTTGTCTAGAAGTTATGCAAATAAACGATTTTGTCTGACGGATATCTAAATGTTTAAGGATTTAATTGTTGCACAAGTAATCCTAGACATAGATTATGCTTTGTTAATGATCTTTAAAGATCTTGAAATATATCTGTGTGTATATTACTGTCAACTAATTGAATGATTACAGTTAATTAATTTAATATTTAAGTAGGTCGTAGTAGATCACTAGTCTTATAATTCGCAATTACAATGCTGTAAACATTTCATTTTAAAATGTTTTATTGTTTATTTTGACAATAATTTAATATATATTAGATAAAGTATATAACTAGGTAGTAATGTATTTTTTAAATTTTAAATTGTATAAACATTTAAGAGCACAACATCCTAGATTATAGGCTAGGTTTCTTGGAGTTTTTGCGCAGATATTTTATAATATGAATGTATTTTCACGATAAATAAAATAATAATAAATAATTAAGAAGTATAGGCAGTTAATGTTATAACTGGATTGTAATAAAATCAAATGTATAGAAAATATGAAAAAAATCTTTTCGAATTTAATTAATCTAGCTTATCATAACCTATTTAAAAATGTAACTAATTATTTTAAAATTATATTCTATTTTTATATTTTGTTGGTAACTATTACCAATTATTGCATTTATAAAAGCTATGCTTTACATATTAACTAAAGATAGCTAGTTACTGCATAAAAGTAACAAATAAAATATTTAAATATTGTAACTTGTCATGTTTAAAATATTATTATTATTATTTTATTTATTGATATTTTTTAACAACTTCAGTTTTAATGGCCATTAGTGAAATTGTATTATTAGTTTAGGATGTTTAGATGGATTAGAATGGTACTTAATTAATAATAAAAATAAATACAGTGGATACAATTTGTCGTTTGTTTTGAATATTATTGAATTTTTAAATGCTGTGAAATAAATTATTTGATTTTAAAAACTTAATAATGAAATCGTTTTGGTGTGGATTTGGTCCAAGGAAAAAAATATTCGCTACGCGTGGCTAATTAACCGGTTGTTTAATACAAATTGTAATGTCTTTTATTAATTTAAAAACCTAAAATGTATTACCTATACACTTGAAGCAGTAATGCAGTATGTTACTTAGAGTACAGATAATGAAGGAAAATTATACAGATGACGTGATATCCGATAACATTATATTTTGAAGAAAAAAATATAGTTAAAAATACATTCAACATTTAAATACGAATAGGTACCTAGAATACAAAATAGGTATTTATGGCTAAATATACGCTTAGAGTATTCCACAAATAATTAATAATATTAATGATTTGGTTTAGATTATTGGAAAAGTGAAAATTTTATGGTATTAAATGGTATTCAATAGTACTGGTTTATAATAGTATTGTACAACTGTATAGTGTACATTTTGTAGAAACCATAAACTTTTTCCACAATGCTCTTTTGTTTTCCCAGGAAACTATGATCTGCAGTTCGGTTAAACTACAGATAAACAAGGTAGATATTGTTCTTTTCCGAACCCGTTAAGTATGATTATTTTATAATTTAAAATTTGACTTTAATTTGACAGTCATCCGAATTTCATGTAGTCTTAAATTAAGGATTAACTATGGAAAATTGTTTATGTTTACCGTCGTATTTTTTTTCTTTTCATTATTATCTGTAGTTATTAGCTATAGTTATTTTTTTTAGTTAAAACCGTCACTTCTCTTATATTATGTGTAAATGTTAGTTGATGTATTTTACTTATTACCCAAATTATCTAAAATTAATTAATTATTTAAAAGCATCGCATTATGTTTTTATAGAAATGGATTTTCATGTTATAGTTTCGATAATATAAACATATTATGGTTCACAGGTTATTGAAATGTTAAAAAATTAAAGAAAACATTTTGTGAATTATTAAAATACCTAGATACTCATTATATTCATTATTATTATTCTATTAGGTACTAATATAGTAACTGTTGTTGAATAAAATAATTTTTATCTTGCATGGCATCATTTTTTTTTAATCTTTGTTTTTAAATAATATATTGAGCGTATCTTCAGTAATTATTTGAGACGGACTTTAATATTTTTTTTTATTAAGTTTTTTCTTTAGGGTGAAAATTAAACGATTAAATTATAAAAGTTTGTTTATTGAATGTTTGTGTTAAGTAGAAAAGTATGAAACTATAAAATGTAATCTATGCTGCAAATAATGAATACCTTTAATAACAACCTAAAATATGATTTAAATATGCTCTAAATTTAGATTTCAAAAAGAGAACGAAATTTTCTTATTTATGTACCTTTCAGTAGATAATTTGCATATATTTTAATGAAGTTATCTGAAATTGAAGACAAATGATTAAGTAATAAATATTGTAAAAGATTTTTTTTTTTTTTTATATTTATTAACCCGCGGCAATTAAGCCATTGGGTGGTTTTTAACTGTGATGAAGGGTACTGTAGATTTTTAAACACGTGTGTTTGTTAGTTTGGCAGATTTTTTCCGTAGGTATCTGCCATGCCCGGGTGGGAGATGGCGGCACTTCTCTCCAGACACCGTGACTTGCCCGAGGAAAAATGCCACCCGCGGCCGAGGTTTTGAACCGGCGTCAGTGCGCGTCGCAACCGACGCCTTAGTCTGCTCGGCTACTCCGCCCCCACCTCCCCCCAAAAAAAAGATTTTTGTTTAGAATATTGTGTAGAATATTTTTTGAGTCTTTCGCTAAATTGTTTACCTAATGCACATTTTGTTAATTTATTAGTTATTACCTACATAATACACGTTTTAAATAACTAAAATGTATACAGAAAATGAAGACAATATTTAATACAAAAACTTAATACCTACTAAGTGTATGGATGATATTAATCACACAGATATAATACGAAGTACAATTTTTTCATTATACAAATGTATAAAATTACTCAAAATGATTAAGTATTAACATACCATTCGATCTAAAAATACTGTCGACACTCAACGATAAGCTAACGTTCATATTAATCTAATGATGATTATATTTAGTTTGAATTATAAGTACAAGTTTAAGGATATTTCAATATTATGCATTGTTTGTGATTATAATATTACTTCTAAGTGCATCCGGTAGAATTTGGTTTCCGGTTTCTGATGTAATAGCGCGTGTACCTATAGTTATACGAATCCCGACTTTGTTCGGTTACAAAAGGGATTTAAAGGGCTTTTTAGTAGAGTAAATCTTTTGTTGAGATATTAATGCCGGTCAGATTGTTGTTGGCATGAAATATTAATATCACAAAATCGTAATTAATTCATGATCTAAAAATTAACTCTTTGAATTCCGATACAAGGTCTGACCATCTTTGTCACACGACACACGATAATACCTATACCTATTACCTACCTAGTACCTATATCAATATTTTATACCGATAATTACCTATTTAGGTCCCTATACTTGCAGCATACAGTTTTAATGGAATTTAGTTATATTATAATTTTATACATTTGATAGTCTATTTAATTTATGTATAAGCATATTTTGTAATAATAAATAAATCACTAAATCATATTATAAATCAATGTTTTTGATTGATGTCATTTAGTTTATTTATAACTAGGTAGGTACATATTATATTATTTATAGCAAGTACCTATAAATTTTCATGATTCGTTCATAGTCCATAGACCCTATACTAATAGACGGAACATGGGCTTAGTTCCAGCGGGCTCACATGAGTGCGCTGTTTGACTATTACTCAATTACTGCACAATAGAATTTCAGGTTGGGCGATCGGTTATTGAGTTTTAACAGTTATTGTATGATAATGGATCGATGAATAATACACAACAATTATATTGTTTCTGAATGAATAATATTATATTCATTTATTGAATAATATGCATTTTTAATTTTGCGTTTTGATAATAATATATTGTATAAATATGGGAATAAAGATATTTTATGTTGTCCGAAATGACAACACTGCTATGATGATGGCTGTGACCGCTTCACCCAACCCCGTCAACCATTAATGCTCCGTCTATGAGTATATTGAGGTCTATGGATTCGTCACATAATATATATTTTTCATAATGAAAATAAACCAATTGCGGAAGTTTTTGTTAAAAATCACCTGAAACAAGTACCTTTTAACAAGTATTTAAAACAGTATATTAGTACCCCAAATAATAAACGCAAGTTTAAAGAACAATATTTCAGTAAGTTATTTTTAATATCAAATATTACTTACAATCATTTACTATACATTTTTTTATAATTAGGTGTAAATTTAGACATTTATATAATATGTGTTATCATTAGCTATAATAAGTATAGGTTCAGCGTCAATGTATTGTATTTCCATTGTATAGACTATTGTTTTACATCTCCAAAAATACATTTTGTTTTACTTGTTTCGTAGGAATTTCAAAGTTCATTTTATTTATAAATAAACTCTCAATTGAAAAATATGTCTCGTATTCCTTTAAATTATAACGGTTTATTTTTATTCTTAATAACTTGTTAACAAAAAATAAATTAATATTGGGACTTAAGGTTAAGTTTTAATTAAATTAAATAGTGGTTTATGAAAAACATATGCACATTTTATCAATCTGTTTAAATTGTAACTAAATTAGTATGAGAAAAATTGAGGAGAAAAAATAAAAGTTTATCTATAAACGAGTCTTAAATGTTTATTAATATGTAAACTTATTTGAAGATATTTTTTACCATTTTGTTGGTGAAACTTTTAGTTGACAAATTAATTAAAAAAAATTATTAAAATATTTTTTCTAAACTAAGTATAAGTTATACTTCTAGTTTATTTTTTCATTAATATTTTTATTATTATATTACTTTAGTTTATTCTAACCCGTTTTACTAAACTCGATAGTCTGTGAATATTATTGTTATGAAAATGATTGTACTCCTTATTGTTTATTTAATGAATCTCAAAATATGTTTTGTTTTTATTGTATAAATCGTTACGATATTTTATGAGTATATTTTGATTTTTAAAATGTTTATTTATTTTTCATTTATATAAAAACAATATTACTGTCTGTATAAGTTTGATATCGTCGTATTTTCGTTATAGTTTATTATTAATTTTGATACTAACAAAATTGGGATTTTATTGACATTTTTATTGTAGCATACTTACTAAAATTAAATGCACCTATGTAATAACTCATGTTGCAACATTAACTTAATTTCAAAGTGGCTTTACAAAAGAAAAATATTATGATGTACTATGACATGTTTGTCTTATTTAGGATGGACCTATTTTTAATGTAATTATACTCAAAGTGTCCGTATGAGTCCGTATCGGCTCCTTGCCGTCCATTGAATGGCCGTTTTGACTACATTTGTGCCAATTACTTAGGATGTAGATTTTCATACCACACCAATCTTATCAAATAGTGTTATCAAAAAATGTTACTAAATTCAGTAGGAAACATGAACCTCAAATTCTTTCTTAGTTATTTGGGGTATGTAATATTTCTTGGTTTTGAGAATATTTTTTTAATAATGGAATTATATAGGAATGGAATAAGTTAATTCTTATTATTGTTGCACAATAGTACTACAAATCATGAACATAGCATAGCTACCTATTATTCAAAATGTATATTTTAATAATACGTTTCACACTGATTTACTACACGTAAATACCGGATTTTGGGCATCAAGCCGACAATAAATAGCAACTTTCTATCTCGCGAAAAATTTGAGACAAATCGAAGACAAAATGCAAATACTTCAGCGACCAAATCAATCTGGTGACACAAGGTTCGTGTTTCTGGTGACATTTTCGAGTCCGTTCAAAAGCAGAAAACATCAAAGAGTTTCTGTTCTGTTTCTGTTTTAGGAGACACGAGTCTAATTGGTTAAACGAGTGTTGCGATATCTGACAAATGAATACTGATGATAAATTAATAACTGATAATATCACGATTTGTACTTTTGTTTTGTCTGTGCAGTGTGAACGGAAAATAAAAAAACAATACATAAACATTTTGCCTAGAAAATAGCATCCATTTTCTTTGTTCGGTGTAAACAGAAAGTTGCAGTTTTTAATTCGTCGCTAAATTTACAAAAATTGAGTTTGTGCTATTTGTCTTAGTTTTGTTGGTTTGGTGTAAACCTCCAGCATAATGAAGTAAAATAGACAAAATAATTATTTCAAATGCGTTAGTGACTATAATAGTGTTAAGAATACATTTATAAGTATAGGTGGGTAATTATCATGTGTTCTATATATAATTATGTATTATGTAATCTTCTTAGGTAAATACATTTATCATTAGAGCTATTTTTGCAGCCTAATTTAACTCAAATTGATCATCGCATTCCGATTATTATATAATTTGATCATCAAATAGTTTTTATTTTAGCCATTGAAAATAAAACAATATGTAAAACAAATATTTTGTTGGCATAATAAATTAATTTTCATTATTTATTGATATCGTATAATAATATAAAATACATAATAATATTATACCTACTACCTTTGCAATAAATCAATATTTAAATTACATTTGGTACTTAATTATTAATGTTTTATACATTTTTTTTTATAAATAATACTTCTAACAGCGAATACGTACATAGGTGATATAGGTACCATTGTAGTTGTGAACCACTCAAATGCTCTAGCGGCATATATTATTTATACTGTGATATGTACATACTTGGTTTAATAAGCTCCATAATTTCAAAAACTTTTATAAAATTAACGGATTCGATTCATATATAAGTTATTTTTGTTTTTAGTTGTACAATTTAGTGTTAAGTAATTTAATAATAAAGTTATATAATATATTAGCTATATTTTATATTAATATGTGTATTATAGTTTAATATAATATACTTTTGGAGGTTGCGACGCGCACCGACGCCGGTTCAAAACCTCGGCCGTGGGCGGAATTTTTCTTCGGGCAAGTCACGGTGTCTGGAGAGAAGTGTCGCCATCCCTAGGCATCCTGGCAGATACCTACGGGTGCCCACTAAAAAAATCTGCCTAACTGTGGAAACGTGTTTAAACTAACAGTACCCTTCCACACGGTTAAAAACCACCAATCGCCTAAGTTGCCGCGGGTTAGTTAAAAAAAAAATAAAAAAAATATATGTGTTGAAGCAGTTCGGGGTATAGACAAATAATTCTAAAAATAGATATTCTTAATATTTTGAATTCGTTTAATTTCGTGATATAACTAATACAGTTTCTAAAAAAAATCTTTGAAGTTAAAACCGATCAATATTCATTCAATAGTTTACAAAGGTAATTATTTACAGTTTATCCTACATGTTTAAAATCACTTATTTAATGTATTTGAGAAATGTGATCCCACTCCTTTATTCACATTTTTACCTTGCGTTATCATTCAAATTATCTTGCATTTTTCGTATCTCTGTTTATTTATTGTACACATTTATTCTCGAGACTACCACTGTTTAGATTTATATTCACTTACAATTCGAGTATATTACTATACATTATTCTGTTGTAATGTAGGTTACTTCGATATATTTTTTCTATTCTATTTAGCGCTCGACCAAAATAACACAAAACAATGGTTTCAAACTTGAGTACATTTTACCCAATTAATTGACAACCGTTTCACTCTATTAATAATTAATTATATATTTATATTTACGTCAAAACTAATACACATACAAAATACAAATATACAATTATGGACAGGATTAAAAATTATTTTTAACAATATCTACTTTTTAGTTTTTTTTTTATGTTATTGTAAAGAAGACTTTAAACAATTAGGTTTATACTAGGATCATCTCACATATCTGAATACATAACATTTTTTTTTTTTTAGAGAGTAGAGGTTAATGTTGGTCGACTTTAGTTTATTTTAAACAATTTTTCTTTGTTATTCATGCATTATTAAATGTTTATTGTTACATACCTACCTAAATGAATAAAGTTTTTTTGTATTGTTATTATAATATAAATAATCAAACAATAAAATAATATTATATAACGTAGAAATAATAAATGTTAAAAATTAAATCTAAAATAATAGAAAAGTTATTGAAGAATCTGAGATATTGAAAATATCTAATTTATGGAATGGGGGGAGGGGTAAATTTCCTTAAATGTCTGCGATTCCAATTTAACATTTTTAAAGTGCATTTTTGATTTTGTCATAAGTTCGTAATTATTTTATCAGGTAGGTATGGTATTGTTTTGTAATCTTTAAAATTTTAGTATATCTAGGCGTACCTATAACATTAAAGTTACAGATTTTTTACAATATACTTATTATTTAGTTTTTTTTTTATGGATGGTTGTAGGTCTTAATTTATTTGTTGTGATTATCAAAAAGGTGTTTTTTAATGTACAAAAACTCTATAAAAATGTTTCGATTTCGTGATATTTGAATATTAATGGGCAGAATATTTCATTGCCTCGCCACTTATACACGAGTTTCATTGCTGTAAACATTATTATTTGTCAGCAACTATGTCACGTTGACGTGTGAATTTCATCTATTGTCCACGCGTTATTAACCATCAACCCTAACGGCTAACACAGATAATATAAGAGTAGTTGGATGTTTTGTTATATAGCCATCAGGGGCTGATTCGTCTTCTAAGCTGGTGCAACGGGTTGTGATAAAACATGTAAATAATATTAATATACACATATAAATTTATAAGACGCGATGATTTTTTTTTTTTTGGCGCTGAAGAGAACCCACGTTTTTTTGAGTTATATCTTTTTGTGTTCAACCACTATGAAAAATTACTGGCTTATAATATGTCTTTCTCATCAGGTATTTTCATACTTATCATAACACCACTCACGTTTTAATAATATATTATCATATAATCTTTGATAAAAAAAAATTCGAAAATATTGATTATATTATGCTATAAATAAAATGAACCTAATACAGCTATGGATAATAATTGTTCAACGTCGTGTTTTGTTACGTAATAATATTTTGAATTAAATTCAGAAATAAATTGATACGCAAATGAATCTGTACTTAATATCATATAATTTTATGATATGTTAGTATTATTATTTATAATTCATACAAAAAAAAACTATAAATCGTATTATATACAAAACAATTAATATTGTTGTATAATATTAAAACATATAATTCACTTCAAATTGAATTTTAAATGTTAGAAATATTGTGATTGGATGTTTTTAACAGGGTTTTAATTCAATGAAAACGTCTCTATGGTAAAATGTACTATGTATTAAAAAAACGTAACGAAATTGTCAAATATTATAAAAAGATAACGGGCATGTAAATTATAGGTTCAAGTATACATCGTGACCCTAGCAAAGATCTCGTACAATTGGTTTATATTTTCCCAGTATAAAGGATAATGATAATGTTTGATAGAAGTATTATCCGATCATTATAAAACAATTATAAGCCCGAGACCTGATAAACGATTTAAGCATTTTATTTGATTGTATGCTACCGCGGTCATGATGAACTACAATAACTTATCAAGTTATGAACATTTAGGTCGAACGCATCGACCATTTTGAATATATTAAAAATACAGATTATCGAGTTGTTTAGTTTAGCGATCTTTAATAAACACTTTAATCTGTATTATGTACCCATTAAAAGGTTTTTTGAAAATATTTTTTAATGGCATTATTTTAATTTGTCCAGGTTTGTTGGTTTAATGCTCGAATACAAATATACAATAGGCGGTACATCATTATATTTAAATTACTTTATTAAATAAATAATTTTTTGTTTTTAATTAATTATTTTATATTTACGTCTAAAAAAATTTCTTACTATCAATCTATTATAAATTTGATATACTATTGTTAAGTAAAGTAAGTTATATATTACATATATAGCTTATCAAACTTTAAATAATGATTTTATTATGTGTATAAATGGTATCAAATCAAAAATAAAAGTATTTACCATAACCATAAACTTAAATGATTTGGTTTTTTGATTATCTTTTGAATTTTAAATATTCGTAAATATAGTTTTTGAGAAGATCTGTGTATAAATGATTTACGATAATTAAACATGGTATAAGTAGTTTTATTTGTTAAAAACATGTTTTTATTTATAGTTATATTTTTGTTTGATGTAGGTTGATAGTTGATATTATAAATGTGCAACTTTTTTTTTTACTTTATTAGCTAACTTTTTAGGTATATTGTAAATCATAACAGGGTAATATTAAAGTATTAATTTATTATAACTATAATACTTAAGAATTAAAAAAAAAAAAATTGTCAACATTTCAGATATATAGGGTATATTTTGGGATTACTTGTATGAATAATTTATTTACTATACCAAAATATCAAATCATATATTTTAAAATATGTAATAAACTAATAAGTCGTCAAAAAACAATTTTTATGGTACTTAAAAAAATAATCATAATAAATGTAAATATTTTAGTTCGTCTGTTTATTCATCATAAGGATAAGTTCCCTCTACACGGTTATCTACGGATCACCATTAATTTATTATTTCAGTTTTTAAGCTCAAATTCTACTTACTTCGGTATTTTTAGGATCTATACTCTATAGTAATAACTAATAACGTAAAAACCTGCAATAAAGGAGTACTCCAGACACCTGCAGTATCAGACACTTAAAATATATATTGTTAACTGTAAACTTAACGAGTACCGATTTACAATTTACAATTTACACTGATTCTTAGCTTACTTCAGAGTTCAGATGTTTGGGGTGTTCCAAAGTCATGAACTATGGATGCTACTATAATATGTGAATGATAAATAAAAATTAGAGTATGTGCGGACATTACCTAACATAATATGTCCTGTTTGCCCTTCACTTAAACTATGTATAGGTACACTCACTATATTATGTATATCGGGAATCCGGATGTCACTTACACTAGCAAAGTGTAGCTAATAAGTGCAAATGTCAGATGCAATACACTGGGCCACTCGATGCGTTAGAAAAAATGATTAAACACTTGATTTTGTCTTGTCGGTAAAATATGGCTGTCGTACGTGAAATGCTGCGGGGGAGCATGTAGTTAGGTACTCAAGTAATGGGGCCCTTTTTACCGACGTCCAACGATGAGCGGTGTAGGACCAAAGGAGTCATTCCCATCAAACAATTTATAGTAGTGGTGGTGGTAGTGGTCCATAATCATCCCTGAAGCGTGTGCGAGAGTGGTCCAATAACAACTGTAAGTATACTCTCGGACACTCGTCATTGTCCATCCACAATGGTTGTGCAGGGATCTTTCAATGACCTATATTTGTGTCAGTACTCTCTGCCAACACGTGATGATTTATGCATTTTTATGTATTAATCTTCTCGAATAATACAACTGGGTAAAAGTTTATTGATTTGTTTTTATTTACGTGAGCCTATATCATTAAACTATTATAATATAGATCGTCTTTGTTTTAAATTTTTAATAATAATTTTATTTGCAATTAGTATTACATACCTTAGACAGAGAATCTTTAATGAAAAAAAAATCGGCATTATTTTATTTAATTTTGTAAATGTTACCTTAAGGTTCGTTGATAATTATTGATATGATATGGTTAAAATTTGTATGATGGTCGGGTTTTTAGTCATTTATTCCATTTGTCATCTTGTAAAAATATTTTCACTTCTCAGTGTTACTAAATATACACAAGTATTTGAAATACTATAATATTATGTATTGCAAAAAAATAAAATATTTATGTCTAAATAAAAGCAATATAAAAATGTATAATCTTACAATATTGTAAAAAATCAATTTTTTCATGCCATAAGCGTTGTATGTTTACTCTCTATAATAAGCTCCTTTAGTTATTGCTATACCTAGTACAGCGTGCTATTGATGCGGAACTCTATAATACATGTGTAAATTGGATACCTTATAATCCATTGAATGTTTTTAAATTCTAAAGTTTTGAACCTTCCATAAACTTCCTATTCGACAAAAACTAGAACATCTAGAGTGTGTTTGCACACATATTATCATTGTAAATATATTACCGAGAAAATAAGTTATATTTATCAGAATTACCAAGTTTTTTTATAGAAAAATTAGTACCATATTATAAAATTTCTGTATCTACATTAATTCAGTAAATAGTTGAGTAATTATTTTATTTGTATACGTTTTATGGCATTTAAATAATATATTATCAATTTAGAAAGACAAAGGCATGATTCGATAGTTTAAAACTACACAAGTATTTTATAAATATATATGACAGATAATTATAAAATAAAGAACACTTTTGTTATGGGAAACGTTGAAATTTTCTTTGTTTTATTTAATAATTATAAAATGGTAATAATGTAATAAAATACATTACTAAAATTTTTAAATAAAAAAATATTTGTAGTCCAGTAAATATTATATTCTTGCTGACCTTATAGTTGTTATATGTATTTAAATTTACTATGTAGATAATATAAACTAATTTCTGTATTTTTTTTTATATATATAACTGGTAATATATATGTTAATTTTTACTAAAGAGTAAAATGTTAGACTTATAATGTACATTCAAGTTATAAAAAAATAATTTAATAATTAATTATAATTATTGTGAAATAATTTTACTTTAAAAATATAATTAAGTATTTAATTTAAACTTAGGTTTTGGTAGAAAATTGAAACAAATCTTTTTCCTGAGAATAAAAGTTGTGATTTTCGAGTATGTCTTATTATGAGGTGATATTTGAAATCAAAATTATCGACTTTCGTTAGTGGTAATGTGGTACATAACCATTATTACTTTGTCATCAAAATTGTGCGAATAAATTTTGGATGCGTTTGAAAATATTATTCAATACTTTTCATGATAATATGTACATTTCTCATAAAAAAAATCTGTACCTACATCCATCATTATATTATATATTATGGTTCTGTGTAGTACTTACTTGAAAAGCTTAATATTCTTTCTTTTCTTTTCTAGACTACTACCTATCTACTTTTCTTAAGATTCGAGATTAAATTTATTGAGATAAGAAAGGGCACGTTTTTCTAAAATATAGGAAGGAGAGGCATGGCTCAAAAATGACGCAACGTTTTATTTTTCGTACCTTATTTAGAATTTTGTTTAACTCGTTCTTTACATTGTCACTCAGCTTCTCATATGAAAACCATTTTAATTCTGACCAGGTTTTTATATTAGTTTTTATACGTTGACATTTTATTAAACATAATTTTAACCTAAACCTACCCTCTTCTTCATCTTTAAAAAAAAGAATTTTTTCGTGAGGAGAATAATCCTAAATATTACATAATATATTGTGGGGGAACCAAATTCACTTTTTACTCGATGTACACTCGCATTCTATTTCTGTATCAGCGTAATATAGCAATATGTACATATTACCTTTGTAAGCCAACTTTTTTCGTGAAAAAATTAAAAATCTAGATAATATGTATAAATACGCAAGTATACTATTTTATCGTACCAATTACTCCGTTTTTATACATAGTAGGGGAAAATTAGATACATTATTGGACACATATTGTTGAATAGAGTTGCACGAAAATATAATTTGTTTTAACATAATAATATCTTGCCCTCAAGAGAGGTAAATTACGAAAAATAGGAATTCACCAGTGGTGCCACGCCATCTGTTCAATAAAATAAAATAAATTTAAAAACAATTTTTCGGTTTGAAGTCGATTAATACAAAATATAAAATCCAGTAACCTAACCAATTTATACATATAATTAAAGAAAATAATAGTTAATTATTGTTTGCTGTTCAAATGTACATCAAATGACAATGTACGTTTGTTTGTAACTTATCTGCTTATATACTCAAAAAATAATGTATAAAATATCTGTTTTTTCAATTATATAATACTCAAACGAACAAAAGGAGAAGAAGTTCAGACACCAATACCGAACTGTGTGTGTGATAAAAAATTCAATATCAGAAAACAATCTCAATTTATTCTCAAACTAGCAAGATGATAACTTTTCTATTAGCACGGAAAACGTCAGTCGGATTAGTTAGTGGATTATAATATGTTAGTCTCTTTTATTTCTGTAACCAATGGCAACCCTATTTGTAAAGAAAAAAAAAATATTCAATTTTCGATAGCCAGAACGAAATTCATGCGTTAGCCACCCTATGGCAACCTTATAGAGTTGAACAACGAAACTATGAATACTCCAAGAGTCTCAAAAAATATCTGTACAAAATTTGGTGCGAATTGGTTGAGTAGTTTTCAAGTCTATATTATAAGCTCCATAGAAACGTATACATTGATTTTTATAAATATATATTATATACATACCTATTTTAATCTTTAATTATTAAAACTGATGAAGTACGAAAACTGGTATTATGTTACCTTTTTTGCTCCAAGTATGACATCATTTAAGATATATTTTTCGTACCGTGTAAACATTTTGTTTCGTAACTACGTAACTTCGTAATTATTGCTGTTACTTTTAAAGGCGTTTTAAATAGGCAATTTTAGCAAGATCTATAGTTAAAATTAATTTAAATACAATAAACATTATCATACAAGTTTTCCCGTGTCAGTATGTACTGTTGCGTAATTGTGAATGCACGTAGGTACAGAATATGTTTAGGGTACAAACCAAGTGAATTCAATAAAAATGTATTAAGTATAACATAATTAATAATAGAATAACCACACTCTTATTATCTGTTTTATATATATTTTTTTTTTAGTAACCGAATTTAGTTATTTTAACGATCAAACAAAAATCTTAATGATAAACAAAAGTATACAAATTTATAATTTTCAATCAATTTGTGCACTAAAAAAAATAATAACATACCTAGATAACAAACAAAATTGTTTCATATTTTACGATTAACGTTTGATCAATGGTCGTACTATAAATTTGTACCTGCAGCATTGATCATGTTATTCTATATACATACAGTTAACATTCAAATTTACTAAGCATATCGCATATAATATTATATTACCATCGAAATACAGTAAGTTATTGTAAAAATTTCATGATAACGGAACAAAGAAAAGTAATAAATAAACGGGATCATTTGCGTTCGGTTGAAAATGTAACTATTAGTGTATTGAAATATCATTTAATTCGTCTATTCCAACGTTCGTGTTAAAATTTCTGTAGGTACATAAAAGTATACAACACGACCATAAAGCGGTATCATAAATTGAAATCATATGGTATATTGTTTAAAAATTTAACTGACGGTGAATTCGTTCTACTTTATTTTTTCTCCTTCTATTCATTCTTATTTCTTATTTAGCGTAATGCATCCATGCATGCTATTGGTATTTTATTCTTTCTGATAATGATGGCTTGATTTTAATTATTCACAATTCTTAACTTCTACTACTATGTAGTGATATCAATATTTGCATCGTTTATTTTTGTATTAATTATATTTCCACGGGACACAGCCACAAAATATTATTAATATAATAAATAATAATACGTTTTATACGAAACAAATTCTTTGTCTACCGTAATATGTTGTTATATCATTAAATTATATATAAATTAAATTAATATAAAAGTGCTTAAACAGAATTACTGGTAAACACTAAACGGTTAATGGGGTTTATTGAAAAACTTTCGTTTGGTTCGAATTTCGATACACAGTAATATAAATCCGTTTAGGAAGAATTGCGTTGACCGTAAAGTTAGATTTAAGTTTTTACCGTCTAAATTTGTTTCGACATTTGGTGAAAATGAAAAAATAGAAGAATAAACGTAATGGTACCTATATAACCTTTGATTATTCGTTTTCTGTTGAAAAATATTGAACGAGTTTTTAAAATGTTGCCTTTGTAGTTTTATTAAATCTGTGATTAAATTTCTGAGAATAAGTTTAAGGCAAATATTCGTATATATTATATACGTCATGTATATGAGTTTTGGTACTAAAATACTTTAGATTCAGAATAACACTTATTTAATTTATTGTTGTCTGCAAATAATTGGTATTTCTTTGATAACCAGAAAAAACATAATAATATTAATTTTCATTGATATGACGAAAAACAGATCGCAAGGGTGTGAATACAAAATTACCTATATATTATATATATAGGTAGGTACCTAGAAGACGTGTTTGGTAAGAAACTACATTTAAACTAGGCACTAATTTAAAAATCACTTTATAACCGACAGGCGACAGAGACAACCAATATTACCAACATCGATTTTACATTGATAATGAGACTTATGACGATAAATTAATTTACAACGATAAAATATTGTTATAATTAAGAATCGAACTTTTTTCAACCCTGTAGTTAAAAAGTTCTAGGTGTAGATACTTGAGTCTTGAATTGAAGGAAGATGTGGATATCATAATGTACAAAAAATTGTTTTCCACCGAGCGGATATGAACAAACGGTATCTTCTCTAATTTTCACGCCAAAGTACGAAATTCGTTAGGCGACAATGACACGGCCACAGGTGACCGGGGTAGAAACGAACTTTTCCGGTGTTATTTGGATATCATGGACATGACTGATAAAAAGACGACCGGAACCTGCGAGCCACAGGCCTGATCGGCGGCTGAGGAGGTCTGTTGTTTCTAGCGGTTATCTATCAGCTTGTTTTTTCTTTGCCATCGAAAAAAATTAAATATTTTTCGTAACTTAAATTGTGCTGGTGTCTGGTGAAAAAAACGAGTGTGTGGGCTATATAGGGTCAGAAATCAGAATGTATTAGAATACCTAATACGAGGTCTGATGTCCAGGTCTGATGGTTTTTGTATTGTAAGCTAGAAAGTAAGAGCTAAAGATACATAAATACAAATTATGTTATTTTTTTCTTAAGCTAATTGTAAAGTTTTAATTAAATATAAAGGCTATTAAAATCAACATTTTTATTTTGAAACACCCAAAATTTAGAACGATTCACATTTTGGCGTTGCTCATACTTAATAAATTCGTCTTAGGTACACGTTATCAAATAAATAGTCAATAGATGCTGTTGTACCGAGTTATCATTCAATTGTACGATAGTTACATTAATGCAAAAAAACAAGGTGGTTGTGTCCGCCACCGTTGATTCACCTATGACGGTTTAAAATAGGTAAAAACGTGGGAGTTCATAAAATTCCAAAAAAGTTTTTTTAACCATAATTGTTTTAAATTTTAAATTTAAAAAATATATTAAATTTATTAAATAAATATTAAAAAGTTATTGATTGAAATATTTGACATTTTTAAAGGTTCAAAAAATAATTTCCATATAATCAGGTTTAACTATACATATTTTTAGATAGTATAATATAATACATACATGCACGGTAATAAAACTCCCAATAAGACTGTTGTACTAAAAATTATGTTTTATTATTTTCCAGAAGTTGATGGATTAATTAAGATCTCGATGGTCTGTTGGTCATCAATCTATAGTCTATAATGCAGAGTCCACGTTGGTGTGCGGCCATCTGCCACTGATGAGAAAAATATTCACGCAAATATGGGTGCATTGATATGGGTGTTGGTGGGCGCAGTGGTCTTTGCCGAGTGTGTGACGTCCACTGCAGTGCCTGGCGTGGTGCGGTTTGCTGTCATAGCACCATTGGAGACATCGAGTAAAAACGACGAGACGTTGGGCGCCATATTGCCATCCGTAGACTTGGCGGCACAAGCAATAGCTCAACCCAAAGGATCGTTGCCTGGATGGAAAATACTAATCGATAGCAGGAATGGAAACTGTTCATCTACCGATGGCCCACTGGCAGCATTTGATTTACACACTAACAGTGGTAAGTGAGAGTCTTTTCAATATTTTTCTGTTAATAATTCTGTTATTAATTAATTTAAACCCACTTACTCACCTGTCGCTAATGTTGAATGTAGGTACATTTTAATTATTATGAAGTACATGTCTGAAAATAACGAGTAAAGAGGCATATTCTTATGAACGTTTTTACTCTTTGAAAAATAATTTAATGTGGAGGTATCTACTATTGTACTATAGGATAATATCTATATCGATTTTTAGTGTGTTTAACTATTTTTCGAGTCAAAAATACGTCCAACAAAATAATTTACTGTCCATTATTTTATTTATATTAAAGGGCCCGGTGCCAGTTATTAAAATTTTCCGCAATTCTATAACATTTGAAAATTAAATTTTATATTTTAGTTTGCGCCATAACTATAATACTTTTCCACTAATCTACTACCCGATACTTAATTAGGAGGAGTTGATAGGGTGTATTAAATCGAAAAAAAATGACTTAACTAAAATATATCTCAGGCCTTGTAGAATTGTCTGACTATTTTTTTTTATCTGAAAGAAGAAGACTTTCTATAGGCCTCATCAAATTCCGATTTTTTATTTTATTTCTAAAAATGGTAAAATATAAATTATAAAAAAGGCT
This sequence comes from Sitobion miscanthi, assembly GCA_008086715.1. NCBI lineage: Eukaryota > Metazoa > Arthropoda > Insecta > Hemiptera > Aphididae > Sitobion > Sitobion miscanthi. Next base: position 30,664,958 of record CM017800.1, read on the forward strand.
TACAATTGTAATATTTTTGAAGGCAATATTATATTATAAAGTTTGAGATTAAAATATTAAAAAACGGAGTTCGATGCAGCGTGTAGAATATTACCATCTATTAGTTTAATAGATAAAAAAAAAATGATCAAATTTGGTTGATTCTACAGAACAGTATCATTATTCCCGTAGAGGGTATTTTTGTGTACAAAATTACATTGGCGCCGGGCGACTTAATACAGAGCTAATGGTATTTTGGTGCTATAATTATTTTTTCAAAATTGTAATTTATTTAATACAAAACAATTATGTTTAGATTCTTGAAGTTCAGAAGTTCTACATGTATAAGTATATATTTATATACATTTATATATTTTTTTATAAATTTCCAAAGGTGTTAATAAATAACATACTGATGTCAACTAATAAGAGGAAGGAACCTATTATAATAGTGATAAAATCAACATATTAGATTCTGAACGGAGCTAGGGATCTAGTGGTTTTACAATGGTGTTTATTTATTTTTTTTTTATCCTGTATAAAAATTTTCTACCAGAAGGAGTGCTTTAATTTCAACATATAATACCTTATCTTTTAGCGAATTGTATCAAGATGGTACTTTAAAGAGGTCATTTTTCGATTTTCTCAATATTTATTTAACGCCATGAGAAAAACTACTGACAAATTACAAAAAAATGGGATTTTAATTCCTAACGCTTTATTTATCTCTATAGAAACGAATACAATTATAATATTATAATATTAATTTATCTTACAGCCTATAATAAATATTAACAGTATAAAATATCCAGACTGACAAACCTTCTCCGCTCAGAATCGTTTTTCTCATACAATGATATTACATCATTGAATTCAAGTTTAATACAATCCAATATACATTGACCCACTTGTGACCTACTGTACAGCAGAGCGACATCCACTTACCCGCTTTTTTAAAAATAAATTTATATTCTATATACAATTTAAAAAAAAAAATACTTAAAAAGAACCTATTTATAATATAATAAAGAAAATCATCGTTAGAAAACAGTTGGAAGTTGCAATTATTCTTTAATTGACAGCAGTTGGCACTTATGGGTTTTTAATTCTCAAAGACAAATGATATTTTTAAATAATTTCCAGAAGCTTATGTTGGAAATAGTGAAATCACTAAAATCTACAGCCATAGATTTTTAAATTGTTATATCTGGTTCAATAAATAAGTACTTACCTACCTAAGTAATTTACATATCCATTTTCGTCTGAGTACGTATAACATTTTTTTTATAATACATTCCATTATAGGAGTAATATTTTAATATAGTATTAGAATTATAAATACATAATACAAATATGTGATATGTAAAGTTTTGTCATATATGAAATATTAATTAAGTAAAACAAGTTAGAAACTTAAGTATATTTTTCGAAAAGAAACTTTTATAATATTGTTGTACTTTCAATACGTTATACTGTTTGCAGTACAATATGGATATTATATATTAGTGTGACAAATATATTTTTGGAATTTAAAAAAAAAACATTTTGATTTTATAAATTATTAAATTAATACATAGTACTTACTTTGGTTGTTTCTGGTCGACTGACAGGGTTTAAAATACATTAAGTTTTTGGTTATGCAAGCGGAAAAAATAAAGTTGTTCGTTGTTTAACTAAATCGTGATCATCAATCTTGTCAAAAAATATATTTTTGCTTTATTTAACGTACCCATTGATTTTAACCATTTTTTTTTATTTTCGAACAATTATAATACATTTTGTGTTTAAAAAAAAAAAATAATAATAAATTAATGATTGCTCTGGCAAATGTTGTCGACGAATATATATGTATAAACTAAAACATAATTATTTGCAAAAGGTACAAAACTATTCAATGGTTCTCCAAAATGATACTTCATTTTTTAACTTTTGCAGATTTATCAACCATTTTCTTGATGTGTCTACTAATTTGAATTAAATTAACTTTTTTACGTCTTATAATAATATATATTCATTACTCAGGTTTTGAATATTTTACGATTTGATTCCAGCTAGTGTATACATGTATGATAAATCATATCCCTTACGTATATTTTTCAAACGTACATTTTGTTTTTAATTAGCATTAAAAAATAAGTCTTAAAAGTGGCACTTTTAAATGGTTTATACATTTTTCAAAGTAGGAACCAAAGTTGTGTGCAATTTTTATGTAACGTTCACGAACCATTATTTATATCATCTAAATATTACGCGAATTTTATGAAATCCATTAATTATTCGATCGTATATTACCGAACTAGTCTGTTTATAATTTTCAGTTGTATGGCATGTCGTGATAATTTGTCCAATAGTTTATTACTTTATGAATATCTATACTTATTTTTTTATTTATTTGTTTATTTAACGTTTAAACACCCCAAATGGGTAAGGAGTGCCTACAGTAAGTTATAGTTATTATAGTTTTACAAGAGATTATACATCATATTATAAATCTATATCTATGGGTACATATATAAAAGACAAAAATGTTTGTACCTGACTACCTAAAGTGCCCTTTAAACATTCCTACATTCCTAAACCATTTATTGGATTGCGATGAAATATAGAACAGAGATAGATTAGGTATCAGGAAAGAAGATTTTTGGTCACGAAAAAAGGTAAATAAGAGGTTCAACCTGAGGAAGTTCTCAAACAGGGATTTGAGATTATTATTGTTATTTTAATAATTATTATTTATGCGATAAGCCTGTGTATTATAGTACAGAATCTATCGGGTTCGAACCACGGTTTCGGTGGACCAATTTTTTGCATTTCTTGATACTTTAGAGTTAAGTTATCATAGTACGCATCACGCGGGGTCCGCGATCTACCGCAGATAGATTACCCATATAATGACATACTGATCGCATAATCATAAAAACAAAAAACCTAGCAATATCAATGGATTCCGGTGTCAGCTAGTATTGAATATTTGAACAGAAAAGAGGGAAGACAAAATAAGCAACAAATATATGATATTATACAATAAATGCATGTAGGTTTATCTATTTAAACAGAGAAGAAAGAAAAAGACCAACAACTATATAACATTATGATTACATTGAATGTAAAATACATAAATAAAATAACCATTTTAGCAATGGTTTTTTTTTTAAAACATAAATTGTACCTAGTCATAAAATTATATTTTAACGTTTTATTTATATTTAAAAAGTTTAAAAGTTACAATTTAGCCTTTATGGCTAAGCTTGTTTTTTAGTACCTATGCCTATCGAATTCCGATAAGTGTGCGTGACTGTGTGAGAATTATGTGCATATTGGGTTAATTATCAAAAATTTAAATTCCCTTTGACATAATAAAATGACAGTTTAAGCTTATTAATCTATGGTATTTTATCAACTTATAACTTTTAACTTAAATATTTTGTAATAATATCGTGGTGTGAATTTTCATCATCAAACGTGGAATAATAAACTCTATCATTCTAAAATATAATCCCCACTCCTGAAACTATTGGTTTTTTTTTGTGCATCATTATAACAGTTAAATACGTTAAAAACTTACGGTTTAATTACAGGAACCTACGTAGTCTCAATGAATTCATTGAGAGTGAGATTTTGGAATCATATTATATAATACGTTTAATTAATAGTCAACCCTGACGTGGATTTCTATGCTCGCTATAATTGTAATTATTCTGTTGTCAATTATAATATAGTAAAAATCATGTTATGGCTTAGAATTCAAATCAATATATTATTAAATTGAATTACAACAGCGCTATAAGCTATGCATGTTAGTATTTCACTGAGGTTTTCTATAAAAGTGATTTAAAAAAGCGGGTAAGTGGATGTCGCTTTGCTGTACAGTAGGTTACATTAAAATCCCATTTTTAGCGGTTTTTTGTAATTTGTTGGTGGTTCTTCCCGTGGCGTTAAATGACTATTGAGAATATCGAAAAATGATAGTAGAAGAATCTAGTAGAAATTTTGTATACAGGATATAAAAAATAAAAATAAAAAATAATAAATTATTTAAAAAAAACATTTTATTGAATCAAAACGAAAAAAAAAACTTTTATAATAGACATAGTATTACACATAATAATACAAATAAGCACTCATCATTGTAAGCTCAATGTATTCATCGCTCCGCCTAAAATCTAAAAAGGGTAATAGGTATTCTCTACTATCGTTGAGTTTTTTTAATTTTTTGTAGACCACAGTAGAATGGATGAATAATTTAGAGTTTAACAAAATTGTTTCACAATCCCTAATTTTGAGAACAAGATATACCTTTCAAATTACAAAACAACGTCCTTTAGCTTAATTAGGAAAGACCTGGTAGTCATGTTTTGAGTTTCTACATTTCTAATCATAATAATGGATGACAGTGTTTTAGGTTAAATGTACTTTATTTCTACCATTGGGAATTAAGAAGACCGAACTTTTCATTCTTAAAGCTTATACGGCAATAAACTAATATATATAATATATATGTATTGGGTTTGTTCCATATTATAGTTCCATGTTTGTACCATTGTTTGGCAGCAATGAGTAATTACTTTTTTGGTGAGGATCATTGTTAATTTATTTTCATATTATATAATCAGCTGAGACCAGGTTTTCCATAAATGTATCACTTAGGTATAGTTGATTATTTAAACACCATGTCACATTAGTCACAATATTTTAATATTATATTCTAAAAAATAATGACAACTTGAAAATATTCTAGACCCACAATCACATAATTTATGACGTGGTTCAGAAGTACCCATAATATGTATAATATAATTAAGTATAGATTTTTAATACATGAAATTACTAAAATTAATTTTGAAATGTCTTCAGTATTATATTTAAACAACTCTTGATGGAATATAAATCATAATGAAAGAAAAAGTTTTCATTTTCCTTTATTCAATTTTTTTGTGTATCTATCGTCACCTTTTAAAAATGTTTTAGGATACAACAAATTATCATTGACTTAATATTTGACACATTCATTCAGTTATCTACTCAATGACAAGGTACGCTCGACATCTACTATACAGCAGAGCCTTCCCCGATTTGTTTTTTTTACTTGAAGACGGAGTATGCAATAATATAAATTAAATAGCATACTTGGTATAATTAAAATTATCGTTATGATAGTTATGACTATTATTACATTTAAAAAAAAACTGATATTAATGTATTTCATATTATTTTATAATGTTTTTCAAGAGAAGACGCATGAAAGATGAATTAATTTTACTATAAAAGTATATTTCCTCTACTATTTTCTTTTCCCTGTTATTACGTTCCTACCTACATAATATTTATATCATGTATTTATGTACATAACTTAAACAAAATACAACAAAAAACTAAACTGTAGTTCTTAATGCTAATTATTTTTTTCTTTAACTTGTAGTATTATTAAAATTTGCTTTCCCTGTGTTCACTATAATTTAAGTATATTTTCTAACGTTAGACCATTTTCAAATTATAAGGCATTATGTAACTATAGTAAAATAATAACAAAAACATTTAAAATTAATTATTTATGTTGGTATATTTATAGTTTATATATGTATATAAGTATACAATCAACCTAGCCCAATTAGAGCATTATTCAACAATGTGTGATTTGTCTAATAATTTTTTTAAAACTGATATATAAAGTACATATTATTAATAACATACAACTTACTAACTGCCACCCGGAAATAATATAAAAATCATTTAACCACTTAAAAAACATTAATTGTTTTGTAAAAAGATTTCGTTAATGAATTACCATGGCAACCAATGTTTGAGTTATTTCCTGAATTTTAAGATGGAAGGAAGAGGCTTCAGATATCAGATGGAGAGCGCGTGAAATAAAGACATTTTCTTTAGACAAAATATTAGAGTTTATAAAATAATTTATTTACACACGATTTTTTTAATGCTTAGAATGCTGATATAGATTTCGGGTGGTGGTATTTCATCCATAAGAATTGTTGGTCAAGTGAAAATTACGGATACGAAGTACTTGATAGTAAGCGTCTGAAAAACCAAAATTGTAAAATGCTGATAAATGGTCTTCATTTATAATTTTTGTTTTATTTTTCATTCAAATTTTTGTATTGTAGTTATATGCTTATAGCTTGCAAAAAAAAAACGATTGAAGGAGGGGTGTTGATGAGGAACGAGCATTGGGCAGAACCCCTAGTAAAATACATGAAACAATTTATTTTAATGCTATCGAGTTGAACAAACTGATGTTCTGCGCCCTACGGTAATCTGAAATGTTAAATTGTAATATTAGTCTAAATAACGAAAATCAAGAAACTTTCTAAGCCATTCAAAGTATATTAAAAACTTGGAGGGGCCATAAACATTGTGTAAATGTACTGGAACAATACTGTTTTTCATGAACTTTTCTTATTTTATCATTATGTTCATTGAATCATATGTGTTTTATGATAAGAGTTTTATCGAAGGTTAATTTTTACTAACATACGTATAGGTGCATTTATTCGTCTTTAATTTGTTAAAATGGATTTTATATATTTGGCTTTCAAACCAAAGAGGGCTGTATAGTTAATTGCATTCAGACACTATTCTGAGGCAATTCGTATGTAGTATTGTTGTGTAGTACACTAGTACGTATGCTTTTAATGTTTTTCGTGGTTTAAATGTATAATGAAAGGTTTTCAAATTTATTGAATATAGTGACTAGACGTATGATATCAATAATAAAATCAATTTGTTTTAACATTTCAAAACATAACAATAAATAATTTTCTGAGAATACCAATGGACTATTTCCAATGCGATATATTTAAACTCTAAAGTAGATAATGTGAATAATATTTCCTATTAAATTAAAATCAGTGGCTACATATTATATGGGTACCTACAACTAATTAAATGTATTATAAATTATCAATAAAATTAAACATTTATTAATTAGTCGGATGAAAATATTACGATGTCAAATATTGAACGGGCCGGGAGCATATAAAATTAATACGCGCGCCCGAACTCCTACGCCTAACAAGAATACCACTAACACCTAGAACGGAGAAATTATATAGAAATAGCTGGGTGTGTAATGGTGTAGTAGTTCAAACAGCAGTGGTCGGGGTCGCCGGGCAATTACTGTAGAACTACGTGATGCGTGTTTGGAATGTGTGTATTTGTGTCTAAGTGTGTATCTATGTAGTGTGTGCTTAAAAATAATAATAACTAATAGAAAAAATGGTAACACGGTTCTAGTTAAATATAGGTTGCTGTATAATATAATATAAATAATTCAAAATAATACACAAAATAAAATATAACTCACAGCAACCGCAAGGTAAAAATAATCTAATAAATAACAATAAAACTCACAATTTGGTGGAGCACAGTCTGGCCAGCTGGTCCTAGCTATATAATAGGAAAAAATTCACACACTCACACAGAAACTAAAGACAAATTAAAAAAATATAATAAAATAGGTGGCGATTAGCGCCTTGAACAATTCAATTAATAACGGCGATTAGCGCACGTAATAATATAATAAAATTGGAGATTTGCTCCGACAAAAATAATAACTCAGCGATTTGCTCTTGTACAAAATAATATAGGCTAACAAATAAAAACAACAAAAATAATAAGTATAAAATCTGGCGATTAGCGCCTCACAAAAAAAGGTATAATAATAAAAATGAAGAGCAATCAAACGGCGATTAGCGCACGCGGATACCACAGAACGGACTGGTTGCCTGGGCGGCCGTGTTAAATAATAATGTCGCGTAGACGGTATGGCGGCAGCGACGATCAACTTATTATCTATATTTTATACATTATATAATTCACAAGACACGGTAATTAATACAAAAATAAAACAATACAACGATAACAATTATACATGACTGTGAGTGTGTGTGTGTGTCCAGCTATTATTTCACTTATATATATATTGTTGCGCTGCAACATTCTCCCCCCGGTGAAAACCTTAGTTTTCAATTTTCTTCCGTTTCATAGACAGGCAATCGACAAAGCTTGATGACTGGCCGACGCATCTCAGTATTATTGGCCGTGCGTATGGTAACCACCCTTATTCTTCCATCATTCCCTGGATGAGTCTCGATTATTCGAGCTAATTTCCACTTAGCTGGTGGCATATTTTCGTCCTTTACAATAACGATGTCATCCACTGCCAGCTCTTTACTATTGGTTGTCCATTTGCCTCGGATTTGTAATTGTGGTAGATATTCGGTCTGCCATCTTCGCCAAAAGGATTGCATGAGGCATTGGACATAACGCCACCGACGTAGTGAATTTTGTTCTTCGTTAGCCAAGTCTGGTTCCGGATGCATAGTTATCGGCCCTCCTACAAGAAAGTGTGCCGGTGTAAGTGCCTGCAAGTCACTTGGGTCGCTGCTCATTGGGGTTAAAGATCGAGAATTAAGGCACGTTTCAATTTGGCACAGTAATGTTTGTAGCTCAGGGACAGTTAGATGAGAGTCCCTCAATACTCGTGCCAAGTGATGCTTTGCACTCTTAACGGCGCTCTCCCAAAGCCCTCCAAAATGTGGTGCTGAGGGAGGGTTGAAATGCCATGAGATGCCCTCTTCAACAGCGCCGGATTCTACGCTCTTTAAGTATGCAGTCAATTCTTTACGGGCTCCGACGAAATTCGTGCCATTATCACTCCACACCTCCTTTGGCTTTCCCCTCCGAGCCATAAATCTTCTTAAAGCTGCTATAAAGGATTGACTGGTCAGATCTTCTACCACCTCTATGTGTACGGCTTTTGTTGCAAAACATATAAAAAGAGATATCCAAGCCTTTTTGTTAACTCGTCCACGGCTACCACTTCGTGTCATAACTGGGCCCGCGAAATCCACGCCTGTAATGCTGAACGGTCTTGAACATTGAACGCGCTGCTGTGGTAGCGATGCCATTAAGGGAACTTGGAACTTAGGTTTCACGCGGACACATGGAATGCACCGATGGACAGTATAACGAGCTAACAGGCGGCCCTTTAATGGCCAATAAACTTGACGAATGGCTGAAAGCAATAGCTGCGGTCCACAATGTAATAACTCGTGGTGAACGTGGTTAAAGATCAGTTTCGTGATCTTATGCTGATAGGGAAGAACTATAGGATATTTTTGCTCTTCAGTTAGATCAGAATTTGAAAGGCGGCCCCCAACTAGGATCAGTCCATTTCGCATGAATGGTGCTAAACTCCTCAACTTGCTTCTTGGTGAAATGTCTTTATTGGCCTTGTATGCTGACATTTCCTCAGGAAATGCTTCTGTCTGCACCCTAACTAAAATCCAATGTTCAGCCTTTTTCAACTCGGCCAATGTGAGGTACTTGGCTTTAGACACTAAACTCTTCGAACGAAGAAACTCAACAAATCTGCGCAACCAGGCGACGCCCTTTCTCAGCCTATTCCACTGAGAATAATGTTGGAAAATCTTATCGATATTCGCTACTATCACTAATGACAATTGCAATGGACGTTGTTCTGGTAGATTATTCCTCTATGGGAGAATAAACCCCTTGAATACTTGCATTATCGCTGTCAGATAGCCACTTCGGACCATTCCACCAAAGCTCTGAGTTACTAAGGAGCCTTGCGCTAATACCCCGTGAATCATATCCGCGGGGTTTTCTTCAGTACTTATGTAACGCCACTGTTTTGGATCGGTTAACTCCAGTATCTGGGCGACCCGGTTTGCTACGTACACTTTGAGACGAACAGCCTGAGCATTTAGCCATCCTAGGACAATTGTGGAATCGGTCCATAGGTAGCATTCACGACAATTCACCTCCCAGGCTGAAGCAAGCTTACTGATTAGGTGTACCAGAGTTAGAGCACCACTCAATTCTAGCCGTGGTATTGATTCACCTTTCAAGGATGCTACTCTGCTTCTCGCACATAGCAACCGAGAGTGCCACTTATGGGATTGATCCTTTGAACGTACGTAAACACAAGCGCCGTATGCTTCCTGCGAAGCGTCACAAAATCCATGTATTTCAATTTGACTCCTTGCCGTTACAGATGTGCACCTAGGCACTTTCACAAGTCGCAAGTCTTCCAGCTCGGTATAAAAAGTATCCCATCTGCGTTGTATGTCCTCTGGTAACGTAGAGTCCCAGTCTACTTTTAATTGCCAGATTTGCTGGATGAATATCTTCCCTTTGATTAGGACCGGTACTAGGAAACCTAGCGGGTCGAATACCTTATTCAGATCAGATAGAATGACACGTTTGGTGGTTTTACTCGTATTGACTTTCATAACACCATAGAACCTGAACTCGTCCTCTGCTGGTTTCCAATGTAGGCCCAGGATTTCACTGCGTCTTCCTTTTGAATTTCCAATGCAAAAAGAGGATCTTCGCTAAATTCAGACAATCGAGCTCTTATGGCACTGGAATTGGAGCACCATTTCCGTAAGGGTAAGCCTGCTGAATTAGTTATGAATGAAATCTGTTGTTGCAATTGTAAGCATTCTTCCTCAGACTCACAGCCGGTCATTAAGTCATCCATATAAAAGTCGTTTTTGATAGCCTTAGACGCGTCTGGAAATTTTGTCTTATTTTCATCGGCTAACACAGTTAAACATTGGGTAGCTATGAACGACGCTGGCGTTGTTCCATAGGTGACTGTTAAAAGGCGATACGAAGCGAGTCGCTCGCTAGGTGTGGATCTCCATAGTATCCTTTGCATATCACAGTCTTCTTTGGCAATAGCCACCTGGCGGTACATCTTTTCTACGTCTGCGGAAATCACATAACTATGTTTACGGAATCTACATAAAATTGTAAAAATATCTCCTTGTACTACGGGTCCACGCATCAATAAATCATTAAGCGACTTGCCGTTAGATCCCCTTGCCGAAGCATCGAATACCACTCGTACCTTGGTGGTTGAGCTTGATGTTTTTATAACTGGATGATGGGGCAAATAACAGACTCGGAAGGACTTTCTGGTTCATCTATCCTTTCCATATGTCCCATTTCTAAATACTCGTTCATGAACATTATATAAGCCTCTCTTAGTTTCTCATCTCGCTGCAACTTTCGCTCCACACTTAAAAACCTACATCTTGCCATTGTTAACGTGTCCCCTAATTCTGCAGCACCTGCCTTGAATGGTAAGCGTAGTACAAATCGTCCTTCAGCGCTACGCGTAGCAGTAGCTTGAAAATGCTCCAACGCTTGCTGCTCTTCGAGACACTTCTGATTATTCTTGGACAATCTGCCATAGTCATCTTCTTCTACAATTCCTTGATTTCTCCACTTATCTTCTAATACCTCACCGATACTAATTAAACATGTAGAATGGATTCCTCCAGTAACAATCCAACCCAATTACTCTCTTGTAAACAAAGTGTTCCCGAGAACAATGGCATACGTTTGGCTTCCATTAATTCAAAGAAAATGCCGCCAATCAATAGATCGATGGGTCCTGATTCGCAGAACGAAGGATCGGCCAGTAATGATACATATTCTTTTGGTATTTTCCATCCTTCCTTGGGTGACTTAACTGTAGGTAGCTCCTCAACAATTACTGGCAATATATAACATTCTATGTGAGCGCCAAAGTTTTTTACGCAAGATTTCATGTGAATATCCATGCTGCTAGTGGATTGAGTCGCACTGGAGCCGATACCACTTTAGGCAACATCATCCTCTTCGATGGTAGTCGAAGTTGCTTTGCAAAACTTTTCGAAATGAAGTTCACCTGTGAACCACTGTCCATAACAGCTCGACACTTACGATAAACGCCAAGGCTATCTCTAACTGATACTGTTGCAGTGGCCAAAAACACATGAGAAACTTTCTTGGTTTTCGGAACTGACACCATACTTTTGGTTCCAGATGGTGTGCACAGGTGGAGTGGTTAGGGGTGTGGAACTTGAAGTCTCACCTGGCAACTGATGCTCTTCCTGGTTTTTCTCAAAATGCAATATCGTATTATGTTTACGATTGCATTCTTACATGAATAACTTGACTTGCAATTATCCGCCGTATGGTATGGTGCCAGGCAGTTAAAGCATAACCGATTGTCCCTAACTACATCCAACCGTTCGGATATCGCATATTCTTTGAATTTTTTACAGTCGTATATCTTGTGAAGATCCTTGCAACAAGGGCATGGTCGAGACGGCTTGCTTCCAGCTGCTATTAAAGCTTTCCTTGGAGTAGTTGATACCACATGACCTCTTGAAGTTGATGCCTTTTGGGTTGCGTTGATAGACTGCACGTATGACTCGGATGTTTCTAAAGCTACGCAACGACTTGCCAAGAAAGATTCAAGTTCAGAATATTTAGGTAGCTCGGTATTCCTTTGATGCAGTTGCCAACTATGAGCGGTACCCGGGTCCAATCGGCTAACAACAATGGTAACAAGCCACGCGTCCCAGTGTTCGACTGGTTGACCCATTGCCTTAAGTGCAGCAACATGAGTGCAAATAGTCGAGTGTAGCTGTTGCAACGTTTTGAATGCAGCCTCTTCCACCCGTGGACAATCCAAAATTGAACGAATATGAGATTGAATCACCAGGCTGCGATTATCGTACCGATGTATCAGCTGTTCGATGACAACCTCGTAATTCCCGTCACTCACAGGTATCGATCTCACCAAATCTAAGGCTGACCCTTCTAGGCATGATCTTAAATAAAAGAATTTCTGAGCCGGTGAATAACTTTCCTCCTTATGCACCATGGCCTTAAATATATCAAAAAATGATGACCAATCCTGGATATTTCCGTTAAATTTAGGAAGTGGTATTGGCGCTAATTGGGTTCGTTGTATATGGTGTGCAGATGTAAAGGAAGAGTGAGCTAAACCAGTAGTGTTGTGGGATTTTTCTTGGTTAATCAACTCCTGAATTTGAGATCTTACAGAAAAGTAGTCATTCTCGAACTTATCCCTCTCTGATTCAGCTTCGTCAGTGTCATCCGACATAAGCAATTCAATTTGGGATTGTATGTCATCAAACTTTCTATTAATTGCAGGTAATTCTTCCTGACGAAATTCTAATAAAGACAACGCTTGTTCTCTGGGATCAAATTTAACCACAAATGTGCGAAGGCGAGTTAATGATGCCTTAATAACAGCTCGTTTCTTTTTCAAGCCATTAAGCATTTTTAAATCCATCTCCTCCGTCATAATGAAAATAATATCAAAACACTAGATATGATATAAGCCAAACCTATCTTATAACGATTAGCCCAAAACGATGTGTTTATAATTAAATGTGACACTAGCAACAATCGTATCTATATGATTATACACCATGCAATAAAAGCAATAATAAAAATAATACTGATGGCAATTATGCGATCGCCGATAGCGCAGTTACTTCAGACTGCGTGATAATAAAAAATACTGATTACTCGTTCGAATATAATATCTTATGAATTGATGATATAATTCACAAACACATAGACACTAAAATATTGGTAGCTATAAAAGGTTAATGTCAACCAAGATTTTGAGACAACCACAATCACTTTTTGACCAAAACAAACAAAACAAAAAACGACTAATAATAATTAAAATTAAATTAATTATTGACACATCTAAAAATCACGTCGAGGTCACCAAATCTAAGGCTGACCCGTTTCCAATGTAGGCCCAAGGATTGTTGAACAAATATTAAAAAAAGGTGGGTAAGTGGATGTCGCTCTGCTGTACAGTAGGTTACAAGTGGGTCACTTTAATGGATGGTGTTAAATTTGAATTCAATAATATAATATCATTGTATAAGAAAAACGATTCTGAACGAAAACGGTCAGTCAGACTATGATGTTACTATGTATATTTGATGATATTGTGCATAAAGTAATTTATATATAACTTATTTACGCGGAGCCTTGTTTTCAATTTTCAATCCTTAGCTATAAAAGTTGAACATTTTATAAACTACAAAATAATTATTAAATTATAAATTTTGTCGAAATTTTAACTTTAAATGCTTATAAAAAAAATTGTGCCTATGTATTTTTAATATTTTTCAACTACTATTGTAAAAATATATCTGGAGCCTTATATTAAATTTTCACGGTTTATTTCCCAACAAATAAAATTTTATTAATATTTATAGAAAAAAAAAACTAAAAAAATTGAAAACTGGCAATGTCCGTAAACAGCTCAAAAAGAGTCAAATTATTTTGAAAATGTTATGGTGTATAGAAAATGCTAATATAAACATTCAGTGAAATTTTCAAATATCTACAGTCATACTTTTTTTAATTACAACAAAATAAGAAAATTGTTACATGAGAAATCGAGTGAATATCAAATGCTGTAAAAATATGAATTTCAAACGCTCATAAAAATTTTATTTGATATGCTTGTAGATATTTTTTTTTTTTTGATAAAGGTAGACAAACTTATGGGTAATCTTGTATTACATTTTCAAATCTTAGATTTAAAAAGAAAAATTTTTATAAATTCTCAACTCAAAATAATTTGCTAATTTTCGTGATTTCTCCGTATTTTGTCAAGATTTGAACTTTAAATGCTTATAAATAAAAACTGCGACTAAGGATTTTTAATTTTTTAAATCTGCCTTTGAAACAATAACCTAGGAGCCTTCTATTCAATTTTCAAGCTTTTTTACTCAACAGATAAAATTTTATTGATATTTATAGAAAAAAAAACTAAAAAAATGGAAACTGACAATGTCCGTAAACAGCTCAAAATAAGTCAAAATATTTGGAAAATATTATGGTGAATAGAAAATGAAAATATAAACAACCAGTGAAAATTTCATGTATCTACGGTCATTTGTTTTAATGTTACAACAAAAACCAAATTCAATTTTGTGAAAAATCGATTTTGCGTAAAAATTCCCGTTTTTCCTTAATTTTTCTTTTGTTTTTCTTGGCGCTTTTGTAAATTACTGGGAATTTTAAATTTTGACCTCCCCAATGCACCAACGATATTCACTTTCCAATCGAAAAATATACTGAAGTTGAAAATCGAAGCATTATTTCGACTACTTATCGTGTACACAGACACAAAAAAAAAATAAAAAAAATAAAAAAAAAATATAAAAACACACATCATTGTAAAATCAATAAATTCATCGTTCCACTCAGAATCTAAAATGCAAAGTAGGAAAACAATATTTACTATTGAGATTAATTTAATCGTACTTTATTAGGTGTCAACTATATATAGATGGAAAGGAGATGATTTTTTAAAATTGCATTTTAATTAAATTTAATAATATGAGTATTTTATAAAATATTTTAGTATTTAAGGTATTGTTATAATTTATGAGCAACTGCCGGTAAATTCAAAAATATAGTATGGGGTTTTAACGGAGTCTGTGAATAGTAAAAATGCATTCTTACTCTTCTCCCTTTCAAAAAAGCCGAGCTTGTCACTATAAGATGGCGATTTTACTCAGAATTATGTATAATATATTTAATAATTATTATTAACAACGTTGGACGTACAGCAATTATCCAAATAGAATCTGAAATAATGTTTAGAATTATTCTCACATTAATTCCAGTTTGTTCTCAATATTAGTAACATACTTGTGACAATATTTTAAAATAAATTACCCACAGCTTAATAATAGGATAATATGGGTTTTATTATTTTTATTTTTTAAAACCAATGTATTTTAATCAAAATGCATAATGTGTAAAAAAATTATCATATTAAGTATATTTTCTAATATTGTTGACTGTTGTCAATACTGGAAGCAATCCCATATAATAGTTAGTGGGTATTGCAATGTGTTATGCTAATTTTACATTTTTCTGAGAGGATTTGAATATTTTTATTTAAAAATACATATTGTATAAGGTACATCTAACATTTTAGTATTAATTGGTAAATCATATATGGTTTGTGTGACAGAAATATTTATATTCCCGATAGAAAGTACCTACTGAATGTATATCAAATTCTTTACGTAATAACATATTTTAATATCACTATTAATATAAAAAATTCTAAAAGTTGCACGGTTAAGCTTTGATTGATTTTTGTTTCAATAGCTTTTTACCTATAGGCACACGTGATATTTTATTTAATGTAAAAAAGTTTTAGTAAATATTGATTCGTAACAGCATGTGAGAAATACATTGTAAACTATACATAAAATACAACTTTTATGAAATCATAAAGTGTAAAATAAAAATTCGAATAAGACCTTAAAAAGCGTTATATGAATCAATATAAAAATCGTTTTGTTTCGAAATATTTTTAGAATTGATTACAGTAAGAAACATGCTGTTTACTGTCTATGTTATCTTGCATGTATAATATAAGTTGAAATAATAACATACTGATAAAATTCTAGATAATAAAAAAATATGAAGTTATTTTCGTGTTATTTTCTGAATAAAATTAAAAAAACAAATTCCAAAATACCTCATAAAATTATACCTATACCTATAGTTATTAATCTATGCATTATACAATTCGTGTAATAGTTAAATTTTATGTTAAAGTATAGTTAATAAAATATAGTGAGACACGGGATTTGTATTACTAAAATATAGATAAATTTGTTACCTATTTGAAACATATATAATAGAAAATTTTTCTTCCGGTATAAAATATGCACAGAATTAAATTTTTTAATCAAGATATTTTAAAACGAATTCGTTCATTTGATTTACTCATATGTAATTTAAAAACTAAAAAGATTATATATCATATTATTACTTATAGAATAGTGTTTATAAATTTAAACATTAAATACTTTTCAGTATACCTATTCGTTACATTGGGGATTTCAAGTGTATATAATATAATATTAACCTAGGTTAAGTAGCAATTGTGTATCTAATTAATTATAAAACTGGTTAAATATTTTTATCGAGTTGAAGACATTATCACTACGAAGTACTTTGGAGGAACCACTTTACATAATCCTCTTATGTCTTGTCTTACACAACATATGTATATAAAAAGTTCTGTTCCCTATTCAAATGAGTTATTTTACCATATTTTAATTCAATTAATTCTGGTTTATTAGTAATAGTCAAAAATAATAGTGACATTTTCGTAAATTAATCGGTTGTAAACTAATTTAAGGATTTAAAGGATAGTTAAAAGGAATTACTGTTAGATCTCAGTTGTTTGACAACTCAAAACATGACGTTTGGAAATTTAGTCTTTATTATGATTTTTGGAGAACACGTTTCCACAGTGGCTGCTTGTGGGTGCTGGTGGTTGGGGTGCGACTTTAAATATAATAGCGGTAGCCATAGGTATGACAAATTATTTAAATATACGAAAATGTACATCTTACCATGACAAAATAGATCTTTTTTGTCATGCATCTTACTTTTTATATAGTCGCAGGTCGCAGTAGAAAATGGAAATTAAAATAATAATAATAGCGATTAGCAACCGAAAACGCTGTTAATTTTAAAAATAAATTACTTAATATAGTAATATATCAATATTTTACTGTATGGACGACGTTGCCGGTCGTCCAAACCCGTATAATATAATATCGCAGCAACAATAAACGTACCCGCACGCACATGATTGCGTGCGTCGCTTATAAGTTATTACTTATTATATACGAATTCTGAATATTGCTTGTATGACGCTGCCCATCGTCCAATATCCGTATGTAAGAACGCAGCTTAAACGTACCCGCACGTACACGATTGCATCGGATCGCGTATACATGCATATTTAGAATATTGTTCGGACGATGCTGCCGGTCATATAAACAGTGCTCGTGTGTACTGCGTACCCATATTATGCTCCTGCAGGTATCTTAGAGAAATAACTAGAGAAATAAATTAAATGTTCGCACACGACAAATGTAGAGTAGGTAGTAACTACTAAGTCGTAGGTAATTTATAACTATTTTACTATTTAAAAATTTGCAATATTTTTTAAAAATGTAAAATTAAAAATATTATACAATTCATTTTCTTCATTTCATTAATTTTAGTAAGGGATGCGATCGTCCCGTCGTCCAAATCACGAGTCGCCACTGCATTTCCATACTCAAAATCTTAACGGACCAAATTAAAAAATATATTGTAGATATAACCTATAGATTATTTTCTTCACATAGAATAACAACTAATAGATTTACTGCAATAATATTATGTAGTGACTCAAGCCAGATATAATATAATATTATATATGTAATCCCTGCGTATATAAGTCTTTAATTCTGAATGCATTGTCTTCATAGTTAATTAAGACAATGCATTTGCTAAAATGAATCGGTGTAATATATTTCCTAAGTTATTATTGGTAACTATAGAGTATAGACTAAGAAATATCCATTCTTTATGATAACTGTCAGTCGGTGTGCATAAATATTTTAATTAATTTTCCGAAAACTATAGACGATAATGATGAAACGATCGTTGTTATATGCCTTAGAAAAGGGAATGTAATTTTGATTTGCACTACAGAAATCTTTTACTTACATTTTCTGTAAATTATTAAAACAATAATTTCATTTACGATTTTACCAACAACTTTATGAACTTGTGTGTTTACTTAGAGTAGAAAATGTACACCACCAACTTCACACCAAAAACTTGTTTGTCTTGTTTGAACAGTTGAATTATGAGCCAAATTGAAATTATCGTTGTAAGAACTGAAATGTCTGTAATCTGTTTTTTTTTATAATGTTTTTATTGTTTTTATTTTTATTTTTATACTTAATTGTTTTCAATGATAGTTATTTAATTTTCAAACAATTTATTAATAAAAGAGGATTCTTTATCTTAACAAGTTAAGTTTAGTATGTGAAAATATACGAATTATAATTAGTTTTTTAACTGGAGTAATTTTTAAGTATGTTTTTAAAGCTGCAACATCAGGAAATATATGACATTTTGAGTGTTTGAAGATTGTTTTGTTAAATACACCGGATGAATAAATATATCACAGAATGGCATGTATTTAAGACAATATAAGTCTAAAGCTTAAGCCTAGCTAAAAATAACGTTACCTATAGGTTCATAAAAATAAATGTTATGCTTTACTGTACCTATATATTTTTATTTTTTTTAATCATATTTTTGTGCAAATACTCCATTAGTTTAATGGATTCAAACAATAGTTATAAATATTTCATCTGTAACCTATTATGCGATCGACATAAAATTTGACACTTAATGTCAGTAGCTACTACTTATGATTGGGAAGTCATATAGAAAATAATGTTTACTATAAGAGTGAACGTTTTCAAGTTTTATTTGTCTGTCAACTGAATTTGATAGAATAATTCAATATACATATAAATATTTATTTTTTTATTCTTATAATATCATTTTATAACTTGCACTATATAAGTAATAATATTGTTCAGTATATTTTTCAAAATATATTGAATTTGCATACGAAAACACTCTTTTAGTACATACTATAGTATTATAATATAACAACTGAGTATGCACTATATGTGATTTTCCTTGCTTCTTACAAATGAAACATTTGTTGATTAATTTAAATATATCTTTTCTGAGGTTATTTCAATATCTAAGTCGAATTGTATAATATGCATAATTTAAAACCTTTGTTATTTGTTAACAGACAATAATTTATATTTTCGCAGTTTTTATTTATTAATAAAGTGTACCCGTGTATTTTATGTATATATATATTTCTATACACTATAAAGTAACATTGTTTTTAATAATTAATACATTTTTATTGCAAACAATTCAATGTTAATTTTCTTTTACTAGTCCCTAATATTGAATAGAATTTAACAATCTGTCATAATAAGAAAACATAATATACTATTATACCGGAATATTTGTTATTAAATGTATTCTTCCTATTTTATATTTTAGCATAAATATTTTTTTGGGCTTGTTTATATCAACTTGTTTATTCTGACGGTAATCGATGCTTATCGCCATGGAAACGCAAATCAAAAATCAAAACATAATATCTATGATTCCTCAATTTTCTCTGCAGAGGAATAATATCAAGTGCCATGGCAATTTAGCTGTCCTCATTACTTTAGGTTAGGTTAAAAGTTTCAGATATTTTGTGTACCTATGGGCTGGAAAATTATAATATTTTTTTATTTTGTTTAAAGCAGTTAACTACTATAGTGTTTAGGTTTATTTAATTTAAGTACCTATTTAAATACTAAAATAATTTTTAAATATTTTTATGTACATAACTAAATAATAGATTTACAGATGGATGAATATGTTAAATGTAAAATAAATCTATAAAAAAGGAAAACTAATATATTTGACGGACACAAACAATCGTATATATATTTTAACTGAACCGTATATGCATCGAAACGAAGTACCTACTAAATACTTTGTTCGATGTAAACTATTGGTTTGACAGTGAGCGTTGAATGCAGACGGTTTCTAATTAAGCAGTAACATTATCTGTTATGAATTAGGGTAAAAATTACTTGTTTAATTTGTGTAGGTAACAGGTAGTCCACTATTCGTGATAATGTTAAAAGTTTAATGTATATTTCTGAAATTATTATACAAAAATTGAGAACATACAATAATTATAGGTATTCCATACCTAATGCTTTTCATTGGAGTGTACATGAAAGTGGTTAATTAACTTCATTATAGTGCTAAATTAAATTCTATATATTTTCATTTTCATTTTCATCAAATGTGAATTTAAAACTATGTTTTAATACCTAACTGATTGATTCATTTTTATTCCTTTTTTTGGTTTCTATTTTGTTTTTATGTTATTTTTTTTCATCACGCGACATATTATTTTTATTTTTAGTAGTTACACGAGTATTGTGGTTTTCAAAACATTTCATCCGTACTCTCAAATCGGTTGTTTAATAACTTTTTTTAGCATCAATAACTCAGTGAATTTTTTTTTTAAAACTTTTAGTTACTTATGCTAAGTACCTATTTATAGAGTTCTTTTTGGCAATGATTTTAAAAATATTGTATATAGTGTTAATTTTGAAAGTACCTATCTCATCATTAATCAATTTCGGTTGGTTATCACATAAATAATTTATTATTGAGATGTTATATTAAAAAAAAAACTGCAAGTTGATAGTAGGCAGATGCTCGACTAACAGCAGATCCGTGGGGTCACTATATTTTATTTTATTACTATAATTGTTATTGTTTGAGGCATCAACTGCGTGGTTGTTATCCGGCGAGTATATCATTACATTAACATAATAGATTTCACATACACTACGTTACGTTTGTCTATTTATATTCGTACATTCATTTACTTATAAGTTATAGGTAGTTAATGCTTATTAAATTAGTTGGCAGAGTGCAGGTTCGTTGATGAAATTATTTATTTGTTTTCTGGATGCATATTCAATTATAGTGATCATCATATCAAAAATCGTTCAAAAAATATGACTGAAATGTTTCCGTGCCAACGTTGACTTGTTTAAACCGTACGCGGTCGATACAATTAGTATGTATGTATAGGGTAAAGTGGGCGTTCTACTAAAAGGCATTGAGTCACTCTTTTTAAACTTATAGGTGGACAGGCGAAAGCAAAATTACATTTACGCGCTTTCTTTCTTTCTTATGAACGCATAACTTTGTTTGGAGGGTATAATTTTTTTTGTTGAATTTTCGTAATGGTACTGAAATCGCGTCGTTTCAAAGACAATGTCACGCATTGGCAATAAAGTCAATTTTGAAAAAAACTTCATTTCTTGAATAGTAGCTTTTATATATACCACGACGATTAAATAATATGTCATCGAAACTAGATTAAGTACAAAATTAAATAAAAACATAAAATGTGTAGTACAATAAATTTAAGGTTCTGAGTAACATAATAATCAACCTCTTTTATGATAATTTATTTAATAAATAAACCCTAATTGTTGTATGTTTTAATTAAAAATAAATATTTAATTTTAGCTCGGTTACTAACAATATAAGTGCAATTTTAATACGTACAATTATTTGTATGAGACATGTCGATTTCATAGGACCTCATAACTCAACATTTGAACACATATTTTGAAAATTGGTCATCAGAGTTTGTGTCGAAGCAGTTTAGTGTGAATACATACCGTTTTAACGGCCATACCAGCCGCCCCGATAGCCTCGAACCGACACTAGGTCATAATTTATTATAATTTATAGCTATATAGTAACGATAAAAATAACAATAAGTATTGGTAGGTATAGGTAAACCTACCTGCCACCGGTTAACCGGCTGTGCACGCACGTGCATTGCGACACGCGTAACACGTAACGATATTATGATGATATTACCACAGTACCTACCATAGTCTGTCCAGCGAGAGAACGCGCCGCGCGCCGACCAAAACCGGTTCCCCCGCGCAACACCCTGCCATGCGGGAACCGGTTTTGATAGCAAGGTGACGCGGGGGATGCGCAGAATCGGTGCGTTCTCTCGCTGGACGGTGCATAACATAATATACCTACACCTCACTTAACCCAATCTAACCGCAATCTCGGCGTGTCCTGGTTTCAGATCTGTTCCTGGGACCGGTGTGCGACTACGTGATCGCGCCCGTGGCGCGGTACGCGGGCGTGTGGAAGATACCGGTGTTGACGGCCGGCGGGCTGGCCGAGAACTTTAACAACCGGGAAGAGTACCCGACCCTGACCAGGATGATGGGCTCGTACAAGCTGGTCGGCGACGCCTTTCGGCACATACTGCACGGGTTCGGCTGGAACGTGGTCGGCATGCTGTACTACAATTACGGTCTCAACGCGCTGCAGATGGGCAACTCCAAGTGCTATTTCACGCTGTCCGCCGTGTTCATTGCTCTGGGGATGAAGCCCATGTACAAGAGCTTTAACGACACCGACAGCAGAGAATCGTTCAAAGAGCTGCTCACCGAAATGTCGCACAACGCACGAAGTGAGTGTCGCCCGGGGTTTATACGCGTCTTCGCGGTCGCCGCTGTCGTCGTCGTCGTAGACGACGATCGTCAATAATAGTATTGTTGTTGTTGTTGTTGTTCACGAGGGAGGGAGGAGGGTAGGTGGGTGGGACGCTTTTTCCGATTGTCACCGTTCTATAGTATGTCAAATCTCGGGCGAGCGTTGGAAATGAATCTAGTCAGTTTTTGACGTTTCAATAATGTATATTTAGCAGATTAAAAAAAATATCGCTTTAATTTTTCGTTGGTAAAAACGAAACGTCATTTAACATTTCCTGTCTATTAAAATGTATTTTCTGAGAAAATACCGTGATTTTTTAGAGGCTATTAAAACTAAAAATGTCAAAAATCTGACTTGACCCCTTTTGACCACGCGCCGAAGATTTATCGATCCAGACGGACCGATTCACGAACCAAAACTGGTGCGGTTTTGTTTCTATGATTTGATGGTTGTCGTCGTGGACGATGGTTACGATAATAATTCTGTTCATCGACCTTTGTTTTAAAAATACTAATCATTGTCCGACCAAGTCGAATAAATTGTCGTAATACTCACTAACATCACCACCTCCAGTTACATAATCCGAATTTGCAACATATTCAATCATGTCATTAAAAAGAAACTGAAGTATTTGCACTTAAATTCCTAATTTAATCTAACTGTAACAGGAAAAAACTTATCGATTAAAATCTACAAATATAACAGGCACTTATTCTATTTTTCACTTGGACATTATATTTTATGAATTTTTTGTTATTACGCGTTTTCGTTCAATGTATAATAAGCAGAATACTATTCATATGGTTTATAGCCACAAATAATTCCGCTCGAAACGTTTTTAATCTTATACAGTTATATCACCAACGAATTTAATCATTAAACCTCTCTGGTTTTACTACTTAGAACGCGACATTGTTAGTTAGGGTAAAAAATGGAAACAAGATATTATGTCATCATATAGTTATTAAATTACAACGTGATCTTTATAAAAAATTAATTGTGTCTGAGATGTTGAGTGACTTTTTAAATAATATTCTTATAGTACCAATAATTCGAACCAAAAACCCATAATTATAAAATCATATTCAATTTGCTGGAAAAATGTCCGTAAATTGATCACTAACATTTTTTAAATGACATTTCAAATTTAATATTAAATGTGAAAAATGTAAAAAGAACGAATGAACTGTATAGTTAATTTCGTTGGTTGATAAAAATTCTTATAAGCACGATAGATAAATAATTGAGCATTATATTTGATGTAAGACTTAATAGGTAGTTGGTATCTGTTGCTTTCCGAACCATTTTAGTGAATAAAAAATCATATTTCCTAAAGATTTATATTTTTTCATAATGGGTAAAACGTGCTTATCTATATTAATCTCAAAATGTTCATCTTGACTGACATTGATGTTTTTATAGAAAAAAAAATAATAACTTTTTGATAGAACCGAACTTTACGACGAACAGTCATTTACTTTGATTTCTACAGTCTCGTGTACATTTTTTTGTTTTTTTTCTAACATTTTTGCTTATATTAAAATAAGTAAAATAACTTTTAACTTGTTTAAAAAACCATAAGCAATATTATAAAAAGCTGTAGTTCACTTTTATAATATGTTATTGGCTATTGAGTATAACGACTTTTATACCTAAACTATGTCAAATACTCACCGAACTTTGAACTTGTTATACAAGTTGTATAAATAGATATATTGCTATCGCATTACCTAAATATATGCTATTCGAAAGTGTTTACTTAACGGAATCACATAAACTCAATAAACATAAAAAAAAATAAATTATAATTCATGCGTAAGT
Organism: Sitobion miscanthi; assembly: GCA_008086715.1. NCBI lineage: Eukaryota > Metazoa > Arthropoda > Insecta > Hemiptera > Aphididae > Sitobion > Sitobion miscanthi. Next base: position 30,689,603 of record CM017800.1, read on the forward strand.
TCAGCGTAAGTTCAGCGTTGATAATATGTTTAGGTACAATGCACATAAAAACCATTTTTTTTAATATATATCCGATGATTGTTTTTGTAAAAAAAATATAAATGTAATATGTATATATATATTTTCATTGATTAATCAATAAAAATAAATAATTACTGAACATTAAACGAATAAGGGGTAGGTAATTACAAAAAAAAAGTAAAAACGTAATAGATTAAAAGTTATTCAAGGTAGGTTTAACCGTGACGGTTTAGACTTCAAAGATAGCTGATAATTATCATAAAGAGAAGGGTATACACGAAGAAATTTAATTATGTCTGAATCACAAATTATATTTTGTAGTTAATTAACGCAAAAAGTTGGAGCAACTTCGAGATATATTTCGAGACAAACTCAGTATTTTTCCTACAATAATATTAATACATTAGATATCCTTAACCGACGTTGAATAGGAATACGTAGCAAATTAAATGATATATCAAATTATGAATGTTTCAATAATAATATCGTATTTTGCTTTAATAATCATAAACAATGTCTGCAGATGATAAATCCCAGTAAGTCTCTGGTTAACGCGTGACAAAACAACAACTACCGTGACGGACAATCAGTTTACCTCCATAGTCTTTGGGTCAACTGAACATGTTCACATGATATCTATACACCGACATCGCTGTTGTCACGTTTCAGTATACCTTTAATACATTTCCATTTCGTTTCACACGCATATTGTACGTAATATTATGAACGAGAACGCCACTGCGTTATTTAATAATTATGACCATGAATTGCGCTGTAGTTTATATCGGCCTTATTGGTGGTTCATATACCAATATAATAATAATTATAATAATAATAATAATAATATAATAATAATAATAATTGTTCGTCATGTGCAGCGAACTCGGGGCGCCCGTGAAAGCTCCCGTTCCATTTATCCCAATGCTGCTGTATATAGGTACCTACTACCTACCTACTTCACAATATAATATGTACAATGTACATATTATATTATAGACGACAGCTGCAGTGACTGGCGACTTAAATACGTGCAAGTCTTATAAACTTCCTCCGCCCCCGCCATCACCGACACTAATCGTTTGTTTAAACAATAATAATATTAACAACCGACGAGTCGTCGACGTCGTTTTTTGGTCAATGTATACCACTATGTACATTTTATAATATTATGTACTTTGTCCCGTACATTTTACACTGTTGCACAAAAAACCCCTCCAATGTTGTATATGCACGATAAATTAATATAATATTATGGTTTACAACGGACGAAAAATAATCGTGTTTATAATATTGATATTATGATTGCTTACCAAGTAAACGTGTGTAAAGCAAATATTGGAAAAATCACGAAAATTACCAAATTATTTTGAGTTAAAAATTCATTAAATTTTTTCGAGCGTTTGAAGTTCATATTTTCACAATATTGGATATTCACTCGATTTCTCATGTAGCTGTTTTGTTATTCAAAAACGAATAACTGTAGATACATGGACATTTTACTGAATGTTTATATTTTCATTTGCTATAGACCATAAAATTTTGAAAATATTTTGACTTTTTTTGAGTTGTTTATGGACATTATCAGTTTTCAATTTTTTTTGTTTTTTTTCTAAAATTATCAATATCATTTTATTTGTTAGGTAAAAAAGCGTGAAAACTTAATGCAAGGCTCTTAATATATTTTTACAATAGAAGTTGAAAAATACTAAAAATTCATAGGCACAATTTTTTTTTATAAGGATTTAAAGTTCGTATTTTTACAAAATTTATCAAATTTAAAATTTAATAATTATTTTGTAGTTAAAAATTTATAAAATGTTCAACTTATATAGCTAAGGATTGAACATTTAAAACAAGGTTACACGTAAATAGGTTATATATAAAATTACTTTATTCACAATAATATAATCAAATATACTTGGTAAAATCATAGGCTGACTGACCGTTTTCGCTCAGAATCGTTTTTTTTATACAATGATATTATATCATTGAATTCAAATTGAACACCATCTATCTACTTGTAACCTACTGTACAGCAGAGCACATCCACTTGCTCACCTTTTTTTTTATTGATTTGGCAATAGACACATAATATCCTTGATGCATTCTATACTTTGGTTATAAAATTGATATTTATATGTATATTCTTAGTAAACGACATGTGTTGGAGACGAATAATATAATATTATAATTTAATTTATTATTCTCAATTTTAGACAAATATAATATTATTATGTGAAATTCGCTCTGCAATTTAAACGTATGATTGGTTATTACTAATTTATAAATATTTCTGCAAATAGGTAGACTAATGTATCTTCGTTGTAAAGCCTGAAGGTTTCAATTTAAAAAAAAAAAACAAATAATCCATCACATACAATGATTAATCGGTTTTTTATATTTTCATGATAATTATTATTGGAAATATTGAATAATGAAATTTTTTTTTTTTTTTACGATTGTTAGTAGTGGGGTTTGTAACGGTAGGGATTGTACACGTGTGTGAATAATGAAATTGTATGACATATCTTTGCTAAATAATTATATTGAAACACGTTGTTTTTTTGTCATTGCTACAAGTTAATTAAGCCGTATTATTTACGTACCACACTCAGGTAATGGAGAAAATATTTGTTATTTTAGGGAGGTTTTTTTTATAACGTCCCGCGAAAAGAATTGCACTTTATTTCAATTCAAGTGGTCTCCGTCAAGTTAGATAATTTCGAGGGATGATGTCAGTACGAAAAATTAACCCTAGACACGCTAAATAACGGTTTAAGATTCCAGTAAAAGGTTGTAATTTATATGCCACGTACAGAGTCTATGGTTGCGTCTCGCGGTATACAGGCAGAAATGTCGAATTGGGCTTAATAGTCAATTTGTAGAGTTTTTACACAGTAGGCTGATTTGTATTAGTTAATGTCAAACGTTAGCAAGAGGCATTCAATTGAAGACTTGGAATGGATAAGTAAAATCGTAAATCACGTGTGTAACAAATACATATATATATATATGTATATTCGAATAGAATGAAGGCAATGGGTGCATTTCCGGATGCGCCTTTAATTTTATTAATCAATGTCACCTATGTTTCCAGAATCAAACCATGTCAATATGCTATAAATATTTATTTTCGCTTTCAAAAACTTTACACTGCAAACATTGAATATGCACTCAGATTTTTGCTGACGGTTTAAATGTTTTTATCGTAAATCAGTATTTTTAACACGTGAAAGATTTTTTTTTTTTACCTTTATTGTGATTTACTTCCAGAATTTATTGTTGATGTTGAATATAATTTTTTTCTAAGTATTTCGTTTTAAATTGTGTCGTTGTAAATAACATAGTGCATACCTTTGATACATATTTCAATAATATTATTATATTTTCTAACACGCAAGTCTTGAAAAAAACCGAATTTACGTAGAGATACCTATACTCTTAAATTCTACCATTTAATAACTTCTTTTACGTTTTTGGAAATTTTTTCTTAAAATACGACGGGAGTTAGATTTGGATTTTCTTTTATGAACGAATTTTGTGAAATTTGTTATAAATTATATTATTACGTTTAATATTTAAAGCGTATGTATCCATATCGTATGATGAGTATATAGGTATAACCCAACAAGTCAACAAAATATAATAAATAGTTTAAACAGTTTAAATGTATAATAGAACAGAGTTTGGTATTTCGTTATTTATTTCAATAATATACCTAAACTATTATGAATATAAAAGTTGAACAAGATTTTTTTTTATATTATTATTAATTACAAATCCTGATTTATGTTTGGTTTATTTTTCAAAATAAATTTTTTTTACTTTAGTTGCTGATTCATAAAAATTTCATGTAGGTATGGGGTACTGGGTTGCACAAACACTTTCAAACGGACCACAGTATTGTTAATGAAATTAGTAGGTAAGTTTATAGAATGATTGTTTAAACAATTCAGTACCTATATACGATACATTTACTATAGCATAAAATTAATAAAAATAACTGAACATATTTATTAAAGCACAGAAGATGTATAGTTACTCAAGTAGATTCAGTGGAACTAGTATGCAGAAAGGACTTATGTTCAATATAAATTAATGCATATTATACAGTACCTATAATATAATATAATTGTTAGCGAGATTAACCCATTAACACTTTTTGAAATGTAAACAACCTAAATTAAATAGATAGATAATTATTTAATATTTTAAATAATATAAACATACCTACCTAACATACATTTATAAATTTACTGTCGTATAATATTATTAACAATGAAAGTAGATCACAATAATTCTATACAAATAAAATATGCTTCAAATATCCTTAGAGGAACCACACTGCCTATAATTACGTAGGTAATGGCTATTATCTATGAGAATTTTTTTTCTAATTGACTGATAAATCTTTGGACAACACATAAAACATTAAAAACTTAAACAAGGTAATGTGTTAACTAGTTTTTCATATGCTATCGTTTTATTAATTCAAATGGTTATTTTAAAGTTAGAGTAGGTAGTCTTCGGTACTCAATAATTTAAAACTCATTTGTGTGATGGTGAATGATTTACGAATTGCAAAAAATTAAATAAGAAAGGTAAAATCGAATACATAATTGCTACCTATTAATATTAGTTGAAATAAATAAATACGCATCCCAAATAGCTAATCAAACGAAAAATGCACGGAAGTCTTATAAATTACTAATGCATTCATATAAAATACATGCAAAGATTTAGGTTACAGAAATAGTTATATACTCATATTATAAGAGACTCTTTGAAATAAGTATTTGAAACATGATATGAGTGTTTAATATGTAATGAGAAAAAGGAAAAATTAGTTTTTTTTATAATAGAGTGATAAAGCGTTAAATAGGTAAACAAGTTATGTACCTAATCAAAAGCTTCTTTGATTAAAATTACGAAACAAGTACGGAAAGTTTACAGTTTTAGTATATGCTTCGTATATATTCATATAGGTACTTCGGTCGGATTAAAAGTATTTTTACGATTTATTACCTTAGTATTTAAATATTTAACTCTGTTCAAAGTTTAGCTCAGTTTTCATTTAATAAAAATTAGATAGGACATAAGGTATCATGTTTTTTTTATTGGCTGGCGTTTTAATTTACGAATTGTCTTTATTTTTCAACTAGTGATTTCAAACCCCTGTTTCATGAAATACCAATGAAGTATATTTTAAATTACGTTTTTTTTTCTATTTTTCCTTCTAACTTATGAAATTAATATTTTATTATTTAGTTTCAACATTTAATTGTATTTTTTATAAATAAATTGAATATCTTACTACGAATATTCATTTTATAATTTTGTATTATTTTGTAAATAAACTAAAGTAGATATATTAAGTTATTAGATTCTGAGCGGAGCGAGGAAGCTATATAGTGGTTTTACGATGGTGTTTATTTATTTTTTATTTTTTTTTTTTATATCCTGTATACAAAATTTCTACCAGAAGAAGTGCTTCGATTTCAACATATAGTACTTTATCTTTTAGCAAATTGGATCAAAATGGTACTTTAAAGAGGTCATTTTTCGATTTTCTCAATAGTTATTTAACGCCACGGGAAAAACCACTTACAAATTACGAAAAACCGCTAAAAATAGGATTTTAATTTCTAACGCTTTGTTTATCTCTATAGAAACGAATAAAAAATTATAATATTATAATATTAATTTAACTTAAAGGCTACAATAAAAATTTAAAAATTCCGGACTGATAAACCCTCTCCGCTCAGAATTGTTTTTCTTATACAATGATATTGTATCATTGAATTCAAGTTTAATACAATCCATTATACAATAGCCCACTTGTAACCTACTGTATAGCACAGCGACATCCACTAACCAGCTTTTTTTTATTTTTATTTTATTACATGTAATTTCTAGATTTCGTTTGACAGTAACTAACTAAATAGTAGTTACATTAAAGCCGAATAAGTAACAATTTTGGTTTGGATATGATTTTGTTTATTAGTTACTAGTTAGTATGGACTTAATACTAACTAGTTACTTGAAGGATACAATTTAAATTATGTGACATAGGTAACTGAACATTTATAATTACATTGACTATAATACCAGGCATGTGACTGTATAGTTATTTATAGTAATAATAATAATCTGATTATAACGATAGTTATCCAGTATTTGAATACTAATGGCTAACCAGATACCTAGTTTATAGGTACCCATTTACTATATTATTACATATTCACATTTATTAATAACAGTGATCGACATTTTCAAGTGAATTTTTGTACAGTTTGTTGTTTGATTAAATCAAATATAATCGGTCATCTCCAATTGCTAATTTAAATAATTACTATTCAAGTACAAATTATCATTTGCAGATAAAAAAAAATTAAGATTTTCATATCGCATAGGTACGTGACTGTTTAAGATATTATACTTATTTGTGAGATAATTTATTTTTTAATCGTATTCATAATTGTCAGAAGTTTGCTACTATCTGCACGGTTTAAGAGTAGTTTTACTTTGTTGAAATGATCTTAAAAAAATTCGATTGATTACATCTATACCACGATCGTTATTTTGTAATACGTTTTATTTGATAAATTTCCATTTTATGTATAAGAACCAACCTTTTTGTTATTATTATTTTTTCAATTGTTATACATCCCAAATAAAATATAAAATACGAGCCCATAAATATCACGTAACTGTGAGCACGTACAACTCTCCTCTCATTTGTTATTTAGGAAAACAAGTTTATGAAATGGCCGAAAAAAATATAAGACATTACTTATTTACCTAGATCGTCACGCGACCGAATGCACCCTACGTTTTATTCTATATCAGGGTTCCGGTTATATTATACAATATAGGCTAAACGGTCCACACATCCGATTCGAGTTAGATATTCTCCTATGTGCATTGATTGTGATACTCGTATTATGTAACTTAGTACTGTTTAATATTACTATTATGTATAATTCATATGTACTGATAGAATATTAAACTCAAATAGCTAACCGTAACACTCGAATAAAATTCACGTTGTATTTAAATTAATGTAAAACAATAAAATCCAATGGATAAGAATCTGACCCAAATATTTGTATTAGCTACGTCACCTATTTGGTTTATGTTCCACAGTACTCCTCATTTTTGATATTATGTTGGTGTGTAATAATTTACCAACTAAAATTAAATTATGTGGACAAATGGGAATGTATATACATTATACACTCGATCGATTCGAATGGGGTGCATTAAGATATATTAGTTGTTAACCGACGTATATTACTCGTAAAATGTTATGTATGTGGTTAATTATTTTTTCAATGTGTGGCAAGTTTTAATACATTTTTTTACCAAAATTTAACTTGTTTATGTAGTAATAATTAACATGTTCAATGTTATGACACATAGGTTACCCTAACCTTAACCTACGATACTGAAGCGCGCTGCCATTTACTTAAAATAAAACGACTCCACGAGTTACAGACGAACACTCTAAGCTCAATTCTCATTACTATAAAATAATACAGTGAAAAAATTAAAACACAGATATATTTTTTTTAATATTCATTAAATTTATGTAAAAAATTAAATAAAAATAATGTATTAATCATTTTTGGTATTGCGCGTGGTATAGGTACACTAACTGATACATTACATTATTTAAATTTATAATTTAGGTATTTTATCAGTTGTTATTTTTCGCATTATTACAGTATAGTTATGTACCAATATTACTGACCAAAATACAAGCAACGAATTCTTATCCATCCAAAACCATGAAAAATAATTTAAAAATAGCTCTAATCTTTAATCCAATTTATCATTCGAATCGTGAGAAAGATACGAATATTCACGTGGAATGATAACAAAACAATTCGTGAAAGCAATATTCATATTACATACATATAATAAATGTATTAATAGGCCGACAATATCAAGTGTCAACTACGTATTGACACTATTTGATACCGGCAACCGGTGCAATAATACGTGTTGACATCGACATTGAACTTGTTAAACTACTTATAAACAACTTTGATACCATTAACCTACAAAAAAAAAAAAAACTAAAAACAAAAGAAAACAATACTTTTCGTTGTTTTAAAAAAAAAACATTATTGAATAGAGGAAAAAAATGGTTGTTCTGGAAGTTAAACAGTATTTTTTACTTTTGGTCAAACCAATATTATTTTTTTTTTGATGCGTCTAAGAAATATACAGTTTTATTTATGTTTATTTTAGAATTTTAAAACCGTACTTACGTGAAAACTAAAAACCTACCTATGTTGTATTATATTTTAAAATTGAATAATAAGACGTAGGTAAATTTGAAAATATCGCTATTCACACAGACATTTCTATAAATTACAAAAAAAAAAACGGTTTATTTATTTTATGAAATATATTATTGTACATTGTTTATAAAATCAAAAAATCACAAGTGATACATTTATATTCATGTTTATAAATAATACTCCGTAAATATGTTTTTTGTTTATAATTGTGTTATTATGCTTGTACAGTTGTGTACCTACCTATCCAATTTGAATTTTACGGACAACACTTGTCACATAAACAAAATATGTTACATAGGTATTAGGATTGATAGAAATAAAATAATACGATCAAATAGGTTAGGAAATCGGCTTAGCAAGTTACCCTGATTTCCTTTAGAAAATATGGTGGCAGAAAAATATTTATTTATTCTTATAAATTGAATTACGACTGTAGTTAATCTGTTATAATTTTATAAATAATTGTTCTTACTGCTTGAAAATAATTTGAACTTTTATCACAGAACAAAAACCAAACAATTATTGTGTTTCTTAACCCTCGGTACACGTCATTCAAGATCATGAATAAAAAGTACAACGTCAGTAATCTCTCTCAGTTTATCTTTTTGTGTAATTTTGGCTTGAATTTCTTGAAATATTAATCGTTTTACAATCAATTGAAAATGAAAATAAAAATGTCTGGTATGCGTACGGCTATATTACAATAAGCGGATTATTTTCATCATAGTTCACAAATGTTTTCCAATATAATTTATTCTGAAAAGTCCATGTTCTATAGCTGATATTGTGATAACTGTAATTTAATCCGCTGCGGTAACTCGTTTAGAAAATCTGATATTGAAATAATAGCGGCTTGTAAAGTATTAAATTATTATGCGGTCTATCGGTGCAGCAGCTGTATGGAGATTAATTATTTATTAAGTCATCGATAGCAATAATAATTGTTGTGTGCATCAAAAAGAGTGTTACGTCAGAGGTTAATTAATTAATTAATTCGGGTGTCAGGTTTGGCCGTGATTAGTCTTCCTAAATAATTTTACCTCCCACGCGACCACGCGTGCTATTCGCTTTAATTGTTGTGATTTGATCGTCCCGCCGTTTCGAATCTCAGCTAAGACTCAATCTCAATCGTATTGTTCCCATATAGTATGCGTTATGCTCGTCTTACACAGTTGGCCATTGACATAAGGTATAGTAATTTTATTCGCACACGATTGAAATTGATTAGGCTATCGTGTTATGTCTGTTATATTATTATAGTTATAAGGCATAGGTATTTGTGTTGGATGCAAAACATAATATTTATATTTATACTGATAGAAACACAATATATTTAAAGTTAGTGCGATAAACAAAGTTACTAATATTAAATAGTGGAACAATAATAATTTTTAATTATAAAATGCATATGACTCGGTTTAAGATAAAAAATAAATAAAATCTACTAGATAATAGGTACCCTTACCTTTAAATTAGATAGTAAAAATAGCACAGGGTAAAATTAATTTATTCTTAAAATTTACCATGTTGTGCGTTACGAAGAGCCCGTATTACAATCGTTAAACTAAGGTTAAACCGACGAATTCGGCCGGTAAAATCAGTGGGTTAGGCGTAACCGAGGTTTAAACTATGATTGTAAAACAGGCCCTAAGACGTAGATAACACGCATGTGGGTATCGGCCTCTTAACACATGCATACAAATATTTACATTTTAACACCTGTATAGGCTCTAGAGTATTCAATTAATATCAGTGTTGTGATGGATACTCTTAACAATTATTATTTGAGTAAGTAAGACGTACTTCATACTTTATTTACAATATGCGTTATTTCAATAATATACCTAAATATTAACTACTAATTAAGGTGGTATTTGTTACATGCATTTGATATTTGTATGCCTACCTACATAAAATATTTCCATACATTTTTAAAATAATTGGTTAGTTATAAAGTAAACTATAATTGTATGATATGGAGGCAAAAAAAAAAAATAAAATAGTTATTGTATTATGTTGGACTCCCTCATCCATTAACAAATTCTCAGGTATGCCACTGGGTAAGCATGTAAATTATAATCATTGGTAATTTATGATTAAAAAATGTAATTTAGGTACTTTGTTTTAGAGGGAGTTTTTTAGTAACACTATATTTATTTTTACTGTGCGTGTAACAAGGTTATATTTTAAATTTTTACGACTACTTATGGATGTTTGGATCAACCCGTATTTCGAACCGTAACTAATAATCACAGCACAGTTGTACAGATTATAGCATAATATATATTTTAATCGGTGAATTATAGTGATAATATTATAATAAATTATTATTATTTTTGTGAACTCTGAAATTCCATATGTAATAATTATGATAACCATATTATTGCACCATTTTTTATGTTCATGTGCGATTTTTCTGATCAGATTCATGGAAAGATAAAATTTCAAATGAAAAATGACATATAATTATACATAATATTATATATAATAATATATATATTAGATAACCTAAAGTTAACTCACAAACGTATCTGTACGAGTCACAGTCACAATATTTTGAAAGATAACTCGTAACGACATGGTAGGCTATGGCAGTCGTCCATTGTAATCCTTGTGCTGCAGAGTCTTGAAGCTAAGATAAAGGACTACACGACGTGATTTGACAGAATACTATAGTTCACCCCAGTTCATTTTCTAGGTATTGTCAAAACAAATTTATTTCAATTTTAAATTATTGTTAAGGATTATTATATTAAACTTTTCATTGTTTATTCGTTCTCTAACTCTTCAATCGATTGATTTATCAAGCTGCAGTATTGTTCTTTTAGCATGCGTTGTTTTTTAATTTTATACTAATACAGTAAGTTAATTAATTTTCAGTAGCTCTGATTCTAAAAACCTGTTGAATTTGAATGAATAAAAGCAACTTTTATTTTCATAAAATAATGCATAGGTAATATTGTAAAGTTGTATGGTTTTCACACTTTGATAACTATAATGCCAATATAATAGGTAATAAAAAACACATTGCTCATTAAAATTGTATGTAATATTTTTTATATGTTTTTACAAATATTGTTCAATATATTCACCATAAACTGCTGTGCACACAAGTAAATTAAAGACCCACGATCTTTGTAACGAAATAAATGTGTCGCAGGGTGCAAGGGATATCTCCTATTTTTTTAAATTACGGTTCTAATTTCATTATAAAAACCATGGGCGTATACAATTGATTTGTGCATAGCTGCAGTTCATGGTGGATATTTTGGACATTGAGCAATATTATAAATACAAATAAAAAATATTACATACAATTTTAACCTGTAGTGTGTTCTTTATTAACTATTGGATTAGCATTAGTTATCACAAAATAATGACTTTGTGTGTGTCGAAAATATTTCATCATGTGTACATTATAATTTATTATTAAATTAGTGTAAAACCGTATCGCTGAGAATATTAATATATATTTTAATATTGTAGACTACAGTATAAATTTATGATGCTGAAACCAGTGTTTCGTTAAAACTTGGCTTTAAATTAGGTAGGTACAAGAAGTTTCCGTAGGAAATTGTTTATACCTTCTGTCATTATGTATAATAATTATTCCATTCATTCCACTGATACATTCTCGTTGTAGTTATATATTATAAAATGCAGGTATATTATGTCATAATTTTTCTTAAGATAATACATTTCATTTTTTGGTTCACCCATATAATGCATAAATACACGTCAAGTTTCTGGATTTATATTATTAAATCATCTGAATTAAAACAAAATAAGTTAATTTGATATTATTAAAACGGGTATAAATTCGGTTTAGTAATTATTCTGTTACAGTTTTTCATTAGTTGTTCTTATGCCTGAAGAAAATACTGTAAAAATAAAATATCATTAATCAATAAACATAATATTTTTTTTATAATTTTAAGAGTTTTATGTAAATTATTACTGGTCATGTATGTATTATACAATATATTATTCTATAATATACAAAATATAATAACATCGGGCTGCATTATATGACGTAATTTCAGTGTTAATAATGTAACATTAAACTGTTTAATAATTTTTGAAAAATCATTTATTCTTTTTGCAAAGGAAGGAACAAAAATAATAATTTGATCATCCAATTTACAATATGGAACTTCCAAATAGACGAGAGCTTAAAGACTTATTTACTCATATATTATAATTTATAATAATATACTATATTTATGAATATTTTAAAATACATATAATTTAACTTTTTTTTCTTTTGTATTATTTTTTTGCGCGTAACATTACTTTTTAAAAGTAACAGTATGAAAAAAAATAATAATGTAAGAGATCAGAAATGTCGACTTAGAGAAAAAAATCAGTTATTTTAACAAGTTTTAAAATAATGATCTAAGGAATTGTCAGCAATTATTTGATCAAGAAGATATTTTAAACCATGAAATAATTTTTCGGTATTAATAATTTTATGCTATAAATTAAATATGTAATATTATTCAATCATTATATTATTTATTTTAGTTGTAATATCATAAGTCATATCAAATTTAATTCTTACTTTTAAAACTTTATAGGTGTGAATTTTTAAATTATAATTTTATTTTAAGGTTATTTTGTTGTTTATATATATAATACATAAATATAGTTAGTATATAGTAGTATTATATATAGTTTTTACGAAGTTCACATTTTAATTCAAGCTGGTTACTTATAATATGTAGGTAGGTACTAGGTACATAATATTTTAATCAGATAACACATTTCAAAATCTTAAATTTTCATTTTTATATTTTATTTGTGAATTAAAATAAATTGTAGTACATATAATATAAATAATGATATAATGCTATATTCTGCGTCAGGGATCAGTAAAAATCGTTATTTTTTTTTTCAAAAGATTCAAATTCAGTGTTGTTTATTTTTAATTTTATTGTTTGGTTTTAATATTCGATTTTTACTATTTTTAGTGTCCAATACAAATCTATGTACCCAATAAAATTATGTTTATAATATAATTCCCTGTATCGGTTTGTGAGTTTTTTATAAGTTACTAACATATAATAAATAATATTTTGTAATTAAGTATACTGTATACATATTATGTAGTTAGGTACAACATTTCTCAACCAACTCTAGAATAGACAAGTGAAGTTATAATTACTTATTCAATTAATTATTATGTAACATTTTAGACTAGTGGTTTTTTAAGCAAGCAAATATTATTAATCATGTATTATATAAATACATTCTATTGTACCATAATTAGTGAACGTCAACTAAAAGATAAATTAATTGTTTTTATTTTGGACAATTTTTGTTTTCTTTTGCCAAAGTATTTTCATGTTATTCTACCATTGTTCTAAAAAAAAGAAAAGATTAAACCCCCAAAATTGTTATTTTGCCCAATGGAGTTTTTATATTTAAGTTTTTATATTTAAGTTGAGAAGACATTAGTTTTAGCTTATTTTTTTTCATTTAGTTCTTTCTTATTGATCTTCTATAAACCTTTTTCATCTGATTGAATTGAGTCATTAATTGAATAGAATTTAAAATTTTTCGTAATTGAATTTAGATTATCCACTAGATTAACTAAAAAGCATTGTAAAATTTAATACTAACACATCTAAAATTATAATTGTAAATTATTATTAAGAAAATGTCAAAATGTAGAAAAATATTTTTTTTAAAAATAAAAATACATTTATGCATCAATACAGTTCTCAGTATCCAGTCATCCGTAACAATTATGTATACATTATTTTTTTTTTATATCAGGTAATATTATAGTAAGTTGTATTAAATTGTTTTATTTCTTAGTAATGTGTGTATTAAATTTAAATACATTACACACACGGTATCTTGAACTGTCAGTATTGAATTAATTTTTTTCGTCGAATTTTTAAATACGTATGTCACATATAATGTCAGTTATCTATAAGTAAGGGTTATTCATTTTGTTTTATTTAATTTTTTTACATACAACTCTATTAGAAATATATTTATTAGAATTATTTTCTAATTATGTTTAAAATTTTGCTGTACAATCCCAATAATATTATTAGGAGTGAACAATTTCTCAACGAGGATGACGGTTATCTTTAGTTTTTTAACCTGTAGTTTAGGTAGGTACCATGGTAAATATTAGCTTATTCTTAACCAAATATTATTATTATATTGGTTTTGAAAATTAATATTTTCATTCATGTGTCCGTCATATCCATTTTAATGGTGGTGAACAATGTAATGCATACATTTGGGGTCCAGTTAATTTAGTTAGTTTATCAATAGCCTATTATTTTATATTATTGAATTTATTCCATACAAAGCTTTTTAAAATAATAGGTTTACTTTATTTAGATAGTAGGTATGTGAACGGTCCGTTTTATTGAATAAGCCATATTGTTACTCGCGTGCAAAAAGTAGCGTGTGACCATCAAAATACACAAACCTTTTTTGAGTTTATTTCATAATAAAAATACCTCTTTTGTTTAAAATTCTATGACTGTTTCATTTGTGTTTTAATTATTGATTCGGTAAGATTAAAATTCCTCTATGAATAAGTGGCATACAAAATATTAAATAATAATTTTTATTAAAATCAAAATAAATACCTATCAAACAATATAAATGTATATTTAATTTTTTATAAGTATTCAGTTATTTATTTTTAGATATACAATTTCTGAACAAATACCTACTTTACAAGACTGTAAAAATTATTTTTGAATCAGTTTCTTCCACATAGGTATCTTTAGTTAATGAAAATAAAGTATAAACTTCGCTTTACTTTGATTACATTAACTTTTGAATCTCGTCGCTACTTTATGTGTCTTACGATAATATTATAATAATCCTACTATCATTGTCAAAAGTGTATTAAATTAGAATAAATAAAAATAATTAATTTTCAATACACTAATAACGAAATTATTTGTATTTTATTTCAATATTTAGAATTGTTCTTAGCTGTTTTGCTATATTATATATTTCTTATAGATTTGATTATTACCCAAACTCAGTAGATAGTTTGTAAAGCATGGTACGTATTCACTAAAAACAATTAACATTTGATTTGTTAATGCCATTTAATCTATGACCATTTTATTTTGAATTCCTTTACTACCGACTATCGCTGCGAGGACATATTTCAAGCTACAATAGTATTGCATGATTTTTAAATTCTATCTTACCGAAAAAGTAATTATACATTGGTATCGTTCTATCCGATGTGGTGGGTGTACCTATCTAATATTATGTTCAATAATATAGTGAGACATTTTCAGAAAATATTTACCATAGGTGCGCCTTGGTGGTTGTGCTTTGGCTCAACAAAGCAGCACTCGGCAAAAGCTTTTGAAAATCTGTTTTTGAATTATGTTCTGAAAGCCGTAATCTCAGTAATACGGGCAACGGTATTGTGCACGCGTGACGTGCGGTGGGTAAAGTTTTTATCCTCTGAAATTGTCAGATAGAGACGGGTTCGGAAATGGATTGGATACGGTGACGGGTATAATCCGATTAACTTAACGAGCCCCCAGTGTGCAATGTGCTTTGGCAGTGGTGGCGATGGATGCGGTGCGATTTCGCGAGGAATGGTATATGAAACATTATATTGCTCTGATCAGTTTCATAAGTTTTTATTATCATAGTAAATTGTTCCTAAATCGTGTCGGATGCAAAACGCGCAACAAGCGTAAATTATTTTTTAATTGTCACGTAGTTATCAATTAAACACAAGGGTTTATAGAAGGATTACATTTGATTGGGATCATGATGAATAATTATATTAATTTAATTGTATTAATTTCGTATATGATAATATGTAACGTGTCTTCGAGTTCAGAAATTATTTAGTTAATATGTGTGTAGGAGCAGAAAATTATGGTAGATACATGGAATATTTTTTATAGTTTAGTCCTGCCATTATCTGTTTAATACACATTTTATGATCAAATTGAGTCTGGGGTTTTTTGTCATAAAAAATATGAAAATCAATGTTGTAAAGTATTTTATGAAGGTAGTAGATCGTAACTATTATATAATCATCGATAAATTAATCTCATTGGTAAAAGTGCCATTCACCGATTAAATTTAACAAAACCGTTTCATATTCCAATTCGGTAAATACGTTACGATCAGTAAATTAGTGTTCTATTTCATATTATTCACTATTTAATAGGGTACCTATATCAGTAATTCAGATAGCTGTCTCATAAATTTTAAAAAATAAAAATTTTCAAAAACATATCTAGGGAAAAAAGCGCAAGGGAAAAGTATTCAATACTAAAATCGGACCTTGAAATCTGAATATGAAGAATATATAAGATGAAAAATAAGTACGTACAACGTAGCAATAATATGACAGAAAATAGTAGACTGCGGTACAAGTAGAAAACCAAAAAAATATTTGAAAAGCCAACTCACCTTCAGGTAGATATAGAAGAAAACTTAATTAAGCAACAACACGTGACAACTTGGCCACTAGTCAAATCGCATAGCGATAGGATTTTAGGATATAACACCTGTAAGCATATCATTATTAAACTGTAGTTATGAAAAATAGAAATTTCGCGTTGTCATATAAAACGTGACGATAGTTATTATAACATTTGTACTGGTTGTTTGTAGTTCAGATAATAATATTAAATTTGTGAGTTGATATACTTACGCGGTCTATCGGTCGAACCTCTTAAGATGTGTTCTATAATATAGTATCTTATAACTTATAATATAATGCGTTAGTTGTTATTAATTTTAATCGTAACCTAGGTATGTCTATTCTATTATAATTAATCGAAGTTCGTGGTAGTTACTCGTGCTTCACAAATTACATTGCTCGGTATGGTCGTCCCCGCGGCGCACTGGTTATTTGATGGGCATTTATTCGTGCACGGTCGATATACGGCAACCGAATTTCGGCTTACGGACATTTTTGGCATTAGACAGACGACAGGACGGGAGGGCACTTGATGATTTCGGGAGACTTTCGAGGTTGTTTGGTGGTCTGAAGGCATGTTGGGTGGTCAATGTGTGCCATGTAAGCCACATATTATATATTATATATAACTAACTTATATGGAACACTATAATATGTAATATTATGTCTATATATGATTAGGTAAGCCAATCGAAAGGTCTGTGCCGTGGTTACACGGTATCGAACAGTGGCGACTGTGGGTTGGATACACAAAGCACAATAGATAATTGGATTTCGGGCTATAGTTTTGATTTTCCACGGTATCCGTTACTAATAATTTATTATTATTGTAATGCAATACGTCAAAGGTTAGCGACTCTCGGCGATAGATCACCCAAATATTGTCAGGTGTTGGATTTGAATCCTCCTTACACTTAAAAACAACCATGCTGGGATTCAATCCGGCGCGTCGTGCACGATTAACTCCGAATTTGTGTGTATAGGTAATTAAACGCCGGTGACTTCAACAGCCGATAAATCGATGCCGAATGACCTTTCCAAAAAAAAACTATACTTAATAATATGTCTTATAAGTAAAAAAAAGTTTTCCAGTCAAAAAACGTGCATTGTATTATTATTTATTTTTTCTATTCTTTTTTTTATTATAATTTGTAAAACCGGCTGCAAGCGATAATACTTTGCCCGGCATAATATTATAATATAATATTATGCCCGGCAAATAATATGAGCATTAATACAGCAAAAATATGAAAACCCTTCAAAATTAAAAAAAAAAAATGATAACATCTGTTCGATTGTTGGTTGGGCGTTTCGTGGGGGTGCTGTCAAGGGACCAAATATTATAGACTTTATAGGAAATTCACCGGTATTCACTGGATTTTATATGTTTTATTCATGAAACCATTTTTCCAAGATGCGTATAATATGTGTGCGAAAATAATATACCGATACGGTCATTGTATATACTTTCAAAAGTTGCCGATTATTGGTAGGTGTGGGAAGAAACGAAAGGCCTAGTATTATCATATAGTATTGACTTGCCACTTTATTTCAGTCTCTGGTTATATAAGTAGTAGGAAGTAGTAAGTAGTTTCACAAAGCTTCTTAGCTTTTGTTCAAACCTCATAGTTATTTCGAGAAATAAACCAAACGTTCATGTTATAATAATTAATTAGTAACGTAAAACAACTTGAATCAGACGAACTGTACCTTTTTTGAATGTTTATTTTAAATTAATTAAAGTGTATGTAATCGATTCTATTTAGTAAATTAAGACTATTTAGCCTTTTGGCTTAGAATTTACGTGTACTATAAAGTGAGCAAGTTGTAAGTACACAATATATTACATAGATAATAAAGTAAATTTCGTACCAATTTATAATATTATGAAATCACTCGAGCAACTCATCAGCTATACTTTTGTGTGGCAGAAACATCTTTTAAAAATACATAAATGGGCGCAGGTACGTTTTACTAAAAATCTCCGAAGTGAGTTGAAAGTTTTTCACGCCCACCAGACGTTAAACAACCCGCGATTTCTTGAATATCATCCAAGTTAACGATGTTATTCCGTATCAAAGATTCGACAACACTATTAACGTGGCATGCGAGTAATCTGCTATAGCTATTGCCAGTGGCTTTGATTGAACTCCAACGAACAAAGCACAACGGCCGAGCTCCAAGAATAAATAAACGAAGACCCAAACGTTTTAATATATATAATAATACGTTTTGTTTGTAATTGAGTGCGTTCAAGCGTTATAGAATCTGGAAAAAATGAAACATTTAAATTCTACCGGCTACCGTTTTTGTAAATACACAAGCAGATCAATATTTAATATCGACCTTTTTTATGGGGGGGGGGGGTTGGGTGACTTGGTCAGATATATTTAATTTTTCATCTGAATTCTGTTTCAAAAATAACTATCAAAGTCACTACAACTGTGAACATCTAATATCATGATATACTATGGGCATTTATATTTATAAAGTATTTTAGCTTCTGAGTTAAGCTAGGTATTATGTGTTAATTTTACAATGAAAGTTTAGGTATTATTATTATTTTAACTGTCTATTATTCATTTTTATTATCTTTTTAACACGATATATTACCCAGTAGGTCGTAGGAGGAGTGTTGAAACAGTATCATGTAACACGTTTAAAAAATATGATCGTTTTTCGATTTCTTTAAATAGATTTTAGATGAGCTTTATAGGTAAAACACATATTTTTTGGTCTTATTGATATCTTAATTTTAAAGTGAGTTATAAATTATATCAATTGCAAAATATTATAGTTTTTAAATTCTGATAACTTGCTCAATAATTAATACCTCATGGGATGGCTTGGCTAATATTCTTACTTTTAAATTTGTTAATACGTTCACCTACTACAATTTTCATGATTTTTTTTAACAAAAGTATTTCAATAAGTATCCAAAACGATGCCTTTTAAGTAGGTAAAATGAATACAAACTATTATTCTATTGTAATTAATTTGTGTAAGAACTAGTGAGATAAAATATCTGTTGAAAGTGAAGCAAGAAAAATTTCTTTTGACTTCATGAAAAGTTTTTACCATAATCACGCGGAAAAGGCGTAAGTAGTATTAGCCATACATATTTTTAGCAATTAATCACTGTCTATACGTTATATATAAAATAATTTAATGTGATAACGCATTAATGCTGATCCCAGGCAATATATAGATAATATACAATTTATTCATCTTTTAATTTTATATTTGTCTACATATTTTGACGTCGATAATTTTATTTTATGACTAGGTACTAACGAATTGAATTGTAGTTCGTGATTTTTTTCCTATTTTTATTTTGATATTTTTTGTGCGATTTGTAATCAAATATAAGGAAATGAGCTGTTATCGGTTTGATCGGGGCCGTTTTTTGTCGATAAATATTGGTGATCGAACCCTCCGATAGTTGTGCCACTGCTGACTCAGCTGTATCATGCATTTCTGTTGGGGCGGTGTTGGAGGTTTTAACTTGTTGATATTTTGATGTATAATTTGTCACCATAATAATTAATAACGCTTCATGCAAACGCTTCACGTGAACGGGCTTCCAGCCATTTGCGATACCTCTATAAAATATAATATTAATATTATATAAACGACTTTTTCTCGGAATATCCCGCACACCTATTTATAGTAATAAAAACGTGAAGTTTCGCACTTTTGCGTGCTATAAAAAATATATATTTATATATTATACATAATATCGAACGACCAACAAAGTTTAACTCGAACCAGAGCTGACGTGAAACGGTCTTGATTCAGGATAATATTATGTTATAAATTATAACACAAGGTGCGAGTGTGTATTTTTTACCCGTTTACTGCAATATATTATGTATACGCGTACCAAGGTAAAAGTTTTGTGAACAGCTATCTCTATACGAAATATGAACGAGACGCATCGTCACAGGGTTTAGACAGTTTTTACAACCTGACATAACCTATTTTATACAGAGTTATTCATCCCAAGCATGCTCGCTCCTATTTTCTCCTTTAACAATGATGCAGTTATGCAATTTTTGGAATAATTTAGTACACTTAAGACGTTATTTTCATAATATATACCATGTAGGTACTTAAATTAAATGATATACGGTCAGGTGTGGTCTTGTGGTAAGACAGTCTTCATTTTTTCAGTATGGGAGCCACTATTTTTTTTTACTGTAAATCGTTGAACCGACAACCGATGTTTTTTTTCGAAAATGTTGATGCATTTCATTTGAAATTTTAACGATCTCTGTAACTATGCCACTGTTGCAGTGTGTAAAACAACTAACCTTATCATAATATGCGTATTCACATATTTTCGCACGCATACATTGACAACTACTACAGCGGTGCACAATTCCCAGACGAAAACTGTTTTCGTCGTATCTCAAAGTGGGAGGGTGACAATAGAGTTGTTTTGAACTTTTCTTTCATCACCCTCAGATGCGATATTGCATAACGTTTGGTCTGCGTAGGGGTCGACTCATGCAATCGTTATAAGAATAATGAACATTATTACGGAGTAGTGAATGTATATTATACAGATAAGAAATTACTCTGCATCCGAACCGTTAAACGTGGGCCAGGACATTATTTATATAGATACCTACACCGAACAACAGCAATGCTTCCCCGAGAGATAAATTCGTTTGTAGAGGGTGGTTATCAAAATTACATTTATTATACCTATATACCTCTCTAACCACGCGCGCCTTACATAAACAATAAATATTATCATAATTGGCTTTTATTAATGATAATTATTACAGTTATCTCGCTATTCGGGGTTATTATATATTTATTGTGTAACCACATTGTAATATCATATATTATAATATTTCACTGTACTTATATTTTGTTGCAAGTTGCAGAACTACAACAGCGTGTTTATTGTATTTGCATTTGATATGTTCGCGCCGAAACAACGCACGTACACTAATATGCCCTCATAAATATTCATTTACTTGCAATAACCGTAATAAACGTTAAACTATTACGATGTTCTTTATTTGTTCCGAAAATATTCGTACAAAACGTATTATTAATGTAAATGTGACATCTGAAAAAACACGACGTATTGTTGAATTAATATACCGACGAATAATAATATAATATGCGACGTAATAATTTATTATTATATCTATACCGAGCGTAAAATAATTTACACAGCGGCTGCGTATGTGTAAATTATTTCCCTTACCGGAACGTTAATTTTCAACTCCGAACGCTCTTCGGGATTTGTAATGAATTACTACACATGCTTGATATACTTGTAAGTTATAGAATAGTAGAGGTAATAACATAAAAGCGGCCTTTGATTATAAATTAAAATAATAATTACCTACAGGCGGTTGCAATATTAATATTATTATTATAATTTTGCACGTCACTAGAATTCGCTCCCTTCCATAATAATATATTACAGTAACAATGAATAATATCATAATATTATACGAATCGAAAACATTTTGGTTTTAAATTTTATAACTTTTTGACGTCGAAGTAGGTACCCGTCGATGAATAACTGCAGCCGCAAATTAATTACCTCCATTGTATGAGGTATCCCTAACTTGAGAGTTAATGTACATTTGTTTCTAAACGTTAGCAATAAAAAATCCTATATTTCACATTTTCACATCAGATATATTATCAGCTAATGTTTGCCCATATCCGTCTGTTCATTTATCCTTAAACTTTTCTTGAACAATATAGGTAATATACCTATATAATGCATTGGTTTTATTGAACAATTTTATTTTAAGTGAATGTTAAACGTTTTAATGTGGCACATAATTAATAATATAAGTGAAATTCAAAATATAAAATCCAATTGTATCGTTCTGAGAACATATCAAATCGCATCAAGAAGTACAATGGGAGCGCAATCGTTTCTAAACATTGTTTTAATACAAAATCAACAAAGTATAATTTTAAGATATTAAAAGTTTTTCGTTGAATAAAAAAAATTTAATAAAAAGGAAGCAGATTACTTATATTTGAACTAAGTCAACTGACTACTTCTTAAAGAAATATTTTCAACTCATCGATCCAGCAGGAAACATATCGTAAGATATACATTAAAGAATAAAAATAAATAATACATATTTCAAAAACTATGAAGAAGTTATTACAAAAGAAATAAAATACAAAATTGGAAATATCATAGTATTAGTCAAAAGTATAGTTTTTGAATTCAATTTATCACAGTGAATTATAATTTATAACAGAACACTATATATTCAATTATTTTATACATTTTAGATTCTGAATGAATGTATTGATTTTACAATGTTTTTTTTTATTTTTTATTTTTATTTTTGTGCCTGTCATCACGGTTTGGGGCAGTAAAACTGCTTCGATTTTCTTCAACAATATCTTGATCGATGGGCAAGTAAATATTGTTGGTGCATTGGGGAGGTCAAAACTTAAAATTCTCAGTAATTTTAAAAAGCGATGTGAAAAACAAAAGAAAAATTAAGGAAAAACGGAAATTATTACGCAAAATCGACTTTGGTTTATGGTGTAACTTTAAAAAAAATGACCGTAGATACATGACAATTTTCACTGGTTGTTTGTATTTGCATTTTCAAATTCACGATAAAATTCTCAAAATATTTTGATTTATTTTGAGCTATTAAAGGACATTTTCAGTTTCCAATTTTATTATTTTTTTTTTCTATGAATGTCAATAAAATTTTATTTGCTGGGTAAAAAAGCTTGAACATTTAATACAAGGCTCCTACTATATTGTTACAATGAGATTTTAAAAATATTAAAAATCCTTAGTCACAGTTTTTATTTATAAGCATTTAAATTTCAAATATTGACAAAATACGGAAAAATCACAAAAATTAGCAAATTATATTGAGTTGAGAATTCATAAAAATTTTTCTTTTTAAATCTAAGATTTGAAAATGTAATACACGATTATTCATAAGTTTGACTACCTTTATTAAAAAAAAATGTCTACAAGCAAATCAAATTAAATTTTTATGAGCGTTTGAAGTTCATATTTTTACAATATTGGATATTCACTCGATTTCTCATGTAGCGGTTTTGTTATTTTATTGTTATTCAAAAATGAATAACTGCAGGTATATGACAATTTTACTGAATGTTTATATTTTTCATTTTCTATTCACCATAAAATTTTGACTCTTTTTGAGCTGTTTACGAACATTGTCTGTTTTCAGTTTTTTATTTTTTTTTTTGTAAATTTCAATAAAATTGTATTTGTTGGGTGAAAAAGCGAGAAAATTTAATGCAATGTTCCTGGTATATTGTTACAATAGAAGTTGAAAAATATAAAAATAGCAGGCACAGCATTTTTTTAAAAGGATTTTTTTTTTTTTTTAAGCATTGAGCTCTCTTGGCTATTTGCTTTTAACTTACTAGGAATGAGTGAGGTAGTGGATAGATTTTTAATTAGTGGATTTGAATGAGCGTGAAGTTTTGAGTGGAATTTTATGTAATGGGATTTGGCTTATAAGGATTTAAAGTTCGTATTTTGAAAAAATTTATCAAATTTAAAATTTAATAATTATTTTGTAGTTGAAAATTTATAAAATGTTCAAATTTTATAGCTAAGGATTGAAAATTTAAAACAAGGTTCCATGTAATAGGTTATATATAAATTACTTTATTCACAATAATATCATCAAATATACTTAGTTATATCATATAACTAAACGTTTTCGCTCAGAATCATTTTTCTTATACAATGATATTATATCATTGAATTCAAATTCAACACCATTGTTATAGTGAGCCACTTCTAACCTACCGTAAAGTAGAGCGACATCCACTTACCTATTTTTTAAAAATTATTTTCAAACATTAGTTATTTAATTATTATATTTTTTATAAAATAAAAAAACAAGTTATCTTATACATAGCTGAATAATTAAATAATGAATATTTTAAATTGTATTCGCTTTTAACAAACAATGAATGTATAATAGATAAACCGTGAAAGTATGGAAATTGAAATACCTGACATTTTTTCAAATAACATATATTATGCATAAAATCTATTATCAGTTATCACCAATGTAAAGGAAAATAAATATTGGATCATGCACGATTTATTATAACTTGTGTAGGTATTAATTTTTGTGGTACAATGGACATTCGTGTGGTCATGATGTGAAAGAATAATATATTTTATTTGGATTCGTTAATGATATTTACTAGGTATCTATTATATTCTAAAACAATATAATAATTATATCATACTCGTATGAGTTATGAATACGTTTATAATAATAATACACACAATAATAGCTTTTCGTAATAAAATTCGATTTTAAAAAATACCACTTGTATTTAAATTATAAACACGCATGATAATCCTAACTTTAATTAATACTCCTATATCTAAAAATAGATTAAAAATTGTATTGGTTTTTATGTCATCATGTCAACACTCAACAGTGTTATATAAACGTACAATATTAAATAATTTAATACCTTGTTAAAATCGGGTGTACTTTACTACTTTGTAAAGTCGGCTTATGGAGGTAATATTATAGGTATTGTCATTTAAGTTTTCGTCGTGTTTAGTTTCCAAAGTGAAACTGTTATTGAACATTAATTAGAAGCTAATACATAATGCATTAAGCCATTTGTTTATTCATTCTAATAATGTGAACTATATAAAATATATTATATCAATAAACGACAATATTATAATGGGTTATAGTACATGGATTATGCGCCTTTTTAATATTGATTATTGATTAATGCTTATACATAACTACTTAATACCTCTTTAAGAACTGAGTTATATTTTCAATGGAGATAATTTATAGCCAGCACGTGACTGAAAATTAGATTCCTTTATTTTTTCGAGGTCCCTTTTGTAGGTATCTCAAACGATATAGATATTAAATATTTTATATTTTGGAATTTTAAATACATTCTTATGATTTCCAATTTCCAAATGTTTTAATAATATTGTACTGGAATATGATTGACAGTTCAACGATAAACCATTACAAATTAGTTTTATACTTGCAGATACAATTTTAAATGTTTAACTGAATTGCGGATATTATGTTAAGTGGAAGTCGAGTTGCATTTCTCAAAATGTATAATTAAATAGAGAATATACCCGGTGTGAGGTTTATGTTGATGGTTTTAAACTGTTTAAACAACGGATATTGTTAGGTATAAAATATGCACTACATAATACGCAATTTTAGCAACACGTTAGTTTAGGTTTAGCTCCACATACTCAACAAACTGTGACTTTTTACTATCTCGGAGTAAACGAAATATTTTTAAGAGTAAACACTATACAGTAGAATATTATGATGGTAATAATAAATAGTTGAAACACGGTTGAGAGCGTTTTATTTTTGCAAATACTGTTTGTTAAATGTTGCAGAAATTGTATTTATTTATTTTTGTCGTCTTATAATTTATATTATAATGTGTTTGTACCAACTTAAATAATATATTCTATCAAAGTGAAGATGGGCTACACAGTACTCCGCGCATACGTTCGTCTATGTTGGATTCAACCGTTTGAATACATAAAGTATACGCCAAGTATAGTGTATACGTTATACACAGAGTCGTTTGTCGCAAAGGTCGTCTAATTCGTGTTCTTTTGCGAGCATTTAATTGAGTGCGTTTCAAACGTCTGAATTGTTTTGCACTACATCACGGTGGACGACGAAGGATAAGTGTAAACCGTTTGAAGCCGCACACAGTTTAATAATTATTGTAACAACGATCACATGCCGTAACTTGTTCAACTATAATTATTGCGTTAAATTGGATTTGATGGTTGAAAGATAAACGCTAACTACTGCAGCAGCACAACTATCTATTATAGTCCGCGTTCTCGCAATACAGTGTGCATTTAAATCGGTTTTTCTTTTGGGAACGAGCCAACTTATCGCCATTTCATTTATTACACCCGATACAATATGTGACGGAATATCATATATTCATAGACGATAAAGCCAGCCCCCTCCCATAACATTTTGATTGGAACCCTTCTGTACTAAATGTTTTTGCGAGCCCTACATAGAAATTCCAATAAAACACAACCCATTTAAAGCGTAACGGGTATCCCATACACGGTATCCAGGTAATGAACGGTTAACCAAAGCTTAAAATACGTAACAGAATGATTTAAGAGGATGCTACCCATGAATTTATTATTTCCGTCTTACTACACACGTATGGCATAGCAATTTTTCGTTTAATAGTTTCAACAGTGTACTGTTAGTTTTAATATTAATAGTGAATTTACCAATTATCAAACTTATAGCCTATAGGTAAGAACATTATCTGTGCTTATAAAATGTTCACTTTCAAACAAGATATTATGGGTATGTGAAATATCAAAAGCTAAAAATTCTCATATCTCGCTTGAAAATTAAAATGTCAAATAAAAGGCTCTTAATCACAGATAATTTTCTTGTCTAAAAATTTGATAATACGTCAATTCATTCTAAAATAAAAAATAAAAGCACACTATTGAAACCAGTGAACTAAAATATGTTATGTCGTACGGGTGTAAAACGGAGACGACAGATTAATGGAGGTAGCATCCTCTTAATATAATATTATAATATACATTTATATCATAAAATAAGTAATCCTATCAAAATTTCAAAAACTACGGGTCCCTAAAATAGTCGGGTCCCTGTACTCCAGGTCCAACCCCCTCCCCCTTCTTGTGAATGCCCTGTATATAGCTTATATTTCCAATGTCGTAAGATTTGTTTTTAACATTTTCGGAAATTCGGTGGTGTACTAGTAATATATTATATTATTTATTATTATTAGTATTATTATTATGATTGTTATGAAGCGTGAAAAACAATAATAATTGCTTTGTATACATAATATTATGTGCATCAGTTAAGTGACTGTAGGTTGCTAAGTTTGGAGCGAGTTCCGCCCGGTAAACGAGGTAAGGGTCGACAAATTAGTTCATTATAGCCCGGTCGCTCCTGTCAGGAACACTTAGCTAAGTAACTGCTACAGTGTCGCAGACAGACCACTGACTGTGTTGAATCCATATTATATAAAATGGCCGACGTAAAAAAAATATAAATACCACGTTCCCCTCCCCCGATTATTTACCGACTAATTTAGGGCGGTGGGTCGAACTCAATTATCACGCTGGTTAGATTAGCGTCGAAAAGCATGTATCGTCTAGGGTATTATTATTGTGCTCGTGCTGAGGTAGGGATGTATATAGTAGCTGGTACCTATATAATATTGTATTTTCATTTCAATTTTCTACCGTTTATTTCACGTCTGGAGAACTAAATTTTCTCTGAATAATTAACATCTGAACACAAGTAAAGTACCAGTTTAAACTGTACGATCTCGTTCAACACATTTCACCGAAAATATTTAAATGTATTGCTATTATATAATATCAATAGCGGAGCAATCGACACGATTTTAATAGAAACAATTCATTCAATAAATTGAAATGTATTTGCAGACTTCATATAATTATTAAATTACTTATGAAAAACCTTAAGTAAACATTAAAATTCTTAATTTGATGTTATTAATTTTATAAAAAAAAAATGTAATTGCTTGGCCATGTCGATTTAAGCTTAATTGAAATAAAGTAATGTTTACAGAAACATAATACACCTAATTTAAATACAAATGTTCGAGCTTCTAAAACTGTTTACGAATTACGAATTTAAAACAGTACAGATTTCCAATTATACAATGTTTTAATTGAAAAAAAACTTAGACATTGTGGTTTTCAGAATAAATGTATTGAATAGTATTCAAAGGATTTTGAATCGAATGCTGCACGATACAAACACGTTCAAATGTTTTGTTCTTACTTTGATATGTATTAGGAATTCAATAAAAAAAAAAATCTCTTGTATTTTAACCGTTTGTATACAGATTTAAAAACATGTTGACTTTACAATGTAAACTTTAAAACTTTTAAGAATCACTTATGCGGTGAATTCTACATTTTTCATAATATAGCACTTTGAAATGTCTCTGATTTTGTCAGGGAAAACTTTACAAAGCACATTATGTGCTAGTACATGAACGACGTGTTAAATCCTTCTGCTATATACCAACCTGTCAACTCCAGTGGTTATGTTATTTAAACCATGGTTTTTAATGACGGAGACAGACTCTACTGGTTGACGAGAGTGTTTCCCAATTAATAATAATTGTTAAATCAATTAAAATATTGAAATATTAAAATAAAACAAATACAATATAATAATTTGCATGCAATATTTATCGATATTATAAATATTTGCGACGAAAACCAACCCTACGTAGGTATCTGTTGCGGAATTTCCCATAGGTCTAGACATGGGACTCGAATGGTTGAACCGCTAATACTTTTTTTTCACACCATTTGTTCTTTTTTATTTGGGATATTATTATAGTGAAAATTCTTCACATTTGTATTTACTGTTGTTTTTATTAGTTGAGCTTATGACCTCACAATTTAGATCAGCCAGTAATTCTGCGTCTGCAGTATGGACTATCACGTGCCGTCGGAGTTTCTGACCATTGAATGCGTTTTTGATGTACGGCGAAGCGTTTTTATTTTTAGTTTCCCCCTTTAAATACAAGTGATGACTTATTTTTTTTATACCCTCATGCGTGATGCGTCCTCTTTTTAAAACGTAAAAAACATAAAACCATGCAATTTTATATTAAATACTTTTTATTTTACTATTATATACATATATATTTTTTTTTAAACATAACTTTTTCAATATTTATAATAATTTTTCTTTTACAACGTATATGTATACCATTACCAGAAAACAGATTTAATGGCGTACTTCATTTTTTTTTTAAATTAATCTTAAGTACCTCATGATATTCCTGGCTACGCCTTTGAAGGTGTTGATAGTTGCCAAACAATTGTAATTTCCTACAGTAATTCTATTGTAATTTTTATTAAATCTCATAAAAATAATTTTTGTAAATGCATGGTGGATGATAAAATATATTATATAAGATTTATGGGGGAAAAAAAAAAAACTAAACAATCAGAACAAGAAAAATAATGAATTTTGTATAATATATAATAATTAATAACTAATAAGACGTAATAATACATAAGAACACACATTTTATTTTATAATATGGATTATGGATAGATAATCTATCATAATTATAATTTACAATGTGCAATGTAATTATTATGATTGGTATTTTAAAAATTATTATGGTGTAAAAATACATTTTTGTATAAAAAAAACTTAGAGGAGGCTCTGTGAATTTTATCCAATGGCCTCGGAGAACCTATAGTTCTGCCACTGAATAAATATAACACTTACCTACCTATATATAATATATTAAACGCCACTAGTATATGTCATAGATATTGTACTCCGTATAGTGTTGTGGAATTTTAAGCGTGTAGAAATTAATAAAATATACCTGCCTAGAGAATAAAAAAAATCTGTGTTTTTCAATAATAATGAACAACCACTCTTCTTGACAGCAGCAGAGGCAGAATTTCACAGTATACATATATCCGGAAGCGGATTTTCAATCATGGTGAAATTTCAGTAATCCTTTCTGTTTCAGTTATGGTGGTGTGTGCCAATCCGTTAACGGTCAGGGAAATACTGTTGGCCGCCGATGAACTCAACATGATTGATAGTGGAGAATACGTGTTTTTCAACATTGAGCTGTTCAGCAGGTAATTCATCTTTATATTAATGTGGTGCGCTATTATATATAAGACAGACGGCCCATTCGGTGGCGAAATAATGTGTTTATTAGGTATGCTAGCTAAAATTGGTGGATTGGATAGGTTTTTTTGCCACATAAAAAATGTGTATTTTAAAAAGTTAATATTTGCTTAAAACTTGTAGTTATAGGCTATATGACATAGTACAGTAGTAAATTGACCCAATATATATTAAATCAAAATGTATTCATAAATAATATACAATTATTTATTTCAAAATTACAATATTTTAAATGATATTTTATTTAAAATTGCTGTTTAATAGAAACAATAAACTGAATTTTAATTTAATTTTTAGAATTTAATTCATCATTTTATAATTTTGTTATACATGGGAATTATCTTGAAAGCATAATTCTAAGACAAATATTAATGAAATTGTTAAGAAAATTGAAATAGATGTAACTTAGTTCATATATTTGACTGAATACGAAAAAAAGATATAATGGTGTAAACAATGTGGGATAAGCTTAAAATATTACATCCATGGACTTGTATTTCATTAAGGATTCGCATATTGGATGAACATCAAAAGATGATAGAGAATTAAATGAGATTTTATTATTATAAATACGACAAAGTGAATCTTTTATAAATTATAATGCATTTAGCCATTTAATATGTTATTATAGACAGTAAACCAAAAGTAATTGGATAAATTAAAAATAATGTTGAATAGAAAAATAATATTTAGTTGTTTAAAGTCTACAAAAAAACTAAATAAAATAATGTAAATAATTACAAAATTCGCGAAATTTGAAATTATACCGTGTTAAAATAAAATGTGTAAGTACGCGAGAATAATATGGTCCAAAATTTCCAATGAATTTCAAAAATGAATAATTGTTTTGAATACAATATCAAGTTAATATTAAAAATGTGGGTGAGTGGATGTCACTTTGCTGTATCGTAGGTTACAAGTAGGTCACTGTACTAGATGGTGTTCAATTTGAATTCAATGATATAATATCATTGTATAAAAAAAACAATTCTGAGCGAAAACGTTTAGTTATATGATATAACTAAGTATATTTGATGATATTATTGTGAATAAAGTAATTTATAAATAACCTATTTACGTGGAACCTTGTTTTAATTTTTTAATCCTTAGCTATAAAAGTTGAATATCTTATAAATTTTCAACTACAAAATAATTATTAAATTATAAATTTGATAAATTTTTGTCAAAATACGAACTTTAAATCCTTATAAGCCAAATCCCATTACATAAAATTCTATTCAAAACTTTGCGCTTATTCAAATCCACTAATTAAAAATCTATCCACTACCTCACTCATTCCTAGTAAGTTAAAAGCAAATATAAATTTGATAAATTTTATCAAAATTCGAACTTTCAATGCTTATAAAAAAAAATTGTGCCTATGTATTTTTGATATTTTTCAACTGCTATTGTAACAATATATCAGGAGCCTTGCATTAAATTTTCACGCTTTTTTAACCAACAAATATCATTTTATTGATATTTAGAGAAAAAAAAACTTAAAAAATCAAAAACTGACTATGTCCGTAAACAGCTCAAAAAGAGTCAAATTATTTTCAAAATTTTATCGTGTATAGAAAATGTTAATATAAACATTCAGTCGAAATTGCATGTACCTACGGTCATTTGTTTTAGAGTTGCACCGAAAACCAAAATCGATTTTCTCAAAAACAGATTTTGCATGAAAATTCCCGTTTTTCCTTAATTTTTCTTTTGTTTTTCACGTCGCTTTTGAAAACTACCTGGAAATTTTTACTTTTGACCAACTAGATTCACTTTTCTATCAGAAAAGTTACTGTTGAAGAAAATCCAAGCATTTTTACTGTCCTAAAAGGTGATGACAGACACAAAAATAAAATAAAAAACACACATCATTTTAAAATCAATACATTCAACGCTTCGCTCAGAATCTAAAATTATCGTATTGTAAAAATGATAATTTATTGTACAGCGAACGCACAGAACATATTATATTATCAGTGGTTTTTATTTATCAAATATCTTGTCTACTTTACTCTCCGCAGTTCTGGATTTAAATAAAAATAAATAATGGGATAAGAACAATCGAAAACGCAAACGGGACGGATATTAACAAGACCTAGGTTTTGTGTGTTTGAAGTTTAGAGACTAAGTGAAAACAAGATCTGAGCAGGAAGTAAGATAGAGACGATATGGTATATATATATTGGCGATATTTGCCGGGTCTCACATACATTTGGTTTTTGTTTGTCTGCAGCGTTTCACCCACCCGTATACCTATACAGAGTGATTCTAATAACGTAAACCCTCGTATTTTCAAACACAACTGAGTTTTTGAATACATTTTTTTTTAACACAGTAAGTATCATTACAAAAATAAATATATTTTTTTATTTTTTTGAATGATTGCATAGTTTTTGATTTTTATTTCTTGAAACAAAATAATTTCCAGAGTACTTAAACGTCAGATTTCGAACGAGTGGTTAATAATAGTTCTAAGTATTTAAAGTTTAGATGAGCGAAACAGAGGACCAATATCTTCTGGGGTACTCCTGTGCCCTTGTCACTTATTCTCTCACTATAGTATTATACTCCGTTGTCCATAAACATTAAACACTTACTGCTTATACCTAACTAATTAACGAACCTGTTCACTATTTGATCAGTAAGAATCAAAATACTCTGAAAAATATTCTTCTTCTAAATGTAAAATTTATTAAAAGTCCATATTATCATAATATACAAAGATGTAAAAAATAAAAATGACGAATTTTTTTTTATTGTTTTTCAATAACAATGTATGTAAAAAAATTTTGAAACTCCTCGAAACAATGAGTGTAGAAAATTAAATGGATCACATTGTATGCATTCTTGAAAACCTCGACGTAAGATAAGTAGTTTATTGGCTGCAGATAACATCCGAGGAGCGCACACGCGAGCTCGCTGCGAAGCAATTGCCAAAACCTGTCATTTTTCATACCCGTGAGCCAATGCCATAGTATTTAGTGAGCATAACGTAAATCAAACGATAAATACGCTCAGATTTAAAACGAACTATAGAGAGGGTACCCGCGTAATGCGTATAATTGACAGGTGTCACTATCGATATATCTTACTTTGAATTAATATATATAAAAAAAAGACGTCTCATATAGGCAGTGTTTTCCGAATTTCTACAAAATATTTATAGGTAGGTACTTGTATAGTTAAGTAAATAATATATCTATGAAATCATTTGTTTTATTGGGCAATCGACGTACCATCTTGAATATTGGATGTGAACGTGTGATTTAACGACACTGGCATTTGTGAATCATGTAACTAGCTTAGTTTGTTAATTTAAAAAATGTCGCCGTAACAGTTATACAATGAACCGTTTTTGTTTATAAGGTTATGCTAACTAACAAATATATCGAAAATATAAAAAATACTTTTAATTAAAACTCAAAATAGTTTAAAAACAATAATATTTTTCCGATCAAATTACCACAAAATACTATTAAGAAAAAGGTGGAAAATAAGTAACCTCTGTATGCTGTATGCCTGTATGGTGTCGAGTGTAGACACTAACTGAGTAAGTCACAGTAATGTGTGTATATGTTAGATTTTAATTCAATGATAAATCGATGTATACGAAAAATGATTTTGAGCGAAGATGGCCTATATAATACTACTATAAAGTACCAATTATATTTAAGTATAATATATTAAAGTGATTTATTTTGATGTTAGTAATCCGATAGGCTTAATTAATTTTTGCCGAAAACATTACATTTTAAAATGTCATTGAGTGTATAAAATATTAAAATATAATGATAAACGCGTATAAGATGCAAGTCCCCACAAATGATATTTATGAATTACAACAAAATAACCAAACTTGTTATTCTTCGTTTGAATATTTAATTTTGTCCTAATTTGATCTTCAAATATCTATTAAAAATAAATGCTAATGAATACTTTTTCGATTTTTTCAGGAGACTGAAAAACTATTTGTACCTATCGATATTTAAAAAAATCTTATTTTTTATTTAAAATTCAATAAATAACTCAAAATGAGTCAAAATATTTTGAATACCTACTATACGATGTATAATATTAACATTTGGTAAATATTTAAAATTTAAAATTAATTTTTTTATTATTTATTATTTTTAACAATGTTATGAATATTTTTACTTTTGACTTCTTGAAGTATAAACTAGATACAATTTTCTACCAGAAACCCCCCTCAACGTTGAAAATTGAAGCATTTCTTACTATCCCAAAAGGTCATAACAAACACAAAAATAAAAAAACCACTCATCATTGTAAAATCATTACATTTTAAATTCTAAAATAACAAACCATAAATAGTTGACACACACCTATAAATTGTTTGTTAAATCTGTTTTGTGTGAAAAAGAGCCACTCTGACTACTGTTATAGTTGAGAAACTAAATGTATATTATACACATAGGTACATAAGACAATATTTGCTATGTCGTAACGTTGTTATTTATTTCTAAGTTTTTATAAAAGAAAGTTATTTAAGTTTAAAAAACATTAAGCTAACGGATTTTAAAACTATAATAACTTGTTTTATATTAACAATTATTATACTAAAAAGAAATATATATATATATATTAAAATAATAAAAACTCTACGATACTGAAAATATTTTTTTCTTTATCTTCCATAAATTTGGTTTTTCAATTATAGGACTATACGCTTTTGAGATGGTTTTTTTGTGATACCTTTTTTCTATATAATATCGTAACTAAGCCGCAACCAGCAATGTGATCACATACTGGATTGTAAGTTATTTTTAAAATTAAGATATAATTAATATATTTCAAATTAAAAAATATTATACGTCATAATTCATTTAAATCTTATTTAAAAGAAATCAAATCCTAACGTAATCGTTAAATGAAAATAATATTTCAAATCATTTATTCAAAAAAGTTTAGTTTTATTTTTATTTTACATTACTGTTTTCATTTTAAGCCTATGTATAAAGCGTGGGCGTATTATTATTCATTTCAATAAAAATATCAATGTTTAAAAATTTATTACATTTATATATTTATTGTTTATAAGACATTTTTTTCGAATAATTTTAGTATTTTGGTAGAAAGTTGCCCCAAGACCGTTGTTTTCATTGGAAACGTTAAACATTTGACTTTCAGCTATGCAAGTGACTAACTGTTTGAAATGATATATTAATTTAGTTGGTATGAGTAAAACTACATCAACTTTTGCATTAATTTATTCGAGTTATTTAGAAAGTCTTTGTACCAACTTATCATTATTTTTATTGGCAATTCTAACATTATACTATTAAAGTTTGTATAGATTCCTATATAACTTTAGATTCGTTTAAACTTTACAAATAAATTATATTTGCATGGCTGGTATGTGAATTTGTATTTATCTACTATTCACATTTTAATTTTAACCACTAAATTTTTGGTATAGATGATTGTCGATTCATTTTTTAGGAAATTGTCAGTTTTGTCAGTTTTGGTACCTATATATCACTATAAAATAAACCTAACCTATTAATTTACATTTCTTTGTTGATCTGATCACTGTAGTCTGTAAGTTGTATTGATAAACATAATTAGATATTATTTTAATACATACAGATACATAATACACAATTTTAAATATACTACCATTATTTTTTTTTCATCATCAATTTTTCATTCAAATTAGTATGTTCTGTTTATCAAAAAAAA
Organism: Sitobion miscanthi; assembly: GCA_008086715.1. Lineage (NCBI taxonomy): Eukaryota > Metazoa > Arthropoda > Insecta > Hemiptera > Aphididae > Sitobion > Sitobion miscanthi. The sequence continues at coordinate 30,725,830 of CM017800.1, forward strand.
AGAACATGGATTGCGATTAAGGCATTTAAAATTGAAAAATGTTTATGTTTTTCTGCATTTAAAATCTATACATTCAATATACAATATACATTGTAGGTAGTTACTGTCATTTGTAATATTTTATTATTTATTAGTATAAATAACATTCATTTTTTATTACATTATTATTAATGGATCACATTACCCGTACTCGTTTGGGAGTGCCAGGGATTTTAGAAAAAAAAAATAACGTTTAAATTACTTTATTTTGAACTGCCCAAATTTAAAAGGCAAAGTGGTATACATTGCTCACATCGACATACATTTTATGGTACAAATATAAAGATAAATATGTTTTTATAGTGCGAGACACAAATAAAATGTCTGTGGAATCTATTGTATCATTCGTCATAACTAAATTAACGCTGTTCGTACATATTGCTAGTTAGTCTCTCGTTTTACAGAGTACCCAAAATAGGGTCATAATTTATTTTGAACATGGACGCCCCTTTAAGATAAACTCTATTGTATAAGTTGGAAGTTTTACCGCAAATACATTTTTTTCTTAAACTAATTAATTAATGATGGAAGTAAAAATTATAATAATAATTCAAAAAGTTTAATTTATTAAGCATGAAAAATCTCAAGGTTATAAAGACAGTTGAAACAGTGAGTCATGAGAACTATTCATATATATTTGACCAATATAGTTAATAAAGTTAACGAAAATTGTATTCACAATATTTACGCCGTGAGGTTTTACAATATAAAATTAAAATATGGCACGACTACACGGGTATACAAAAAAATATAAATATTATGAAAGGTTACCTACTGATTTATATTAAAAACCTTTCACACCTTCAACATTAAAAAAATAAAAAACACTTTAAGAATAATAAATAACGTTAATGCCAATCAAACTTTCATACAAAAATCGTAATGATCTTTATGTTTTATATTTAACCCAAAATTTTAAACATTTCATCGAGTACTTATACACCCATTGTCATAGACACTATACATTCGCGTAAATGTTTGTTTAAGTTTGTATATAATTGTAGTTTATTGTTTATCACAATTGAATCACTATTCTTAAACAAGTGTTGGCTATTATATTTGTAATTTTTGCGAGGAATGGTATTTTATTTTTATGATTTTAGTGGAATAAATGTTTTAGCATCGACCATGATTTACGAACTGTTAGCAAGTTGCTCTTTAAGGAAATTATGCGTATGATGTAGTAGTCTGAGTTTTATTTTTTTGTTAATCGAATTTGGAGTTTTACATAGGTACCTACTTCAACTTCTCCTTCAAAGATAATACGTATTGAATATAATTTTCAACTATATAATACATTCTGGAATATTTTATCTGTGACAATACTTTTACGAGAGCAAACTTTCTCGCTTACGCGTTACCCTTTAATACTTATTTCAGTTCTTTTTTTTTATTATTATTCTTATTTGCATTTCATACTCATATTCCATTCGGATTTAACTGTTTTTTGTTCTTAAAAATGTCCTATTGATAAACAAATATTTTGACTAGACTGAAAATGTATGAGACGCTTCCACTGTACTTTAGAAATAGTCTAATCACTATCAATTTTATCTCAATTAGAATAAGGTTAGTTTATTTTTAATGAAACATATGAGTATAATATTATTTAATATTGATTAATTATTGTTTTAAACATCGCTTTTTATGACTTAATATGGGAAATACATAGATGTTCTTTAATCGTCGGTTTAAAGTCTAATACACTCAATTATTACACGAAGAAGGGGATAAATATCCAGAAGCAGAAGGAACGGCTTTCATCAGTTTTAATGTGAGTGTATAAATATTTAGTTGGTGTTCGATGATATATAAATAAAATTACACTTTCAATGCTGTTAGTAAACATAATCGTTTATTCCTTGTGAGACAATAATTAAAGGAATTCATTTTGTAAAATACATTATGATGTTGAAAGAAGTTTTTAAATTTCTCGGAAATAGATTAAAAATTTGTTAATTAAGTGTTCGGAGAGTGACTTACAACATGATAAAAAATTCATAAACTGTTAAATAGGGTGCCATCGGATAAATTTATGTTATTCGTAAGTCTGTTGTAAAAGTTTAATTTAAGTTTTGTAACTAATAAAGTGTGTGTATCAACAACCTCAAAATGGTAGACGAACACAAAAGAAAAAATATAATACACATTTTTTGGGGAACAATACGGAATAGAAATGGGTTTTTGGTTTGCGATAAGCAATAAGGATGATATAACATTGAAGAAAATAAATCCTACACTTTTTAAAATAAAATAATAAACTTCTTCATGATGTGACTAAAAACTGATAAATATGTTTACATATTTTATAATTTTAATTTTCTTACATTGCTTTGATTATATTATGTAAATCAGTAGTGAAATTAGAACCAATGCTCAATTACACCAGCTCCGGGCTTATACAAAATACGGAGTCCATAGACCAAACCTCTTATTTTAAGCAATAATTCGTAATGCTTTTAGTCCGTGTAAAACAAAACTTCAAAAAAACTATTCAATTTTTTGATCATCATTAATAATAATAATATGTTCATGTAGAACTGTTTTCACAAACAGTTTATTGTAAACCATATACTGTCTCGAACTGTCGAAGTGTCTTTTATAGTTTTCTCAGATTTTTAGTGGTTGAATATTATTATGAATGATCCAATATATTTACATCACATACATGTTTAATTGTCACGTCGGATTATACTATGGTGAAATTAACTGTAATAGAAATAATTAGGATAATATACTTAAAAGTATTAATGCCGAAAATAAAACAATTTTATTATTTACTTATACGTATTTTCGCATATAATAAAAACCCCCACTACATTATTGCGGTGTTGGTTAAGTCTTGAAACAAAAACGACATTTGTATTAAGGACGTTGATGGTGCGAAACCTTTCTCACTATAGTTTTATTTTATTTTTTTGCTCCCTTTTCTTCTTTGGAAATGTTTTATTTTTATTCTTTCGAACACGTGACAGCGGGTCCATCGGATTATAAGGGCAAAAAAAAAAAAAGAGTGAAATAATCGGGACCTACATTTTAACTTGACCGTCGCCGTGGGTCGGTTGAGGGCTTAAAAACACCGCGAAACAATAATTTAAATGAATGTGTATACTAGGATGTACTAAGTTCCTGCCTACAGAAATTGGCCGAAAATGTGAATAACGAAAACCTCATTAAAACTCAAGCCCGCAGTCGATGTATATATTTTATTATGCGATTGCGAACGTAAACCATTACAATTAAGCTAATTTGGTCGCACAAACGAAAAAACAAATTCTATATTTATTTATTTTTATTATTATTACCGCGATGTGCCTGTACGTTTCTTTATTCGTTTAGATTGTTTGTGCCACAGTCGTTTCCCGTTATTATAATATTATTATTTAAATGCACACAGCTTTGTCGATTCGTATATCTTTCGTTATTTCCTTATCGTCGTAATAGTTCAAAATAAATTGACGTACCAAATTCATCGAGTATTTGATGAAAATTCAATTATTTAAAACACAAACAACTCACCGTAAATACTACTAGTTACTCATATAATTATATACGTTTAGGTACCTAAGTTGATTGTTGGTATAACTTAAAAATTGGGTAGGTACTTAAACTTGAGTCCCAATATTGAGATTATATAATATTATCAAACGTTGTATCTTACAGGCTAGTTTTCAAGTCGTACGTATATAAGTTTAATAATGTAAAAATATTTTTTAGCACAGGTGATAAAACACTAAATTGGTTATTATTTATGAAGTCATTAACCTTGAGATGGTATCCTAAACCAAGCAAATTATTTTTAATTCTGTCTAGTTTTCATATAAACATTTCACAAATTTAAAATATTATAAAATTGATATAGATAATGTCGTTTCACTTTTTAGATTTTTGTAATTGCTTACAAAAGTACCATTAGCCGTGTAACTATGAAATATACTTTTATAATATATTGTCTCTTAAATGTATAATATACCAAAAAAAGCTCAATTAATGTATTAATATTCTACTAACTACTTAATTTCGTCGTATTTTAAAAACTGTGTTTTAATATTAATAGATTCGAAGAAGGGATAGAAAGGTTGATTTTTGTTTACAGTTTATAGTATAGTTATATGCAATAAATATACAATTCATGCAAATTAGTTTATTTGATAAAAATTCTCTAAACGAGGTATTTTTTTTCTAATAGTTGAAAAGGCATTTCTAAAAATAAAATATATAATAAAATAATAAAATATATAATTTGTGGAGTTATTTAAACTGACATTTACAGGATTTTCATTTTTTTATTTTTATATCGAGAGTTTCGTATTGATATTTCACACGTCGTACGTTACAGTATTCGAAAGACGAAAAAGGCTTTATCGTATTACTTTAAAGCAGCATGCATTACCACCCTAAAATGAACATCCCACGAGTTTTCCCTAAAGTATATAATGCAATGTCAAAGCGTCTTTTTTCCGCTTCAATTTAATAATATATGTATGTTTCGTGTATACGAGTATACGGGGACAAATATATTATAGTTCGATATAACTCGGGTCTATGGACTATGACATTGGCATTTTGACGAACCATTTTTTTCACATTTTCTTAAATGAAATTTCATCAGCAGCCACTTTAGTTGTTGGTATTTCGCCGTTCCGTTTATGCTACGAGCTTAAAATATAATTCTTAGAAAATAAACAATGTTCATCACGAGTTTTAAAAATTTCCACGAATTACGGTATTCCGTATTCAGCTTCATTTGTAACTATCAAATATGTAAATATTGTTTTTTTGACGTAAAATACTTGGTAGCTGCAGGTAATACTTTGTTTGTGCCAGATTTTATTTTATTTTAAAATTATATATTATATCATAACTTCAGTCATATTTTGCACGGTGCTTTTTAGGAAAAATATATGATAAAATAATAATATTATTTTCAAGTTAACTTTTTTTTTATAACGGTATAATTAAGTTGCGTTACACATTTTTTTTAATAATTGAACTTGTGATAGGTGTACATAATATAATAATATAACGAAAACAAACAAAAATATAAACACTATAAATATAATATATTACTATAAAATTATAGACAATAGACATTATTATAAATAGCTAGTGTATAGTGTAGTGTGAGAGAGAAGTCATTGAGAAAATTGTCTCGCCGAGAGGACTATGTTGCGGGAGTGTGCGACGGGTTACAGCCAGCTGGTCCTCGTCTCCTGCAACACCAGTCGTACACCACGCATTGAAATATATACGTAATTTATGTTATGTATATATATCATATTGTTTGTATATATATATAGTGAATAATATATAGTGGGTATATTTATTATTTTATAAGAGCGGTCGTAATGGTTTGCAGTTGTCGCGGATGTGCGTCTGCAAAGTCCCCGTGTTAAGCCACTTCAATAATGGCATTTTTATCACTCAGCGTAATAAAGCCAAGGAACCATCTCCGCGGCGGCGTACTTTTGTATAAAATGTTTGTTGTTGTTGGTTTTCTTTTATTATTTATTTATTTGTTAATTTTTGTCTGCCCTCTCCGCAGCCTGAACAACGGATCCTTGACGCCGTGGTACGTGGGCAACGACACAGCGGAGCGGAACGAGCGGGCGAAAAACGCGTACAGTGCACTGCTCACGGTGACGGCACGTGAGCCCAACAACGAAGCGTATCGCAACTTTTCCGTCGAGGTGAGTAACAAAAAAAAAAAGCGGCGACGAGAACAAAAAATCATTTCAATTTTCATTCCATGGACATTGCAATAATATATTATTATTTTGATGCGTGATGGATTTTTTGCATTATTTTATTATTTTACGTTCAAAACACACAGTTGTTATGTTTGTACATTTGGGTCGGCAATAAATCGATCAGTTTACCTTATCGCGACAATTCGCTGTGGTGGCTCTGGTAGGTCATGTGCGTTAGGTTAGACGGGCGTTTTGTTTTGTAAAATGACTTATGTGACCCAAAACGACGGTCGTATATTTCATCCGAAATATCAAAAATATTCATAATAATTCCAACATTATTATAATATATACAGGGTGAATCATTAAGTATAGTCGCTCACCCCCATTTTTTTTCTTAAATATTACATTTATTCAGATTTTGATTTTTGAAATCTTAAATTCTTAGGTACACTTCAATACCGTGTTTCCATAATTTAATTTAACTCGTTATGCTATTTAAATAATGTCTCATGGTGCGAACTTAATTTATAAAAATTAAATGAGAACCACTTTGTGTTAATTACTGCAAATTGTTAAGCAGATTATTATTTTTAAAAAGTCGATGTGAATAAATTGAAAATAGAACGAGTTATATCTCAATTATTAAACTGTGTGTAGGTACTAAGGATAATAGCCCATTGTGGTAATAGTGTTTAAAAATATGGGGCGAAGATGATTTGAAAATTATAATAATTTATTGTTTATATTAATATATTACTATATCAGCATTTTATCATTTGTAAAAATTGTATAATAATTACAAGATGAAATGTGACATCTATATTACACCTTTTTATACTTTAGAATAGTATAGATTTTAATAACTCAGAAACAAATTGTTTGAATTTTGTTTATTTTGGACTAAAATATTTTTAAAAATCAACTGTTTAACGATTTACAGAACAAAAGGTTGGTTCTCATTTGAAAAAAAAAATTGGTCACCACATAATAACATATCTTTAGGTATAATTTAGTTGGTAAATAAAAAACCCAGTAAATACAACAGTGGATTATGAAACATTAATTAAATTAAAATGTAGGTAGGTACCTATACATTTTATTGAAATATAGTTTACATAAATAATTTATTAAAAAAAAATATTAGTAATTACGAAAATGAACAATTCCGGGATTAAATAATTTATTATTCTCATGCATTACGTTAATAAAATATACAAATTTAAATGTGATTGTCATTTATTACCAAATGTATTAATTTTTCCTTTAAACCTATTATACTTACCTATACTACCATATTATTATACTATAAGTTTTAATATTTTTATTATATTTACTTTTCGTAGTTTTGTGTAGGTATATAGAACTTATTTATATTCACTGTTAATTTTCCGGGGTTTCAAATAGGTTTCCTTTCATCGTTATTTCGGAAATGTAATCGTTTTTGCTGCGAGTAATCTATTGTTTAAGGCAAGTGCCTATAAAATATAATATATGCTTGACCATTATTATTATTTCATTACCTACCTACAGCAAAATCGCTTTTTTCACATTCATAATATTATAATACAAGTCAGTGAAGAATGGCGCGAGTTGAATGATTTGCATTTCCGGTGGATGGGATGCAATAAATGTGTCATAATATTGTCTTAAATTAAGCTAAACTAATTTTTAAACCATAATGGCGAAAATATGAAATGTTTAATTTATTATATAAATATTTCCGGAGTAACTATAATTTTTTTTAAATGTATACCATAATAATATATATAATTATAATATACTTACCTATATAATATATTATTTTGCAACATTTTAGAAATTCTTATGTGATTCAAATCACTAGGAGGCGTAGGGTTATCAACGGTGTGCTTATTCCGAATGAACTAATTCTCACGCAGCAGTTTAGGTATAATACATTAATGCCTGCTCGGCGTTCATATATACACAATATGCTCTCGAATTCGTATTTTATTCACAAACTGGATGTGATAATAGCTTTATATATTTTCCGACCCTCATTCATTATAATGCCGTTTTCCTAAGTCCTTGTGTACCTACTTGCGTTTTACATTAAGTGTAAATGAAATTTTTTCTTTTTATTTCATACACGATAATATATTTGATAGTTACACAGGGCATTCTTCGTAGATTTTGACCAATCTGGAATTCTATAGTCGCACTTCGGCAAAGACACATACACACATACTGTTAACTAATCCTCTTATACATTTTTTGTACATTTTATTGTGTGCGACAAGTTATACAAATGTGCAATATTAAAAAAATCGATATTTATTTTACATGCGTTTTTTACGACTGTGGCATATACGTTTTGTTCACGTTATTCGTTTAATTTTAACACATGATTAATGATAATAATATACTTATTAGATACCTATTAAATTATTACTTATTAGAATATACTTAGATATTTGTATAATACATAATATACACAATGTATAGCACAACTATTGATATTCATAATTTTATTATATAATAATGTATCGAAATGGACATAATTAAATTATAAAACGTTATCATAAAAGTCATATTCCAATGATAAGACCCAGTAAAGTATATCAGTGAAAATCAAAAACAAATAATAATTGTACGTTTGTACACCGATGTTAGTGCGAAGTGGTTGTCATTATCAAAAACACATTTTTAAATGATGAAAAAAAAAACGTCATCTGTAGTGATAGTTGTAAGTACCTACACAGTTAGTTGTTCTCTGGGATTTCCGCCTAACAAGTCATGTTAATTGTAAGTACTTTGAGGTCCTTACTTTTTGTAATGTCATTTGGTTTGGATTTATCCTGTGCGCAGTATTCGGGGTTCCTTTATATTATACAGAGGCTATTCAAAGGAATCGTTTAGTATTCCGCATTGTTCGTCATGTTCAACTTATTATTCATTTTTGACATATTTTTTTTCAATTTATTTGACTCGACAACTGATTACTTACATCGGTCATATTATACAAACACAAAGATGATTATAAATAAATAAATATTTATTTTTTTTTTTTAATTATGAATTATAATATAGAATAACCGACATAGAGGATTTGCTTTAGCAAGAGTAGAATGAATAAAAAATAATAACAAACAACGATACCAAAATATTCATAATATTAATTGATTCCCGGATTTCCAACACGAAAATCCGCTATCCGTTTGGAATTGAAAACGGTGTGCTTCAATAATTATTAGCGTACTATGTTTGATTAATAAATACGTATTTAGATTCTGCGAACACACGCGAGCTTTCACAAGCCTGCTATGTTAACTTGAAAGACAGCATCATGATATTGTTATTTATTATATAATCTCATACTTGTTGAAGTTGCACAGGAATAAAATAATATAATACTCCGAGAAGACTAGCTTCTTTCAATTATTTATAATACGACGACGAAAAGTTTACGTAGGCAGTAGGTATACCTATACCGTATTCAATACACGTTTTCTACCTCTTTCCTGATGTGTACTATTATTATGACTTAGACAGTGTAGTAGGTATAATATTAACAGTTAGACGCCATATTCTGTCGACAAGGCGTATTTTTTTTTTTTTTATAAAAAGTACCTCAAGTCACATCGAAACAACGCGACTCGGTGCGGTTTCGATGTCGCAAATACGCAATACCTATCAATTTAGTACCTACCTACCTACCTACCTATGCTGCGTACGTCATGACGACGCGATATTATGATATTGTACTTTTGCGGAAAAGTCGAAAAACAATGATGACAATCCAAACCGGACCTGATATATTGTGGTTTTCAGGTGAAACGCGTGGCGGAGGAAAAGTACAACTATACGTTTGGCAACGAGTCCGTTTCGACGTTCGTGACGGCGTTCTACGACGCTGTGTTGCTGTACGGGCTGGCGCTCAACGAGACGCTGGCCAGGGGGGGCAACCAGTCCGACGGGACGGCCATCGTCAAGGCCATGTGGAACAAGACGTTTACCGGCATCACGGGCGACGTCAATATCGACGCGAACGGCGACCGGATCGCCGACTATTCGCTGCTAGACATGGACCCCGAGACCCACAAATTCAAGGTATATACGTCGATTTAAGGTTACAATAATATTTTTATTTTTTTTTATTATTTATTGATCATGAAGCCCGGCAACTCTGGCTATAGTGCTGTTTGTTTTTGTTTGTAGGGGAGGAATCGTAGGTTAGTGAACACGTGTGTTTTTGGTTTGGCAGATTTTTTAGTGGGCACCCGTAGGTATCTGCCTGGCCCGGGTGGGGGATGGCGGCATAATGTTAGGCGGAAACTCCCGCGGCCGGATTCGAACCGGCGCCGGTGTAATCCGCTCGGCCACTCCGTCCCCGATTATAAGAACAGTAATAATATATAGGTACTATAATAGTAATAATATGTCGCGGGTGAGATACGATGTCTAAATATTATTTTGTTTTCTGCACCTCTGATGACCTACTATATCATATCCAATGGGGTTACGCGCTATACTGTAATATTGTGCTTATACGGTCGTCATGGATGAGAACGTATATTATTATGTTGTTTATGCAACGATAAAAATCATGTACTGCTTCGGCTGATACGCTATTTTTCGCGTTCGACATAATGTTGAGGGTGAGGTTTGTGTAGGAAATCCAATCTAGTTACATTAGGGGGAAGGTGTTGAAAGTGGAGAATTCCCAGTACTTTTATTAATAATCGCGGTAACGGATAGCGGGAAAACGGGAGTGTTTACGCAACACCTGCAGTTTACAACAAAATCGATTTCATTGTTTTATCGATGTTTAGAGTGGACCTTGAGGACTAGAAACATTTACCAAACTATGTTTATTCAAGCATTAATTTTTAGTCGAGACACAATTTTTGAAAATATTGGTATCTGGGGATATTCATAGACATTTTAAATTGTTAACTTTTTGTCTTCAGATATAATCTATATAGAAAATAAATTACTAATTTTAATATAAATATGTTATAGCGACTTCTCTTGTAAGTAGAGGCCTCTACATCGCCTTGGCTTAAAATCGTTTTTCATATAAGTACAAGGATATGTTATCATTACATTTTAAATTTAACACATTAATTATTACAATGACGAAATACACTTGAAACTTATATAATATACCAGAGTCGTGAATTCTATAGTTTTTTTTTTGTTTTGTACCTAATGGAAATTACAATAAATTTTAACGTTAAATATAATAATTATTAAAATTGCATCAATACCGTATTAGATTCATCTCTTATTGACACGAATACTCAAATACAGCTCAAGCAGGGGAGGGTCCAGACCCGGGAATTTCTCACTTGGCAGTGGTGCTACTCTATGTATATTATATACAATAATGGTTGATAAATTATATGAGAGTTCATTATGGAAGTATGGTTATTGGTTATAGTATGTAAACTGCAGATCTGCTGCGTCAATTGGAAAAAAGAGACACATTTTTTCTACTTAGACAAAGTAAAACCTAAAAATCAACTTTAATTTGACAAGACTTTTTTATCTGTGTCCATGGCTGACAGTCCGTATAATATATTATCATGTTGTTTTTAGTTCAAAGAGAACTGACGGTCAGCTAGAGGAATAATAACTTTAAACTATTATTTGTTCATCTAAAATCAAATTTGAAGGATATTTATAGGATTTATGAACTTAAGTATTTTAAATGTTTCAACTTGACGTTATGTGCATGTCAGTATATTTCAAATATTTCAATGTAATACCAATATTGTTGATAATTTTTTTTTCAAATAATGATATTTATATTGAATTTGGTGGACTAAAATTAAACAAATAATAACAATAAGTAAAATACATCACTGGTGAGTAACGTTCAGACTTTCAGACTGGTACATTTTTGCAACTATAAAAAACAATTAAATTACACAATTACTTTGGTATCCTGCGTATGTATAGTATACCTATGCGTCTGATGTTTAAAGCTTTATGCTTCATCGGCCACATTGGTTCAATACAGCTGGTATCAAATTACTTTTTGAAATGTCCGATGAACCTTTAAACACACAAGGTACCGTAAGCAATTGCAATAATTAAAATTGTCCTAAAAAAACACGGTTATAGGAAAAACTCAAATGTCTAAAATACAACTACCGAATCGTTATTACTATTTCGTATACCTATCGAAGAATGATTAAAATATAGTTTGTATGAGTAAATGGATGTTTATGTAAATATTGTAAAGTATTATTAAAATACAACTACGACGAATATACCCTTCGATGTTGTGCCGAACTATAATAATAACATAATATAATATCCAACGGTGCCTCTTTGTCGTCTTTCATTACTCGCCGACGGTGGTGACGACGCCTTGTCACATCAAATAATAATAATATGACAGTCGTCCGTTATTGTTTATTTGTCTGTCGTCGCAAATAATCGATATGGATAATATATCATTATTTCTTGTTACGTCTTGTCGTAGTGCGTAGTGTGTTCTTTAAATAAATTATCCTATAAAACAAAAACAAAAAAACAATTGAATTAAAACAAATCAATGCAATTAACACAACGTCGAGTTTTATAGATCTCAGCTTTTTTACGCCGAGTTTTGATAATAGCATGAATTATGACGCGAATTTCTCGCTTTGTTTTGTGTTTACTCGTTTATCCATCAAATATATATATGGGTGCACGGATTCCATTGTCCCCGCAATAATGAGTACCTATATGTACCTACACGAGACCATCATTCATCCGTGTTACAATGTCAACAATTTGGATTTATCATACCCATACTATCGGATAGTGATTTCAACAAATTATTATTATTTTTTATAGGCACGCGTACGTTGTATAATGTATAGTCGATGTCGTACCGCGTAGATCAATCGTACTAATCATTTTACCGGTAAAAAAACCACATGGCCACTGTAGTATTAGAATATGTCGTCAGAAATCAGAATAGTCAGTTTCTTTAGGTTTTTCAATAATGTATCGTATATTATAATGTATTGTTGTAACTACCGAGTAGAAACATCTGATAGGAAAATATTTTTTATATGGAAAAAATTAGTATAAGACCTACAATAATATATTTAAACTGTCACTCTAGACCAGAATTCGTGGGTGTGGCCTAAATTTAAAATCAATGTAATCATCACTGTAAAAACGTTTCGACAACCTCTATAGTAGGTACTTGTGTGTTTCCTTATCATTATAGTAATAATATATATCACTTGCATTACACCGAAAACACCATATTTATTTTCAATTCAGACGTATTTACTGAATAGCAAAGAAACTACTAACACTGCCATGGTATACTCTATTCGAGATAAGAGTGCCAAAATTCGTAGATAAATATTAATAGCTCAGCCACCGGAATAGTTATCTTAGCTAAAGTTAATAAATGCTATTTAATATATTATGTACACTAGTGATCATGGTTCATACCATTACCATGGAATATAGATAAATGCCGGCGGCTTAGTATTTGGGCATTCTTATCCTAAGTACTGAGTAGGTATACTATAGTATTACACTGTAGCGTAAAATAATACTATTTAATTGTACTGTAAAGATTCTCAGTATTTTTGGAACCGTAAGAGAATTTACTATACTTTACGAGACCCTCAACTTCAAGATTTCAATTTTTAATGTATATTATCATCCCATGAGTTTAAAAACACGTTTTAAAATATAAATTTGTATGGTTTAATTTATACATTTTGTGTGCATAATATCATACTCTGTAATTTCCGTTTATTTATTTTTTTACTTATAAAATAGTTATCTCATCATTTAAAATAATAAGGAAAGTAATAAATGATAAATTAAAAATAAATATGGCTATCTAATATACATACGTCGTTGAGTGTAAAAAAATCGATTTGATAGTATTCGGTTCATGGAATATAAAACAAAACAATGAAATAAAATATATGATTAAAATATTTAGAATTTTATTTTAGATGATAAGAAATTAACCTTTGAGAACAATATTATATTTGATAAAGGTAACGATGATCACTAACGTAAGACGTGAGTTCAGTAAGGCCAGAAAATCAATGAATAATAAACAGATTTTTTTTTATAAAATCAACAACCAATTCGACCATATAAATAGCAATGTTGTTGGACGAAATACATATAATGAATTCAAAATATTCTATTTCTATACTATATAGACACTATTATTGTGTACAGTATTTTAGTATAGAAACTTAAAAACTACAGTGACATTTTTAATTTAAAGTTCATTTAAAAAAATATATAACAAAATTTAATTTAACATAGATAGGTACATTTAAGTTAAAACAAACTTTAATTTCCAACAAACGAAGAAAAATATTTTATTTTATTTCTTATTAAATTTAGTTAATATAAAAAAAAAAAAATTTAATTTCGGAGGAAATGTCAAGTGTTAGCTTACTTTGAAAATAAATGAAAATGTTATAAAGCGGTGGTTTTTATGTTCAATAAATTTATTTTAATTTTGTATTAGTGTAAATAAGAAATATGTCAAACTTTTTACACTAGTTTCAGAACAGGAAAGTAACTTTTCTTTGTGATGAGTTATGTATAATTTTGGTTTGAAAATGTGATGAGGTAATTTTAGAAAACTTTATGTATAATTATTACTTGTATTATACTTCCAATAATATTCAAAATACCAACATTAAACAGGTAATAAAAAATTTATTTGAACATAATATAATTACTTTTATTTATTTTTATAAAATTCAATTTTATTTATAATATAAAAACCATAGTTTATAATGTATTTACCTTACATCGAAAATCAATCGACTTTCTTTGGTGACATTCATGATTCATTTTAGTGCCAGTATTATATGTCAAAACAATATTTATTTTAAGTGATATTATTTATTTGTTTTTAGATTTAAGAATCAGGAAAAAAATATTCATATAAGTACCTATGTTGTTTTATTTACAATGTCAAATACTATTATATACGTTTTATGAATTTATGAATCAAAATAATTTTATTTGAAGTGAATATCACAATTTATTATTGTTTGCAACATATTATAGGATGTAAATAAATTAATCAGATACATTAGATAGGTAATATATTTAAAGTGTGTGTACTTACCTCAAGGCTATGCCTACTACTTAGGTACCTTGATTAATAATCAAGTTCTTTAGTAAATATCTTTTATCTTAAGGATACAGATCACACATTCGATATTAATGATAATAATAATATAAAATAAAGTTAGGAACTATGAATTATGTGTTATGGTTATTTTTTTTATGAATACATATTTTTGTATAGCCATCAATGCTGAATAAATTATAATTTTTATGATATAAAACTTACTATTTACTTTTACCACAATACATATTTTCCTTAATCTGGCGTAAACGCATTGTTAGACGTATGAACACATTTGGAAAAACCAAAGAAATTAGACGGGTAAACAATTACCTATTAAATAAACTCACTAAAGGCGTGCAAACAGCCACATAAAAGTACCATGTGTCGTCCTATAATAACTTTAAAATAACCACCCGGTTGATTCAAATTTATGGTAGGCGACAAAAAGACAATTACATCAAGAAATTAATACTTTACTGCCCCTATTGGTACATAAAGTAAATCAACTTAGTGATACCTGATGCAGAAAAATGTAATGTTTTTTTATTCAGAAATGTAGCGTAACATTTTTTCAGGCAACCTGAAAATATCAATGCAATAAACAATGCCTGGCGGGCTTATAATTTGTTTAGTACCGTCTCAGTCCAAAAGCTTGAGTTTGTACTATTTTTTGTATTATACGATACTCATCGTTTTATTATTATTATTATTATGTCTATCATATTGTTAAAATATAAATTAAAAAATGTACTAACATTATATAGATAATAATTAATAATAAGCTTGGTACTTTTCGTTTTACATAAATAAAAAAAACTTTTTCACCAAAAATCAATTTTTAAATGTAAACAGTGCAACCAAATTTCATGTGCAGACTGGATAGAATCGTCCAAAAAAATAAAAATAAATAAATAAGTTATGAGAACCGAGCACCATCGACGTTTTTGATAAATTATTGTGGGAGAACGTTGCAAACCCATTTTTTTCTTCTAACAGTATGAAAATATTCTGTTTACCAAAATTACGTTATATTATGTATATGTTATATCTATAGTGACGTGATGTCGTGTATTTGTTTTCCGTGCGGTAGAAAGCTTTTATTCTGTACATATCAACGAATTTTCCAATACACACACACATACGTGATGTCTTCTCTTGTACATTTAGTATAAGTATGGACAATTAGTCATGTGCGTATGAGCGAAAAAGAGAGCCAACAAGTGGACGACTAAGATTTCTTGGCATATTCCACGGCTTAAACATAATGTCGATAAATGCGTTTTTAACGACGGCGGAGGCGGTAACGGTGTTATATTCTGTATAGAGGTTTTGCACGAGACGAAACAAGAAGTGTTCGAAAAAAAAAAAATAATAATAATGAAATATGAACGGAAAGGAAAAACGGAGTCCGCGGGCGTCTATAAATACATATATATACATATTATATAATATATAATTACTTAGTGCCGCGAAGGGTGAAAAAGTTAAGCCGATCTTTCCGCAGCATCGTGCCATTAAATTACATTTATATCCTGGCCGAAAGCGCTGGTTTTATACAACAGAAGCGTTTTCAATTTCACGACGGCCAAAATGTTTTTCGTGGAGAATGAAAAACACTGCGAGACGCATTTTACCTTATAATAGCTGTTGGGCAATTAAATTCGCATGTTCCTGTATAGGACCATCGCCATATGGGTGCCCGGCGGCGCCGTTTGGGGACGGTGATTTTTGTGGACCCAATTTTTATACCCACGCTACCTATTATTAAAATGTTTAAACTATACCATAAAATTGGTCTAAATGTTTTGAAAATTTCACCGTCTGTAAAATAAATAATATTACTCTACCTCTACGCAAGTAATGTAAAAAAGTTTTTAAGTCAACATTTTTTTTAATTAGAATTTATTGATTCCTCGCCCACAAATTATATTGTATTATACATAAATTGAAAAAAAAACACACAGAGACTTTCAAAATGTTTATAAATGTATAGTAACATGTCTACAAAATACTTATGTTAAAATCCAATGAAAATTTCCAGTCTCTAAAGTCTAAAGTCTAAATTATTATTTTTGTAAATAACAACGAAAAAACCTAACCGGATTTGCGTTAAATTTTTTTTCTTTATTTGTTATTCGTTTTTCTCTATCGTTATAATAATGAGTATCGTGCATTTTATACTTCCGGTCGCGTAAAGTATAATCTAGATCCGATTCGCCAACTAAAACCCCTGCCAAAGTTCAAGATTGAAGTATTTTTACTTGCCGCCAAAACGTCTAAGCGTTAACATTATGAGCAAGCGCAATGCAAACGCAAATTATATCGTCATCGTGGTCGCGGTCCGTACGTAGATGGCTGGTAAATAATTATGTTATTCTGTAGTTTTTTCTCGTCTTATCCGCGTATATATTATTATCTTATTGTATATTATATGCGAAACGGACGGTCCATGTTCGAACATCTGTACCACGAATATAATCGCATAATAATATTGTAATATTATACAATATAATAACAGCATTATATCGTAAGACAACGTCGGCGGTGACACGTATACATACAGATCATACGTTAATATTGGTAATATTGCAGTAAACGCTAATTTATTATACGACGATGTATATAATTTTGACGGAATTGACGAAACGTTTAACACGAAGTTTCAGTGTCGAATTCTACAGGAAATCTATCTCCTCTATCACCATCTTATCCTACATGCCTATATCTCTATATCCTAAAACTGTCGTAGACAAGACACAGCTGTCCGTC
Organism: Sitobion miscanthi; assembly: GCA_008086715.1. NCBI lineage: Eukaryota > Metazoa > Arthropoda > Insecta > Hemiptera > Aphididae > Sitobion > Sitobion miscanthi. The sequence continues at coordinate 30,743,422 of CM017800.1, forward strand.
AGTGCAATATCTATGATGATGATGATGATGATGACGATGATAATAATAATGATAATATGTCAGGAATGTGTGACGGACTTTTTTTTACGAATCATCCCTCACCCCTATCGGACGCGATGACAAATTGTTTTGAAACCATGCTGGAAAAACTCTAAAAACAAAATAGTTGTTTCACCCCTATAATAATAATATTATCGCAGCCCGTATCGTCCCGCGGGATCGACGGTTTCGTATGTCAGTCCACCGATGCTGCCTTACAAGAATTCACGATTTATATTCGTGGAGGTATACCCAATAATTACATATTATTATGACAAACGTACGACTTGTGTTGTTATTTATTGTTATTGATGAATATCATTTACGCTGATATGAACTAATAAAAGTTTTTTATAATATTACAAGTGCATATGCCATTATAAAACTAGGCAAATTCCAGTGTATAGCGGTATAGGGATTGGACATGAACATGAAATGATCTACTACCGCTTGCAAAGTATACTGTCAAAAGAAACGTAAGAGAGATTTTCCTAAAAAAACGCGTTTCAGGTATAGATAAAAAATGACTATAGAGTAAAACAAAAAATGTATGTCACCAGTAAATTTATGTCTGTACAACAGAATATTATAGGTAGGTAGGTAGGTAGGTAGGTAACATGATTCAGTACCGTTTTCGTCTTATGAGTTGTGCCTCATGCGTAAGGTCTATGTTTATAAAACATTTTCTTCCACAATAATATATCATACAATATACGAAATGTGCGCCGACACGAGAATATGCAATATATTGTATAAGCCATAATAATAATAATAATAATAATAATAATATTACGTGTAACGTGTAACGACTACCATTAAAAACCTTCTATTAGAATAATAATATAATATTTAGAAATAAAAACGCAACAATCTTGTTCAGAAATGCATTTTAAGAGGGTTCATAAATTTATGTTGTTGGCTCCGAATACCAAACAAGGGTGACCCGTCTAATAATATTCTAAACATCCCCCCGGACGATTCGCTTCATTTTTGGCTCGGGTGGCGGAATCCCTGGATATAAGACGAAGCGCGTGCCGTTGTTCGGACACGTTAAAGTAGACTTACCAAATTTGCCTGCTAAAGTTAGCAACAACAACAACAACAGTAATAATAATAGTATAATAAATGTTATTGTAATTAGATCAACAAAGTTGGTTTTTGTTTTCAATGGGTAGTGAATATTTTAAGGTTCTCATAACAAAATAAGTGACCGGTGCTATATCAGTTATCACGACATACATACCTAAATAGTATCTAGGTAATGTTATGTACATTGTCGACAAACACATATTTTCAAGTAAAAACAATACGTTCAAATTAAATGTACATTATCTTGAAATTTAACACTTTTATTTTCAAGTATACAAACGTATTAAAATCCTAAACGTCTTTAATACAAGTTTAAACATTTAATTAATTATTTTAAATAATATTATGTTTTATTTTTGAACGAAGCTGCTTGAGTGTTTTTTTTTTTTATAAATACATCGAATAAAATATTTTACTTGGCATAATCCAAATGGTGCATCAATATACAACGAGAGAATGGAAAAAAAAATATAACGTTATATTATATTAATTTATTTTATTTATTTTTCTCAGGAAATCAAATATAGTAGAAAATATGGTACGTGTGCGTTGAAACGATTGTATCTGTACGAATAGAATCCCACCTTAAACTGTACACTTTGAAGATAATAATAATATAGATTGTTTGTATACGACGAGATCGTAAAGACGATCGTATTGTCATCGATCTTAATGATAAAAATGTAAGAATTGTTTGCCTTTCCTGGAAATGCGTTATTATACCGTTCAATGACCGTGGCAGAATCTTAAATTATAAGTAATTTGATTATTCGGTAACTGACAGTACTTTAAATAGGTATTAAAAAAGGTGGGTAAGTGGATGTCGCTCTGCTGTACAGTAGGTTACAAGTGGGCCAGTGTTCTGGATGGTGTTCAATTTGAATTCAATGATATAATATCATTGTATAAGAAAAACGATTCTGAGCGAAAACGGTCAGTCAGCCTATGATATTACCAAGTATATTTGATGATATTATTGTGAATAAAGTAACTTATATACTCGTATAACCTATTTACGTGGAACCTTGTTTTAAATTTTCAATTTTTAACTACAAAATAATTATTAAATTATAAATTTGATGAATTTTGTCAAAATTATATAAATATAATTATAAAAAAAAATTGTGCCTATGTATGTTTTAATATTTTTCAACACGCTTTTTTACCTAACAAATACAATTTTATTAATATTTATAGAAAAATAAACTAAAATAATTGAAAACTGACAATGTCCGTAAACAGCTCAAAAAGAGTCAAATTATTTTCAAAATTTTATCGTGTATAGAAAATACTAATATAAACATTCAGTGAAATTTTCAAGTATCTACGGTCATTTGTTTTTGAGTTGCACCAAAAACCAAAATCGATTTTCTCGAAAACAGATTTTGCGTATAAATTGCCGTTTTTCCTTAATTTTCCTTTTGTTTTTCACGGTGCTTTTGAAAACTACTGAGAAATTTTTACTTTTGACCCCCCAAAGTACCAACTAGATTCATTTTCCTATCAGAAAAGTTACTATTGAAGAAAATCCAAGTACTTTTACTGTCCTAAAAGGTGATGATAGACACAAAAAAAAAAAAAAAATAAAAAATAAAAAAAAAGTAAAAAAAAAAAAAAACACATATCATTGTAAAATCAATACATTCATCGCTCCGCTCAGAATCTGAAAATAACACCCTAAATACGATTTTTTAAATTAACGAGTTAAGATTTTTTTGAGCTTATACTAACCTACTCTTTTTAGATAATATTAAATTTATAAATTATGCATAATTGAATCCAGATTTATTAACTAAAATTCAAAAACCATGATAAATAAATAAAATAATAAAAAATATAGTCTCGTGTTTACTGAAAATAACAAAATTAGCAACACAGACATTTTTTTTTTTTTAAATATACCATATTTAATATATTTATAAATATTAATTAATATAAATGTTAATTATTTTCTTTTCAAGAATGTTGTTAAATTAATTGCTTTTTATGTGTAGTAAATTAATATAATCGTAATTTGCAGTCCAGCAACTGCTATGACGCAACTAAAACAATTTAAATTTATCATCATGATAATGCATATTTATAATCATATAAATTACTAAAAAGATAATCGTATAAAAATTTCATGTTTCTTCTATGAATATTAAGTTTAAATATTAATATCAAAAATTGAATTTTAAAAACTCCAGCCACTGCAATGATGCAACTAACACAATTTAAATTTATCATCATGATAATGTATGTTTTCCTCTATTTCATATTATTATAAGTTACTAAAATGATAACCGTATAAAAATTGTACGTCTCTTCTATGAATATCAAGTGTAAATATTAGTATCGGAATTTAATTCATACGTAAAAGCAACAATTTGTGTTGGTCGAACAATGGGTCGTCGGGTCAATCGGTTTTTTTTTTTATTAAACAAAATATGCACTTCATGACTAAAATTTGTGATGAGCTCTCTGAAAAGTTTTAACAAACTCAGCACGATGTCTCATAATAAGTTGTTAGTTAAACCATATAAAAACAATTTGGTATCGTATCTCATACTCTGTAGGTAAACGATTTATTTATAATTATCCATGTCGTAGTTTTAAATACATATTATAGCTAACGACGTAGACACTCAATTGTATTACACAACCTTAACAGTTATGTACGAACTATTGAGATTTGAGCGAGAAATTGAGAAAATAATAATGTTTAAATTTTTTCTTCCTCGGTGTGATTGAATAACCATTAATTTTGTGTGTTTTTTTTTTATGTATTTTGGCAGATAGTGGCGAACTATATTGGAAAAAATCAATCGTTAGAATACGTGTCGGGCATGAGCATCCACTGGGCTGGTGGCAGAACGAGCCCACCACCGGATATACCGGATTGTGGATTTGACAATTCTCTCTGCAAAAGTAATGATTTTCATTCCTACTTTTAGTCTTTCCGAGGGATTTCTCGCACGAAAATAACTGAACGTGTGTTATCCTTAAATTCATGAAAATCATCTTTCGTCAGTATATCGACATAACTTATAACGGTTTATGCTTTATTTTACTTAATAGGTATTATATTTATATTTTACCGATCCAATTTCACATCAGCACCAAACATTCATGATATTTTTATATTATTATTTTTGCCCCTTTTTCTCACTTCAAAAGTAATCCGCCAAAAAAATGTTCCATATACCTTTTACTTTATATATTACTATTACTATTTTATACATTTATTATATTTCTAGATTCACAATATACCTCTTTTACCAACATATTCATCCTTTATATTGGTTCTTTTCAGTTCCAATGCTCTATTCTGAAATTTGATTTTTCTGTCCAAATTTAAATTAATTTCGATTCGGGTTAATATAATATATTTCTCCAAGAATTTATTTAAGTTATATATTATTCTTTTATTAGAAACGAGTACAATCAGTTGAAATATTTTACCATATAATGAAGTTTATAATTTTTTCATTATTAATTGTATTTTTTCTAATTACTTCACCACTGTATAAAGCTTCTATAAACTTTTAATTTTAAATGAATTATTAAACTTTTAAATTACTTTTTCATTATCAAACCGTATTCCATTATAGACTCTTATAGTTGTTAAAATAAGTTATTCTTAAGGATATTTACTTATATTAATAAGTAATAATATCATCATACAGGTAACTATAATTGTTGATATTTTATTACATTTTATAATGTATTTATGTATGATTTTGATGTACTATTTATGATCTAGTATTTATTATACTGACATTTTCAAATCACCATAGTCACCATATCTTACAAACCCATTGTCATGAAAAAATTATAATCCTTATTACAGTAATACACTGTAAGTTAAATAACTTAATACTACTCATTTGAATTTTGATTCTGATACGTCAAAGTTTTCAGAAAAATATCCGCTTTATAATTTAAAATAGAAAAGGGGGTTCTTATTTGAAAAAAAAGTTTGTATCTCCACAGGACACTTCTTAAATACTATAAAAGTTCTCAAGAATTTTAAATATGGCCCTAAGTAAATTTAATAATTCCAAAAATTAGATTTTGAATTACTTACTGCATTATTGTAGAAAAAAGGGGTTGAGCATGCTTGGTGAATTACTTTGTAAATAATATACATATTTTGCATAATCATGCAATATTTGTCATTACCATTAGAAACAGCAAAGTTAATGATATATTAATTAATGTTATTATATATTTTTTTCAGCAATGCCTGGTTATGCGATACTCAGTATAGTCCTCAGTTCAGTTGTAGTGATCCTAGCAATAGCTTCAGCTCTAATATACAGGTAATTTATAAAACACAAAACAATTTATTTTTGTATTTATAATAATAGATATTTTAATAAAATTCAGTGTACAATAATAGTCATAATTCCTCAATTAATACAATTTAAAATTCGTTTTGTTTGATCCTATCAAAATTACTAATAATCACTATTTTTTAGGTACCTATACGGGTTTATTTAATATAGTTATTTATAGTTCAATAAAATATTTTCGCGTTGGATATTATTTTCACTGTAGAAACGCTGTAGTTTCCCAAAATGTTTTCATGCTGCGTTTTCCCATCTCATAAAAAGAAAAAAAATGAAAACACTGAAAATACCGGTTAAACGACCTTATATTTTTTTCTTATTCCTTGGCACGTATCCGGCTGCATTATTAATGGTCTAATCAGGATGCCCTTTCGTTGGAATTCGGGTAGGTATTGTATGCGTGCTTTGAATCATCCTAAAGCATGGTTGACTATTATTTTTCATTTTTACTATTTTTCAACAAAAATGATATCAGTTAAGCAAGGTAAACTTTAATTTTATATATAGAAAAGTTTTGTTGTATCTATACATTTTTCATTTTGGTGATGTCCCTGATTTTTTAAAACTAATATAATATAAGAATAATATATAATATAATATAATTAAAGTTCTTCTTCATTATTTTATTATTGAATCATTTTATTTTCAACTTACCATATATTTATTTTATTGAATGTTCTTTATTGTGAATAATAATGAATATAATTTAAACGTAAATTAGATTGTATTATTAAAAATTGTATAATTTTTTTTTTCAAAAGTATAATTTTATAATTTTGAATTTTCCGCTTTATTAATCCTTTGTTTCTGAATTTAATTCATCTAGAATGTTGTTATAATATTATTAGCTTTTAATGAAATGTACTATTTTAACTTAAATCAATTTGTAAGTGTTAAGAATAAAATAATCACTTTGGAAAGAACTGTAGAAATTCGCTCATATAATATGTATATAATATACAAATTTCTAACTGGATATGTTTATGAAGAGAAGTAGTGTTAAACATTCTATAACTACAATGGTATAAATTAACTGGTAGGTATATATGTTTTGTTATCTACTGTTTAGTTATCTGAAAACAGCTCTAAATATAAAGCTTAAATGTAAACATTAAAATATGTTTTAACTTGCATTATCCAGCCCCCCCTGTTTTTAAACATAAAATCTTTCCTTCATAACCGATCCTTCGTCGTTCGCTGAGAGGACGAACTTTCACAAATCCACTACATAAAAGCTGGCATCCCCCAGGGAAGTATCCTAGCACCTACTCTTTACAATATATTTACCTTCGACATTCCTCACTTTGAGAACACCACTCTTGCTACCTTCGCAGATGACACTGGCATAATATCGACTAATGTTGACCTAACCATAGCATCCGAAAATCTACAATCCCATCTCAATGAACTACAAAATTGGTTCAACTTGTGGAGAATCAAAATAAATTCAAATAAATCTACCCACATAACCTTTACTCTACGTCCGGACTATAGTCCCCCCATGACCCTCAATAACGTCACGATTCCCAAAGCACATGCCACCCGTTACCTTGGAGTCCATCTCGACAGTAAACTCACTTGGCAGTTCACATAAAAACAAAAAGGAAATCACTTAACTTTAAACTCCACAAAATGAAACACCTTCTCAAATCAAATCTCCCTCTCAACACAAAACTCCTAATCTATAAACAAATTCTCCGCCCTTCAATGACTTACGGAATACAGTTATGGGGCACCTCCAAAAAATTCAACATTCAAAAATTCCAAGCCTTCCAGTCAATTTGTCTTCGTCTCCTCACAAACGCACCCTGGTACGTTACCAACCTCACACTCCACTCTGATCTTAAAATCCCATACATAAGCACCCTAGCCTCCCTCTACTATAAATTATTTCACAATAACACAGTCAACCATCCAAATCCACTCATTTCCAATCTATCATCCGTCACTCTCCCCGATAACCCCCCACGTCGTCTAAAGCGAAATTGGCCCAGGGACCTCCTCAACCAATAAATAAAAAAAAAAAAAAAAATCATCATTAAAAGTCAAAAATTGAAGTAGTGTTGTTTGGACACTCCCTTCTATCAAGCCGTCCAGTTTTGTATATAAATCATCAATATAACTTATTGCATAGTTAATACAGATTGTATATATTTTCTTTAATAAAAAAAAAAAAAAAAAAAAAAAGCTTGCATTATAATATTTTTGTTCATATTTAGTTATGGATATAATGATATACGTTTTATAATAAAGTACACCGGCCCATGAATTAATGTAAAGTATAATTTTCCATATCAATGTACATGTAAAAACCACCAACAGCTAAAGTGATGCTAAAAATAATTGCCATATCCTGTTCATCGCTGAAATTCTACGTATAACTAACAGAATTATAGATTGTTTGGGAGACCAAAAAAAAAACAACTTATTTATTTGATTCAGAGAAATTAATATTCGATATTTTCTTTCCTCAGGTTAATAGTAAGAACTTAATGTATTTAGAAAATTATATAATGTATGTTTATAATATAATTAGATAGTTATCTACCTAATTTATTTTATAGTATTAACTTTAACGTGGTATAACAAAAAATAATAATGAAGATAGTATAATATACATATACTAAAGTCTAAAACATAACTTGTGTAAAATTATTAAATTTATAAAAAAAATATACATAATAATTGCATATATCTACAACATTTGTATTAAAACAACATACCTCAATCTTACAGTACAATGTATAATTACTACGTTATATTAAAACGTTTAAAATTTCACAAGACTCTAATGAAAGCTTCCTAAATTCGGAAGAAGTTTTACGGGCTTGAATAATTTAACATGGCCGAAGGCCTTTTCAGTTTTCTTCGAGTACCTATATCCTATGCACTTTCTACTGATCGAAAAAAAAATAAAATAAAGAAAAAATTGAAAAAGAAGTTTATTCGACCGCACGTCAAGGCACGTCCTATACACCAACTTTTCATTACTAAACATTTATTATTCAGGTAAAGACTCTTATATGGGTTATTTATGTTTACGATACAGTGTCGGAGTTTTTTTTTTAGTTTATATCCGATTATATTTCATTGTACTTGGTAGTGTGCTTCTGCGAATAGTATCAGATCCCTTTCAACGATATAAATAATTCAGAGTTATCTTTAAATTGTTTATACAAATAAAACAATTTTTTTTTCAATCTTTAATAATTGAAACTAAACCATTAGGGACAATTCGAAAAAATAAGTTTTTTTATCATAATTTCTAGGTAAACGGTGTTACAAAATGGGTTATTATTAGGAATAATAAAATTATTTACGAGTATTATTATAAATTGTAATGGATATTATTGTATTTGGATAGCAATAAGCTGATTAACCCAATTACGATATTATATAGTAGGTACAAATTGATTATTTTTATGATAAAGTAAATGTTTAAACATTCTATTGACTGGTATTATTGTATGGTATGTTGGTGGATTATATGGCATTTTTATTTATTATAGATTTATTGTAATGGGGTCTGATAAATTAATGGTTGTACGAACGTTTTAGTAGTATTGTTGGAATTTATTCTGTTAGTGTTTTAGACCAGTGTTACAGTGTGGCATTTGTGTGTAATTTTACTAAATTCACACCCCATTATGTTATATTAAACAATTGGAATTAATGTGTTTTAATGAGTTGTACAACGATAACACGATTTTTAAATAGAAGAATGTTTGTCTAACTTACTTCAAATAGTTACTAATTATATTTAGAATATGAATATCTAACTGTTCAATGACCAATTCTGTCAATAAATTATTATTCAAAAATTGGTATTAAATCGACAAATCATCAAACAAATATTTGTAACTTTCTAGGATCAAACTCATTAGAAGTGTTATTTTTGGTAAACAGTAAAACTTTTGGAATAAAAAATCAAAATTGTACTAATCACTACTAGCTTGTACTAATAAATTATAGTGCTGTAATAGTATTAGGTATCCAAAATTAATTGGATAAATTTAACCACACCAAACTGAGTAACAAAAATCGTGGCTTTATTTTATGCATTTTAGTTGTATTAATATCGTTTTCATTACGACAAAATATTTCTATAATTGAAAGTTATTATTTTCTTATAGAGCCATAATATTGGATATAAAACAAAATATATTGAAATCTTATTAAAACACACACAATCAATATATATCATATTCAATATTATTATTTATTAAGATATTAAATATTTTATTCTCTAAAAACATTTTTGAATTCTGTTTTATTCCACGATTAATATTTAATCTGAATCAATTCCGAAGTCTTTGCAGTGGTTTTTATACACTACATTTTTATAGATGATGTTTCAATGTGAAATCGTTGTATTAAATTTACATAAATAATGATAACTTTTATCTAAAAAAAAAAAAAATAATAAATAAAGTTGTAACTGTAATGCGGAATAGTGTAAAGTTTCATAATTTTATTATCTGACTACCGTTTGGAGTAACAGAGTCAGTGCGTTAATATCATTAGTAAATACGTGTTGGTACGGATCGCATTCACTAATTTTAATTTTTAATTTACGTAGAAAAATATATTCAACTGAGAATAACCATGGATTGCTTACAAAATGAGAAGACAATAATTAATAATTGTTTGAAATATATAAGTAAATTAAGTAGGTATAATATAATCTTAAAAAAATACATACACTTATAGGTAATAATATTAATGATACAAATGGCTTATAGAGTAAAACACGAAAACACTGAGAACCAATCATGACATGAGGTCGGTAAAACTAAAAAAAAAAAAAAATAATGTTTCCTGAATTTTTTAAATCGGGTTTCATGTCCAATTGCTTTGTAAACGTATTTTTTTATTTACCCAGTATTCAAATAAGCTGTGCATAAGTGTTGTTCTATCGTTTGAAAAAATGTGTCGTGAAAATGTGAAATCTTGGTAGAGTCAACGGCAGATATAAATTATATCATTAAGGACTGAAAATAGTGTCTACAAACTCCAAAGAACGAGGCTAGTTTGAGCATTGAAGATAAATAAAACATAGTTGTTGTAATTTAAACGAGTACGTACTCGTTGAGTGAACGAAAAATAAAGCCAAAACCATTGGTTAGTTGTGTTGTTTTTAAAAAAAATATATTCAAAAATTAGTCATGCTTTTGTTTTAATGGATGTCAAACATAGCGACCTACTGATATTTCAAATAATAAGTCCAACGACTATAGGTAACGATATTATACAAACCAAGAACAAAATATTAACCTTTTATTATCGGATCAGATATTTTGTTCCTTATAATTAATTATGAGTTATGTTTAAAAGGATATTCAAATATTTTATACAGATACAATAATAATATGCAGTTTTTAATTAAATAATATGAAAAAAGAAAATACGATAATATGTTCAAAATAACTGTCAATAAAATTTTATCTTAACCCCATATAAACGTTGAACATCAAAAAAATTAATTGATTAAAACATTACAGCTCATAATTTAGAAATTTTAAATTAAAATACCGAGTATTGTGAAACATCTTTAATAATAATATTATATTGTACTATATTACAAGGACGTAATTTATTGAAATTCTGTTATTTTTCGTCAATGTTTGATAGAAAATAACTGTTTAAATACTTATAGTTTTCAGTGAAATGATCACGAAACAAGTAGAGATTTTAAATACAGAACTCTTAAATAGCAGATGTTGTAGCTTGTGAAGAATTATTATTAACAACTAAAATTAGAGTCATAGCAAATTGGATTTTAGTTTAAAGTCTTATATTAGTCAAGCAAACGCGTTCTAGTATGATGGTTTTAAAGTTTTAAAATTTTGAATGTTGAATCGTTATTATTTTTTTTTTTTGAATTATTATGAAAGACATATTAATTATTTTAACAATTTCATATTAATCTGGAGATCAAATAATACTGTTAAATTATTTGTATTATTTAATAAATCTGTTTTTTAAATTGAAGGAAAGTAAAATATGTAATTTTCCTAATTGGAAAGATCTAAATTGATTGAAAAATCCATAATCTATATACTAACAGAAGGTATTATGTTAATGGTTTAAAGGACTTTATTGGATACTGAAATTTGATTGTCTCTTTAATTATAAGATACCATGAAGGACTTTACCTTTAATACCATTCAAACTATCTACTGTTTCCAAGACTGTTTGAAATAATTGAACTTAAAATCCGTATTCTCTAATTTGTCTTATTCCCAGATGAAGTATTATTGTCAGTAGCTCTAAACAATTACATATTATGAATCCTATATTAATAAATTTGATTCGACATTTGCATGAAATGCTTTTCAAACTAGCTTTTTGGTTATGTTCTTTATAGTTCACATACAATAATATAGAGAATAAATATAGGTATTCTGTTACATGTTTGTATTCAATTTTTTTTAAATGTTTTATTATTAATTATTGTTTTGTCTTTTAGGATTTTATAGATTAAAATGATACTATGGATTTTAATCATACTATTTATTCAATCAAAATTAGCATTTCAAATGTATATTTACCGTACAAAAATATTAATATTTAAATTTATATTTTGTTCATTTGATGTTGAAACTAGTCTACTATAAAGTAATAAGCAATACAATTTTTAAAATAAATTATTAAATGATCCGAAACTTAAGCATTTAACTAAACATCCAGCAAATAACCGATAACCATTGAACCATGTTTATTTTATTTTCATTTTAAACTATAACATTTTTTTTTATCGTGTCACTCATATTCCTTAGAGATTTAAACACAAAAAGGTATATATTATGAAAGTATTTTGGTTCAAAACCGTAATGTGAAAGTAAAAAAAAGTTTAGTAGAGTAAAAAATGTTATTGACTTTATACACCTGACATCGCATGTATAAAATATTTCAATATTTGTACGATTCATGTAAACTTATTAATCGCAATACTCCTCAGAATTATTTTGTAAATTGCCTATACTGTTATCGCCTTCGTAATTTCCCTCAACTAAAATTACGTTTGCATAGGGAATTTAAAAAAATAAAATATAGAGCAGGTACAAAAGAAGTGCGTGTTATGAAGACGCGTGAATGAAGTGAAACTTTTTTCGGTCATTCAATCGCTAGAATATTAGGTTTGTATTGGAATAAAATAAAAATGTAAAATTTTCAATTGAAATTTATTAGTTTATTATACTTTTTATTATTATATAAAGATAAAACAAAGGGAAATTTAATTTAAAACTATCAGACTTGTTGTATGAACAACTATTGCGCGGTGGTACGATTATGACCCCATCGACCTATAAATTATAACTTCAAATAAATAAAAATGTGATCATAATTTTATTCCAATAATTCACAACTGCAGGTATACCGATAATACAACGATTGACAGACGCGGTAACACAATATTTTTCCTTTGCCGACGGCTGTAAACAACGTGTTTCGCATATAACCAGGCAATATATTGAAACCGTGATTGAAATTTATTGTGCAGGGTGACCATTTCAAAATTCGTTATCCTGTTTATCGTCACAGAAAATAATTAACGAAATATATGATACCTAGGCTATCAATATTTAGGTATATGGTTGTTGTATGAATATCATGAAGACTAGAATATTAATTCTATACACTGTTCCAAATAATAAGCCACCAGGTGTCCACGGGAAACGTGTCTTCTTTGTGTATTCTTATTTGGTACAGACTGGTATAGTAGAATGGATAACAATTCACGAAGAATATATTTCAATAATTTAGTTTCTTCCATGAAATCGTTTTCGTGGAAAAGTAACGTAACGCTCGCAGCATTTCACTAGATTTTCGCGTTTACCTAGTACTCTCCGCAAAACAGTTTCACTTCAATAATGATGAATAATTATAATAATATAATAATAAACATAATATATGATCAAACGCAAGAATAAAATGATGTACGCGTCTCGCATAAGGTATGAAAAACACATATTTTATAGTTGTAGGTATTTAGTTTTTTCTATAAAATGTTAAAGCCCCGGTATCCGAACCATTGGCTTGTATATTTATAAATATGATAGATATATTTTTATTTTTGTATTTCTCAATTAAAATTAAACTAACTTGTATAGGCTTATACGTTTGGTAAGGAATAATACTTTTATTATGGTATCTTTGTCAGGGCCAATGGATTGTTTGCAAGTAGGTATGTAATATGTTCGCCCGGTTTCTTGTGTGTCTCTGAATTCCGACACGTACCAATGACCTTATGGCTTATACTAATAGACGGAGCATGTGCTTAGTTCTATAGGGCCCACGTGAGAACGCTGTTCGACTATTACTCAATTACTACGTACACGCGCATTGGGTGATCGGTTATTGAGTTTTAACAATTATTATTATACGATAATGGATTGATGAATAATACACACAAATTATATTGTTTCTGAATGAATAATATATTCCTTTATTGAGTATATGATTTATTATTTATTAAATGTTATGGTAATAAATTGAGCTTTTTAAAAAAATATGTATTTTTAATTTTGTGTTTTAATAATATATTGTATAAATATGCGAATAAACATATTTTATGTTGTCAGAAATGACAACACTGCTAAGACGACGGCTGTGACCGGTCCACCCAACCCTGTCAACCTATAATGCTCCGTCTATGTGTTTAAGGTCTATGCATATACTTATTCCTGAAACAAAGTAATCACGAAAACGATTTGGTTCATATTTTTAATACTAACGAAAATGTATGAATACTACAACAGTTATACTTGTGAATAGTTTTCAAACGTAAATCATGAATACATATGCGTGTCTATGATTTATACGAAAACTTTTCGAAAACCGCGTTTAAACTTTTAATAATTATTATAGAAGCGTAAAACATACTTTATACTTCTCATATAATTGTATTGTAAATTTTCGTTTGTATTTTGTTTAACTCAACTTATTGAAGGGAGTGTTTTATACTAAATTGTGAAACTTATTGAACCTAGAAATGTATACGACTCACGGATACGATCATTAGTAATCGATACGGTGACGTATGTCTTCGACGCTGCAGTAAGAAGTAAAATAGTGAAACACAATGATAAATTAGTTTATATTACTGACATTATTGCTACACAATAAAATTCTTGAAGCATTAAAAATTAAAAAAATAGAAAAAATACTCTTGTGAACAAATGTCATATAAAAGTTTAGAGCGAAAAAAAAACTCGGATTAATGTTTAAAATTACGGATGAGTTGGGGTTTTTGTAACCAAATGGCAAATCATAAACTTTTATTGTGATAGGTGTTGAGGACTTTTAAGCACAGTTATAGAAAGTTTTTCGTGGTCGTGGCATACTCTATTGCCTTCATACTATGACTTTGTGAAATTCACATGCACAATATTATGAAAGTAATAAATCTTTAGTCGACTATACCGTTTATGAAATATATACAACTGTCGTTGCGGCCATACAATTAATTCATTGCCATTGTTTACTTATTATTTATTTTAAAGTGATAAAATTAATAATATGTATATTTTATAATTTAAAGTAAAATTAATTTAGTTTCTCTAATTTATTACCTCTGTGTACTATTTTTTTTTTACGTTTCTAATAATAGTTTCCTAATATTTATTACGTTTCAATTGTGTTGGAATTTGCTTGAAATAATGGTTTGATTCATATAGTCAAATCAATATTTTAAATAATATGTTCATATTATTTTTCCGTTTGCAATGCATAATACAATCCTATGTGCTGGCTACTATAGGTACACTTATAAATGTTGATTTAATTTATGAAAACACATATACATAATTTATGTAACTATAAAATTAACTATACATTTCATTATTAAAAAATATAAAATATTCTGAATAAAGGATTTATTTGCATAAAACATATGTTTATAAGTATGCAATAAACTACGATGTGGATGGAATTGTGCCTATATTAATGAATCTTTATAACTTAACATAAAAATATAGACATACCTATATATTACAGTAAAAACACTTTGCGTATAATATAATGTTGTTTTTTTTAATATTTTTAATTTTAGTAGACTTTGTCAAAACAAGATGTGTATGGTTTATACAATGTTTAGTTTGATTTATTAATAATTATAATTCTGAAATTAATCATCTTTGTTTGATGTAGGTAGCTATTATACCTATTATACCAGAAATACTACTTGTAACAACATGGTATTTGCAATATACATCAGTCGTGGTGTAGACACGTCGAGGGGAGGGTGGTTGTCAATCTCCCCCTTAGCATTTTATCACTATATGAAAACGTTATATATGGATAAATGAATCATAGACCATAGTATACAGCGTATGGTACATGATATATATAAATATTATATACATACATTTACTGATATACATGCTATTTGAGTATCTACAATAGTTAATATTTGCATTGCATTAAAAGTGGTAATTTATGAACAATTCTAAAAAAAAAATCTACCCATCGTAGTTATTAAATAAAATATTATAATGACGAACACTGTGAAAAATCGTGAACGGCGTTTACTCCGACAAACTAGTGGGAATTTATACACAGCGTATTATATTAGATGAACTCTATTTGTCAGCGATAAATGTCAGTAAATTTGTTCCCGCAACTACCGTTTACTCAAACACACGTGTATATAATGAAATACACGTGAAATACTGAAATTCAACTACCTCTGTAGTTGTAAGCTCGTATAAACATCTATTAAATAGAGAAAATTAAAGGTGAATTTCAACCTATATATTTTTAAAATCCACTCAATTTCGTACAAACCTTGTCAAAAGTGTTTTCACAAGTTTGGTGTATATTTTATTATTATTAATTTGTATCTTATATAGTACGGTAAAATATATAATTGTATACCGAGAAACTGTGTATACGTAACGGAATATATTTCTTGTATGTTTTATATTGGTCGAAACATTCTCTTTTGGAATAGAGTATATACAATATTATTATCTGATTAATTGTCTAAAGCATTATTAAGTTTAATGTATTGTGGGCTCGTGGTTCTATGATAAAACATGTATTTTATATAATAATATATACTCGTAATATTATATAGGTAGTGAATATGAGATTTCTATTCCATCGTTATTTATAAAATGATATATTCCCAAGAAACAATTTACGAATATAAACTTTGAGTGCTACCTATATATGCTTAAATTAATATTCTTTCTCTTTCTGAGGTTTATAACACACGTGTTTTCTTTATATTTTTTGATTACATATTCAAACATAGTGCAGTGTAATGGTAAATGTAACTAGAACTTAAAAGTATAAATTATTTTATGGTTGAGTATATTTTTTTGTTTAGTTTGTTTAATATGCATTTTTATTAATGTTAAACTAGACAGTTATGAAATAACAATATCACAGAAATATATTAAATAAAACAAAATCGATATGTGACATAAAACGTTATTCATTATATATATTTTATACTCAATATAACTAAAAGGTTCGCAGTTTTTATTTATTTTCTAAAAACGGTTTTTCCCGTTTCGACAATTTGGTTAATTTCAATTGGTTTTTATTGTGAACACAAAGCATTCAACAGTATTTCTATCGCTTTTAAATAAGATTTTATTTTTTTATTGTTAGATTATGATTAAGAAGGTTAAACAAATCAAATATTTCACAAACTAATGTTATATGTTTTAAACCTTGCTTTTTGTTGGTGAAAAATTCTAGAATATTAATTTTCAATAATATTGGTAAGGTTACTAGGTATACTAAGTAATTGTTGTAATTTTTTATAACTATTTTTAAGCTTCTATATACAATTTACTTAGATTTTAATTGATTTACATATACATAATATATTGTACAGTTTTATAAGTTTAGTGCCTATAAATAATCATAAAAATGTAAATATTTTTTTTTCAGACATTATAAACTTGAAGCTGAAATCGCGTCTATGACGTGGAAAGTCAATTACAACGACATCATAAGAGTGCCGCAGGAAAAATGGAGAACGAGCATGGCAAGTCTCATTAGAAGAAACAGCCAAAGGGTAAACGACATAATCATTACATTTTGTTGTGCTTTGCAGCAAAAGAAAATTATATACAGAGTGAAATTCGTTCTCAATGTCCGTTTTTGTTTCCGCCGTTTAATATTTTCCGTAACGTTTCCGTGGATCCACTTATTTTACGATGCATACCCTCGCCAAATCGAAGACGACGATAATGATAATGATGATAATAATAATAATAACAATAATAATAATAATAGTTATATTCACAAATATGTAACCATACTATAGAAGTCGACCTTATTAGGCGAAATAGTCTGCCATATAATAAATGGTATTCTTTGTAAACAAACCTTATTAGTATAAATATTAAATTATAATAATTATAATACGTTTTGGTTTTAATGAATTATGCTTTTAATATTCATGCAGTTATGCATAGTAATTAGTAAGAAGTATACCTAACTACTACAACTTTCTTTGCGTTACTTAAAATACTTCTTTTAAAATTTGCAATCGATCAAAAAAGTTCCATCTTGAATTAAGACTTTACTAGTGTTTGAATAAAATATGATAGCAAAAAAAAAAATTCCTATACCTGCTTAATATTACGAGTGGTCGTTTTTTCGTATTGTAGGCCTAATATGGTACCTATTCTTACTACATTTTTTTATTATCAATGTTTTTAAATCATTATCAAAATTAACTGTAAATAAACCCATACATAAATGCCTACACAATAATATTAAAGGTAAATAATTTAATGATAATTTACATACGAATGATTAAAATTAAAATTTTTAATGATTTATTTAGATTTTTAAATTATAAAAAAATATACAAATTAACAATTAAACTAATTATCATTATTTCCTATTGGTTATAATAAAGAATAGTCTTGTTAAATTATGTCGTTTACTGGTAGGGTTTAATAAGTCAGAAAAAAAACTGTCTTCAATAACAAAGAACACACAACACCTTTTTAACAATTAATGTTATTAACGTAAATTCATGAGGTCGGTCCAACGAATTCACTTTTATGTACAATGTACATTAATAGTGTCAAGACAGCCATATAGTATAGTTATATATCTGTTATATTTATATATATTTATATGGTTATAATTAGGGCTGAGGACTTCTAGTACTTAAAAATCTAATAATATGCATGCACTTATGCACTTAAAAATCAAGAAATATGCACTTAAAATATGCTCTAAAAAATTATTTTATTTTATTATTTTATCTTATTAGTTATTATAATATTTATTTTAAAAAAATTAGTAAAAATTACATTTTATGAGTTTATTAAAAAGTATTTAATGTATACCAAATTTGAAGCAATGTCTAGATCACTTAGGTACTTTTGAGAGTTTTCAACACTAATAGAATCTTTTTCATCAAACGATGTAATAATATCTCGTATTAGTTCGTAATTATCGCAATAATAGATAGCTGCTTTCAACCAGGTTCCCCATCTTGTTATGATTGGTTGTGGGGGGAGTGATAGAAGTGGTGCTTTTTCTTTAAAACAATTAATGCGATATGGAGACTTGCAAAATACTTTCTTCACATTTGCTATAATTTTATCAACTTTTGAGTAATGCCCTCTAATTTGTTCAGCAACTCGATGAAATGCGTGAACAATACATGTAACGTGAATCATTTTCGTATAAAATATATTAAGCGATTTTCCCGCTTTAACCATGTATGGTGCCGCGTTGCTTAGAAATAATAAAATATCATCATGTCGTACACCTTCAGGCCATAATATATGCATAGAATTATCAAATAATTTAGCAATTGTAATGTGATTTGATTTCTCTAGTTCTGCACAGTTTAATAAAAACACGTGACCAGGGCCATTAAGTTCGAGCGTTCCTACAATGACATTTGCGATGTAACGACCTGCGGAATCTGTCGTCTCGTCGATAGAAACCCAGAATTTTTTACCAAATATAAAACTTCTAATTTTTACTAAAGTGTCTTCATAAATGTCATTCACATAGCCTTTACGAAGTGTAGTTTGATTTGGAATTTCTTTCGAAGTATATTTTTCCAAAAATGACTTAAAATTATGATTATTTAATTTATTTAATGGAATGTTAGCCAATAACAAAGCATAACATAAATCTTTATTAAAAGAAGACTTTTTTATGTTACTTAAAAGTTGTTGTTGAGTATTTTGTAAATCAAATTTATTTTTACTTTGTTTTCGTTTAATAGCTGCCTTATGTTTATCTGTGGCAACGTGTTGTTTTACGTTGAATTTTCTATCACTTCCAACTTTTGAATCGCACAATTTACAATACAATATTTTGCCGTCAGTTGTAAAAACTGTACCACTACTTCACTAAATTCCGACTCATAACTATTTAAACGAGAAGCCAATGATTGTTTTTCCTTTGGCATTATATTTGATAAAAATAAATAAATATTAATAAAAAAATTTGAAGGAAACGAAATAATTACTAGACGAAAAATTTTCACGCAGTGCGCACAATAAAACGAATACGCGACGAAATATGATGGACAACTGAAGTTCACTACCTATACGCGTTTCGGTTTCATTGATTTTATCGGTATATTTTATCGGTCAGATAGTAAATTACTTAACCGATACTAAAAATATTATTTTGAAATGGAAAATTACCACTTGGTTCTTTTTTGTCTAAGCTAATTTAAGAACTTATTTCGAAAATTGCCAAATATGTTCTTAATTTTTCTGATATACTCAAATATGCATTTATATGCAACAATGACAAAATATGTAAAAATATGCAAAATAAAATTTTTAATTTGATCTCCTGGTGTTATGAAACACATTTGTTATTTACTAGAATTTTTTTACGATCTTTCTATAAAAATATGCAAAAACTAGAAGTCCTCAGCCCTAGTTATAATAATATTAATAATAATAATAATAATTAAGATAATCTTACATTATTTTAGATTCTGAGTGGAACGATGAATGTATTGATTTTACAATGATGTGTGTTTTTATATTTTTTTTTAATTTTTTTTTGTGTCTGTGTACACGATAAGTAGCCGAAATAATGCTTCGATTTTCAACTTCAGTATCTTTTTCGATTAGAAAGTGAATATCGTTGATGCATTGAAGAGGTCAAAATTTAAAATTCCCAGTAATTTTCAAAAGCGCCAAGAAAAACAAAAGAAAAATTAAGGGAAAACGGGAATTTTTACGCAAAATCGATTTTTAACAAAATTGAATTTGGTTTTTGTTGTAACTTTAAAACAAATGACCGTAGATACATGAAATTTTCACTGGTTGTTTATATTTTCATTTTCTATTCACCATAACATTTTCCAAATATTTTGACTTACTTTGAGCTGTTTACGGACATTGTCAGTTTCCATTTTTTTAGTTTTTTTTTTCTATAAGTATCAATAAAATTTTATCTGTTGAGTAAAAAAGCTTGAAAATTTAATAGAAGGCTCCTAGATTATTGTTTCAAAGGGAGATGGAAAAAATTAAAAATCCTTAGTCACAGTTTTTATTTATAAGCATTTAAAGTTCAAATCTTGACAAAATACGGAGAAATCACGAAAATTAGCAAATTATTTTGAGTTGAGAATTCATAAAAATTTTTCTTTTTAAATCTAAGATTTGAAAATGTAATACAAGATTACCCATAAGTTTGGCTATCTTAATCAAATAAAAAATGTCTACAAGCAAATCAAATTAAATTTTTATGAGCGTTTGAAATTCATATTTTTACAACATTTGATATTCACTCGATTTCTCATGTAACGATTTTCTTATTTTATTGTAATTAAAAAACGAATAACTGTAGATACTTGAAAATTTCACTGAATATTTATATTAGCATTTCCTATACACGATAACATTTTGAAAATAATTTGACTCTTTTTGAGCTGTTTACGGACATTGTCAGTTTTCAATTTTTTTAGTTTTTTTTTCTATAAATATCAATAAAATTTTATTTGTTGGGAAATAAAGCGTGGAAATTTAATACAAGGCTTCTGATATATTTTTACAATAGCAGTTGAAAAATATTAAAAATACATAGGCACAATTTTTTTTTAAAAGCATTTAAAGTTCAAATTTTGACAAAATTTATAATTTAATAATTATTTTGTAGTTTATAAAATGTTCAACTTTTATAGCTAAGGATTGAAAATTAAAAACAAGGCTCCACGTAAATAGGTTATATATAAATTACTTTATGCACAATAATATCATCAAATATACTTAGTAACATCATAGTCTGACTGACCGTTTTCGCTCAGAATCGTTTTTCTTATCCAATGATATTATATCATTGAATTCAAATTTAACACCATTCATTACAATGACCTACTTTTAACCTACTGTACAGCAGAGCGACATCCACTTTTTAATCTTCTTATTACATTTGGATTTTGATCGCAAAAATAAATCTCATAATCAACCGTCGCGTAACGTATTATTGAATGATAAAATAGAAAAAGGTGGGTAAGTGGATGTTGCTCTGCTGTACAGTAGGTTACAAGTGTGTCACTGTATAATGGATGGTATTCAATTTGAATTCAATGGTATAATTCCATTGTATACGAAAAACGATTCTGAGCGGTGACGGTTCGTCAGTGTGTATATTTTATATTATATTTATATTGTTATTTTAGTTTATTACTTATTATTAATACGGTCGCCAGTAAGTTAAATTAATATTATAAAATTACAAAAAAATAACTAAAATCGTTATTCTTGGTTATTTAATATGTAATTTCGTTCAAACTTGATCATAAAATAAATATAAAAAAAAACTGCTTTTTAGATTTTTTGGTTGTTTTTAATATTTTTCAACCACTATTGTAACAATATATCTGGAACCCCAACAAATACAATTTTATTGACAATTATAAAAAAAAAATGTTATCGTGTGTAGAAAATGCTAATATAAAAAACTAGTGAAAATTGCATGTATCTAGAGTAACACAAATCGAATTTGTTGAAAACCGATTTTGCGTAAAAATTCCCGGTAATCCTTAATTATTCTTTTGTTTTACTCGTCGCTTTTGAACACTAATGGTAATATGGGATTTTGACCTCCTCAATGTACCAACTAGATTCACTTTCCCATCAAACAAAATTCTGAAGTGGAAAATCGAAGCATTATTTCAACTACTCATCATATACAGTGTATATTATACACAGACACAAAAAAAAAATAACACTCTTACTGCCATGTCAGTCATATATGAAAAAAAAAAATATAAAATAAAAAAAACACATCATTGTAAAATCAATAAATTCATCGCTCCTCTCAGAATCTAAAATTATATAAAACAATTATTAATGACAATTACGATGTTAAAAATAACGCTTAAAGAAATATATTAATATGATCGGTTTTCGAAAATGTCATCAGTGGGTGCATGCGTCTTCTTTCCCCCAAATTATGTAATCATGTTTTATTTGTTTCCCTTTCACCGCACATATACTCATTATGTCTTAGATATAGATTGTATATTTTCTTCTAAAAATAAAAAAATTAAATTAAAATATGATCGGTGATTGGAAAAAATTAAATTTAGTGTTCACACATTTTAAAAACAATAGTTTTTGAGTTACACGAATTCGTTGTGTAAAAAAAATCAACCTTGCAACAGTAACTATAGTTGTATTTAACTAATGAAAATAATAATATTGGTTTATCATATTATAAACGTGAAAGTTTGTAAGTATGTTTGTTGCTCTTCCACATAAAAACTACCGAATGGATTTTAATGAAACTTTACAATAATATAACTTATACATCAGAATAACACATAGGCTACAATTTATAAAGATATATTGTGTGAATTTTTTAATTTTAATTTTAATTTAAAAAAATGTGTAAATTGTATACTTATACCTTGTTTAGTAAGAAATAGTCGTTGGCTGAAAAGACATTTTCATTCAAACATTCAAACAATTATTATAATTATTTAGTTTAGCAAAAAAAAAACAACTAATCAATCACGGAAGCGTGATTTTGTTTATATAATATACTAGCTGAACCCGTGTACTTCGTTGACCGTTAAATGTACCAACTCTATATGACTCAAACTTTGTTCAATTCGTTATTTAATATTCGGTGTATGGTGTTCAAAATTAATCTTAACTTTTCCGTTTCCCGGAATAAAAATTCTGATTCCTGCGGTAGATCGCGGACCCCGTGCTGTTTGTACGTAAGTGTATGATTTTACTCTAAAGTATCGAAGTTATACCAAGTTTGTCGTATTCTACCTATGGTGGATTAATATAATCAATTAATACAAAATCCTCACAGTTGTATTTTTGACATCCAAATTTCCTACTTTTCCAGTAGATTTTCCTAAAATGTTCTTTCATAGAAACCTTCTTCCTGATATACTCTTTCGTTTAAATAAAAAAATAAAGAAGATCTGATAAGTAGTTCCAGAGTTTACCCTGTATAAAGATTTTCATTTCGCATTTAAATATTTAGAAGATATATTATATTGACAAAAAATAATAATACAAATCAACAAACATGCCCGTAACCAATAGCAAGCAATATACAATGAACTATTATTATTTTAATCTGCAAATAATTTTTTTATTAGTTAGTTTATTTTTTTCACGCAACATAATCCAGGAACTTCATTTTTAAACATAAATTCCTTGCAACAGTAATTATGATACTGATTATTTAAAAATTTGGGGATTGAATTTACAATTATTTACAATTATAATTTAAGATCTCCAGAGCTATTAATTTTTTTTTTATAACTTTCATGGATTATATTATATTTTTCAAATCAGTACCTACTATAAATTATTTTTGAGTTAGGTACTATTGATTAATAAAAATAATTTTAAAAAAAATGTCCTCGGTAATTGAAGGTAATACCATCGGGAAATCGAATTTTCCGAAAAATGGAAAAAGTTGCAAATTTCAAAATTGGTGTTGCAAATTGTTGCAAATCAGTTGCAAATATTGGCACTGGTTTGAAGTATATATCTCAAAGTGGGGAACGTGTGACGTCGTTAAATAATTATTGTATTAATGTGTTCAACGTGTCCTTCACGGCGATTACTACACGAGTTCTGCGACTTAAGTTTGTACGTCTAATTGCTGGCATTTTTAAAAACAACCATACCAAATTTCTTTAAAAAATGATTAACACTTATTAATAAATTTACTATACTGTGGAATTCTGACGGATGCATCATTGTTATTTTTGTTTATAATTTTATTCAATCATAACCAATAGTGACCTTATAATAAACAAAAATATATTATTATTTAGTTTATTTTCTTACTGGACAGATGGCGCCACTGTTATTTTTTTCATCCATATTTCCTACTTTTACTGTTAAGTTTCTTAAAATTTTATTACATAAGAACCTTCTCCTGACAATTATGAACACAACAAAAAAAGAATTAGCAAAATCGGTCCAGCTGTTCACGCGTTATGCGCTGACCAAGGAAATCGGGATTCATTTTTATATATAGAGATATAATAATACATAATATAATATATAGATTTACAGTAAATAGTTTAAATTTGAATATAATTATAATAATAATAATGACACAGTTTAACGCTTAAACCATAATAGCCTACATCAGTGGTGTTTCACAGATTCTGAAATTTTTTAAAATTGTATTCATTACTTTTATAATGTTAAGTGACTAATATGTATGTAAACTGTTTTATACTTTATATGCATTGTTTAATCTAACTATATAAATGTGAAATGAAAATCTCTCTTTTGGATAAACTCTGAAACTTCTTGATTTTTTTTTTAAGCGAAAGAGTATTTCACGGAGAAGGTTTATATGAAAAACAATTTTAGGAAAATCCGCCGGAAAAGTAAGAAATCTGGATGTCAAAAATACTACAGTGGCGCAGATTAAAATAATAATAGTGCTATTGGTTAATCGGGCATGTTTGTTAATTTGTATTATTATCTTTTGTCAGTATATAAATTAATGTCTGTGGGTAGATTAGACCTCTGGGAAGAAGATAGGCTAATTTAAAAATGGTTAAATTAATTTTTTAAATATTAATCGGATTTTAGTATGGATAGGTTAGGATAGGATTATATATTTATTGATTATATTAATCCACCGTAGGTGGAATTAAGTAAAAACGACAAACTTGGTACAACTTTGATACTTTAGAGTTAAATCATACACTTACGTACAAAAAGCACGGGGTCCGCGATCTACTGCAGGGATCAGAATTTTTATTCCGGGCAACAGAAATGTTAAGATAAATTTTGAACACCATACACCGAATATTAAATAACCCACTGAACAAAGTTTGAGTCATATAGAGTTGGTACATTTAACGGGCAACGAAGTGCACGGGATCAGCTAGTATATTATAATTCATAATGTTTACCATTGCGGGACGACGATTTGAAAAACCTTAGCAAGCACGTCTATTAAAAACACGCTGTTTTATGTACACATCTACCACCACGGCATGCACATTTTATTCAACTATATGTCTAATAGAACAACAGAAATATTTAAATCATACCTTTTTCACGCCCTTCGGGGTAGGTACTTTGGGGTCCGCCTCAAACATTTACGTTAGGGCAGTAGTTACGGGGTACGACGATTTCGCTACCTGTCTCCGTCGTGGCTCTCGGCGGCGGCGGTATGCGGTGTTGGCTGTTTTCATTATTAATTTAATCTTTTTTTGCTTATATCAATCAAATGCCATTTCTGTATCTGCTACTCTTGAATTAGCGACCGTTTCAAAATTATCGGTCCCCGCTAGATCTAATTATTCTTAAGGCTTCCTTTTAAACCGACTCAGCGCAATAGTTACGCTCGGCCTGTATATACAGCCGGTAATGCGGTTATAACCACCGGATGATTACGAAAATCAAGCTGATTGCAACTGAAGCCGTCCCACGGCGCCCGTCGAATTACCGCCCCGAGATCGGGTCTTAAAAAAAATATGATATTCTAAAATAATATTAATAAAAAAAAGCCGGGTAGGAATCTATCTGCCCTCAAATTAAACCACCTTACCACACCTACTGCGCACGTTCTCCTACGATTTTTTCCACCATCACGCACACACGATAATATTATATTATTACATACCACCACGACGACGTTCGTTTTCATAATGTCTGCTTAGCTTAAATCGACCTCCTCACCACAGCCGTCATTTGCGTGTCGAATAAAAAACTAGGTATAATATTATAATAATATATTATATATATATATATTATCCGTTGAGTAAAAATAATAATAGTATAATCAAACGGTGCAGAAATATTCTGTTGTGTTATTATTGCTATACGTTACATTTTGTGCGTTTTACAAGAATTTTAGTTGCGGACTCACTGCAGCTGTAATGACGGCGTGTAGGTATATTTCAAGTGTTTTTATACCACCACGTGAACTACGCGATAATTGGCTTGCGGTGTGTATACGCGTTGTCGGACTTAAAACCCTCAACATTTTTTAATAGTTTTTTCCTAATAATAACAACATGAGCCTTATAAAAAATTATTTTTCACAAATACACACGTTCGCACGAATTACCAGAAAGTTAATTATAAAATAATTAAGTGTATAAGTACCTACTAATTACATGTATTTATATTATGATATTATTACCTTTATTTACTGTATAACATTGTTATTTTTTTTTCAATTACAGACCGTCATATCAGATGACCTCATGAGCCTCATGAGCCAATGTGACTACGGACGCCAAATATTCATTCAGACGGCATTTTATAAAGTCAGTACCTAGACGGCCTTTCATAATAATAATAATAATCATAATAATAATTTATTCAATATTATTTGTATATATTTATATTTATTTTCTGGCCAACAATAATATTTTATACATTACATGTATAATTATTATTACATTTTTAACTATTGGTATTTTGTTTTATTTAAGAAAAACGTATATCATATACCTACTTAAACTCCGTACTACCATTTTAAAATAAGTACTATTATTCGGTTAGCTATCATATTATTATTATTGAAGGGATATTATGTTTCAAACGAATATATAAAAAACCACTAGCGTGTTATCTGCACAACCTATACATTTGAATAATTCGTGGTTTTCCATCACGAATATATTGGTATACATTTACGTAAAAATCGTATTTTTTAGATTATGAGTTTTTGTTTTTTTTTTGGAATTTCAAATATTTATTATATACAATCTGTCAATATGTTTTTTACAACAATTGTAAATTATGTAGGGGTAGTAGTTATTAGACTGTAGTCTCGAAGGAAGAATCCATCCAGTTCGTAGCAATGACTAATGGTATTTAATCATTTAAGAGGTCCCGGAACCATTTACGTTTCAAACGTCTTGCGGGGTCACCTGTGATGTTAAGAACAGATAAATTAGAGGGATAGAGGATTGCAGCGATTGGATAGATTTGAGTGAAAGCTTTATAGAGAGTTTTGGCTAAGTAAATTATGAGTTAAACTGTTTTAGAGTTGGTTTTACAAGGACATTATTTTATTTTTTTTTGAATACATTTTAAACGTTTAAAATAGTACTTAAGCCTAAATTGTCGACTAAATAAATAAATAAATAAATCAAGTATAGTTATTATTTTAAAAAGATCATTTTCTAATTCTCCCAGTAGCTTTCCTATACATAATGAAATGTTGCAAACAAGTGTCCGTGAAGCATTTCAAGGAAGGTTATTATAATTGATATAACCAATATATTGATATATATAGTTTTAATTGATCTCTATTCAGAATTGTCTTTCATACCTGTGCAATAATTTGTCATGACTTAAAATTTCATGTCACAACACAAACGTAGCACACTCGTTTCTACTGTGCGCCCAACTATATCCAGCACTTGCAATTGTCATGTATAAGTATTTTTAAATATTTTATAGTAATGTGATTAATATTTAATATCACACTATTTACCATCGTATATTTAATTATTCAGTTAATTATATCTAGTTGTGCGTATTAATTTACGAATATTTGAAATATTTTTCCAAAAGGTAGTTTTATGATTAGTTTGATATATATCTTTAATGTAAATTGAAAAAAAAAATCCTTTAAACTTTTTAATGCCTTCAAATACAATCTCTATATAAATTAATTATTAAGTATTTTTAAAATAACTAAATTAAAATAACAACGGTGGTGTAATATTATAATATTTAATAAAGTGTTTTATTCCAAAATATTCATATGTAAGCCTAATTTTTATTAAACGAACTAAAAATGTATTGATACTAATTATAAAAGTCATAAATCTTTAAAAGCACCTTCAAATCTTATAAATAACTAGACGTTTTTATTTACTCAAAAAAGAAAAAAAATATAAATTACAAGTAATTAAAATATTTTCCTTTGTATTTATAAGCTGGTTGAATAATTTTGTCGTAAAATATTATATTCCTGGTCACAATTTTTATTTAAATAATACCAAGCATAGTTATATTTTATAATTAAACTGGCGAAACATTTGTTTATTATCTTGATCTTAAAATTACTAATTTGATCAGAAGTTCGTGTCACGAATAAAAAATAAGAATCAAGAAAATCGTTGTTCAATTTTATCTTTGTATTATGAATGTTTAATTAAATTTAAATTATTCGACTTACCTAGTTGAATAATACTTTTTAAACTTCAACAGAACACTCAACGAAAATTTTACTATTACTTAATATAAAATATGTTATTATTTTTATATACTAAATAACAAATTTCCAACGCTGCAAAACAATGTTTTAAGATTAAAGTTTCAACCACAAATTAGTCAATAATAATGACATTTTGAAGCATTTTATGATATTATGAAAATATAATATAGTATGTAATATGTATGATTAAATTGTTTTTAAATATATAATAACATGAAAAATATAATATAATATAATATTTAGATTGATTTATGTCATAAAATACATTTTTATATTTCACTGACAGCTTTGAATTAAGGCAGACTGGATTTGTGAACACGTATTTGTTCAATGTGATAATAACTGTACGTTAGCGTATTATTTAGAAACTTTTGATTCAATTATTTGTTACTGAAGGATCAAAAGTTAAACGATTTAATCTTATTATATTACATGACGTTTACGTTTGTTTCGAATTATCTTGACTAGACTTGACGCACAAGAGATTGACAGAAATAAATTATTATTTACTACAAATCTATTTATACATATACTAGCTGAACCCGCGCACTTCGTTGCCCGTAGAAATTACAACTCTTTTAAAAATTTTGATTGTTCAACTCCTTTTTGATGTGACTCGCTACATTTAGTGTAATTAAGCCACCCTGGTAGGCAATCCGACTACTTCGGATCGTGGACAATGCGTGACAGTTTATCAGGTAGGCAATCCTACTGCGGTGGATTGCGGACACCGCAGATGAACGGCTATAAAATATAAATGCTACTCAGCCACCTGCAATATGCAACAGTTAGATTTTATGCATGCTTGGAAAACAGTTGTTTATTTTTGACGCGTTTATTAATAATAGCTGATCTTGCGCACTTTGTTGCCCGTAAAAAATGACAAATCTTAAAATGATTGTTCAAATGTTTTTGGGTGTAAGTGCAGTAAGTTATTACAGATAAGTTATTCTAACCATTATACGAGCCATTGGTCAAACAAGTCCATATCCAGGAAAAAGGTGGTGGTTAGCTGAGCGTTCACATTCTCTTAGGCGTATTATTTTAAAACGCAATACACATTTACATTTTAACTTTAAATACAAAAAACCTTATCATATATAAATGTAATCGTAAATTATATATAATATGATGATAGTATGTGTGTACTATATACCATATATATGCGACACATAGACTTTAAGCAAGTACATAGTATCTAATAATTAATATTTGGTGTTTCGTGTATATTAAAATATATGGAAACGGTAATGTGGTTTTTGACCCGATTAGGCGTGGGATACAGATAATAACTTTACGCATTTTCATATGGACAACGGATAAGTCGATGGACAAGGGGATGGTAGGAGATTAGGAAGCCTTATAAAACCAGAACCGAAACGGCCTGGATTCAGACGTGTTTTACCATAGTACAGACGAGTATCTTCACGTCACTATGTGTAACGATTTTGTCATTTTGGACTTAGCATATTTTTCTGAATAATATTTTACAATAAACAACTTTAACTTTTCAACGAGTCTATATTTTATCAAACACCCTAAGTTCTTCCTCACATCTACGGTCCTGCTACCTGCACGATAAGCTAAGCTATTTAGACCAAATGCTAGTTTATTACAAAATCTTTATATTTCAGAATTTATTCAAATTTGTACTTTTTAAGAACTAAAATCAAAATCTTACAAGGACGGTAAAACAACTATTTTGATAGATTCTCTTAAGAAAGTATCCATATGATAGTATTTTAAAGAGTTATTAAACAGTGACGTATCAGAGATACCAATAGAAGCATAGAATGTTCATAAGAACAGAAAATGAACATGAGAGAAGAAACCATGAGAATTATTAATAGCCTGAACAACTGGAAGTCCCAGGGATCAGATGGAATACTTGAAGAAATAATATAGTATGGTGCAACTATAATTTGTTAGATAAGGAGGCGATACACAAGCTACATTTAAGGCCAAAGACTCTAGTTATACCAAAAACAGAAATTATATCCATCATAGCACCAATTAAGTTGAAACTGACCTGGAGATGGACACATAAGATATGATGAACTGATGTAATTAGAAATGATATAGAAAAGGTGTATGAGATGAATCGGGAAGATAGAATTCAGGACATTTGCGATTAGAAAGGAGTGGTAGTGACATCTATACATTTTTCAGAACTATAAAAAAGAAGAAGCCTAAGAAGAAGACAAATTAAAATATAATGGGTGTAGAAACAATTGAATCGAAATAAGAGTTAAATGTTTTGAAGTGGATCTACCAATTATTTTATAATATACTATCACCATTCACCGGAAATCAATATAAAAACGTTCTTAAAATATTGTACCTAAAGTTATCTCGTTGAACTAACTGTAATTTAGAAATAAATGTTAAATTAAAATTTATCGTATAACACATATTATTATGATTGATTTTACTCACTAAAATGAATCGAACAACAATGTATTTATCGTTGCACATCTCGTATGTAATTTTCTGTTACGATTTTTGCATAGTATTATGTCGATACTTTAATGGCCCCATGACCATAGCAATAATACGGGTACAGCCATTATATTTGTATGGTGTGAGTATGTGAGCAATTCAATGGATTCAATGTATACTGATCGTGGTAAATTGACCGTACTACAATAGCTGGTGTCAGAGTTATTTGGTCACGTTAAAATAAGGGTGGGAATAAAATGCACGACAGTTATTTAGGACGTCTTTCCCTACTTATAGAAGTATTATACTGTTAATATTTTATGTAGTTCATATTAGTGGTGGTACCGCTCAAATAAATGTGAATATTCTAAAATTGTATATCATTGATCAAAGTTATAATATTACAGTTAATTTTAATAATTTAACCAAACAACATTGAGTCTCTGAAATAGTTATTACCAATTTAATTTAATACATTTTACTCATTAATGATTATAGAATCTACTAATTAATAACACTAATAATTCCAATTTTTTCATGATCTTAAATATTTATACGACTTTACCAATAGTATAATATGCTATAACAATATATTATTTTGACATTCCTGGTAAACATACACAAATTGACTTCCAAATAAGCATATATTAGAATTTTTGAACAGTCTCTTCAGTTATTGCTGTTTACAAATAATATATTCTGTAACATAAAAAAAAAAGTTTTCTTATTGTATTTTGTTTCAATATGAAGTCGAAACGACACTACAAATGCGGTATTACACATAATATTTTGTTCAACCAACTCAATAAAACCGCAGAAGTTAAATCAAAATTAACTTTTAATATATTATTATTAGGTATTTAGTTATTTTTTATTTCAACAAATGTCAGCGCACGGTGGGGCAGTGTTTATTTTTCTTATATATTAAAATCAGGAAAGTTAGTCGATGTTAGATTTATTACAGGTGGTTTAGACACGCCTCTTCAGGTGGTGTGACTCATCTTGTGGAAAAAATTCAAAATAATCGAGTCCAAATCTGAAATGTCGTTGGCGCAATCGCCGTGATCGTGTCGAGCAGTGGAAGATCCGGCGAAGTGGGTCTCAACTGTGTCCCGTTGTTGGAGTGGCATCCGCTGTTGCTGTCGCCATGTTCGACCGCTGTCATCGTAGCGGTTAACGCGTTCGGCGCTATGACGGCCATTGTCCACCGACGTATCGACGATGCACCGGCAGCTTTTCCGTTGTTCTGGTTGTGGTTCTGACTGTCTTCGTTGTTGTTCCGGTTGTCGTTGCAGTGGATCCGTTTCGAAGCTCCGATTATCTCGACACGTGCACGCGTACGTCTTTCGGCCAAAGTTGTATTCGTAGTGATCGTAGTTGGAGTATAGTACGGGGGAGACGGATGCGAGACTGGTGTTGGTGTTTGAAGTGAATGAGGAGGTGGTTGCTACGAACGTCGTCTTGTTGTTGAACCGGATGTTGGGAACGACATCGTGCTCGGTGCGGGGCGTCGCGTACGCTTGTAGCCGGATTCGCCGCTCCCGGTCGCGGAGCACCTGTTCCCGGATGCGCTTTTCAGCAGGTGGTTTGGCCCACGACACGTCGACTCGGACACCGGACGCTTCGTCTACGGCGCCGTCCAGCGCGTTCATAGCGTCCCGAGCGTCCGACCGACGTTCGAAGTGAATGAACGAGTAGTTCTTCAGGTTCTTGACTCTTTCAACCTTGCCATACCGGCCGAACACGTCAGCCAGTGTGCGCTCGTCAAGCGTGCCACCGTACTGTCGGACGAACAGAATCCGGACGGTGGCCATCTGTTGGGCGTCCACTTCCGGTTCCGGATCCGCCCAGTCGACGATCGTCTTGCACCCAAACACCGTGCACCGAGACAGCCGGCGCTTGGCCTCCGCGGCCGCCGTGCTGGACTCGTAGTCCAGGAAACAGAAGCCCCGGTGCAACAAAGGGTTTTCGAAGTTCTTGTACGTGATGACGCGCACCAAGCCCTCCGTGTTCCGGCTAACTTCCTCGCAAATTTCTACTTCCGATTTCACCTTAGGCAGGTTTCCCATGAACAGCCTGCGCGCGTCTTCACGGTTTGGCACTCCCGCGGCCGGCAGACCAGCTATGCCTGAGGTGATGGTGGTGGTCGTGGTGGTAGTGACGGCCGTGACGGTGGAGGTGGTGGTCGTGGTGATAGTGTGCGGAGACGATGTCTCCAACGCCGCCGCGACTACCGAAAGATCCGTCATGGCGTAGAGTGAAGTGATAACGATTTTGTTGTTGAGATATTATTATTGTCACTGTAATCGCAACACAAAAGTATACAACTGTTGTCGTGAAGATTGGTCGCACGCGTTTCTTCTTTTTACGTAATTGGAAAGTAGTAATGATGGATATTTGTAAACAACGAATGTTACCAATAATTTCTCGTGTTTGTTTTACAAAACATCGGGTTGTCAAAAGATTAAAAATGATATCAATTGTGGCCAGAGATTTTTGTCTTTAAAATCAGGTGATTCGTTGGTTTTTCGTATCCTACAGTTTACACTGCGTAATTTCGGTACACAACTCTAACCACATATTTGATAACAACTACGTGACGAAAAGTATTTTTATTTTGCTATAATTATCATTCTAGATATTATATTATTCGACCCAGACGAAACTTCGGAGAGACCATATTATCATTTTTAACGTTTCTAAGTGATTTTCGATAGAATAACAGAATATTATCGGTAGGTTCATAATATTTATTGACAAATAACAATATTTTATTTTGTTTTTGTTTTTATTACATTTATTTTTTATCCTCATTCGATTATATTTTCATCTTAACAAATCGCCCTATAGGAATTTTTTTGTTTTGTGTTTTCAACAATATATTACGTAAAATACTTCCACCTCAGGAAAATCGTGTGAACAATAAAAACAGAGTTTTAAAACGTACCAGCGTGTTGTTTTTTTTCTATTAGTTTTTCGATGGTCACTTATTCTGGATAGCTTCTAAACAGTTATAATAATAGCGAGTAAACGGGTGTCTCATCCTCATGACATAACTTGGCATTATACTCCCCTTATTCAGCATGTTTTTATTCTTCCAATTCTACGGTGAGATAAAAGATTTAACATTTTTTTTTTTTTTTATTGAACCAACAATAATACTTTCAACTGTTGTTTTTTCTTAGACTTTGTATGGGAGTAAAGAAGTTGTATAAATAATAAACGTACATGAACGATAGTATACAAGTATACACATTACACATACGTTTTAAACTGTTTTTTTATATATATTGTTTCCGAGAATTCTTTCTGATCTAAAAATGTTTTAAAAGTTTCATAAAGTTCCATTATCCATTAGAAAGTGAACCCTGCAAATGGTTCTTTGCAATAGCCATAATCTCACGTGTCATATTATTATTAAAACAATTAATTAAAAGTAAAACTTTACAGAATCATTAGTTGAAGACACAATTAATAACCTAAAATAAATTAAATAAATTTGTTGTTTCGGTACCTATATATATTATGTTTCGAATCTATATTATGTATTTATTTCGACTAAAATTATTTTAGTGTATAATTTACTGGTTATAGTCTTTGTTTTATCTTCAATTTATTAACTTTAAAAAGGATTCAAAAAAATAATTAGAATTTGTAATTTTTTTTTACTCCGGTCTTTGTAAAAGATTAACAGAATACTAAATTAATGAGACTTTACTAAAAATCAATTTTGTAACTAATGATTGGTTAACACTGAACATTGTTTACGAATTAGTGTTATTTAATATTTATTTTATTATGTAAATACTGTTGTTATAAAAAAGTAATAAGTATGATTAGGCTGGGATTTTGATGCCGTCATATTTTTTAATGATGTTTTGAAACGTCAGTCCGTAAGTATAAAACGTAATTTGGGTGATACTGATTATTTTAAAGTATTTTTTTTTTAACTTTTTGACAAATTTAATTTTAAATACATTTTTTGAGGATTTTAGTGCATTTCTTAGTTTTTAAAGCATTGTTCACGATTTGTTCATAAAATGTACGAAAATTGTTGCGATTGACATTGTAACTATATAAGTATAAGAGGTGCAGAATCAGTGAAATATCTGGGTGTCATGATTGATGAGATTTTAAAATGAAATTTTTATGCTGACTCAGTGATTAAAAAATAAAGAAGTATTTTTGGTAGATTTAAAACATTAAATAATATTTTGTTACCTAACAATATTAAAATGATTTTCTGTGCTACTACTCAGTCAGTATATAAATACAGAATTTGTATATAGGGTGGTACATCCGATAACAATTTTGGTTTGCTCATAACTACTATAAACTCATTACTAAGAATAGAATTTAACAAACCCTTTCATTCATATACTGATATACTATATAATACTTTTGATATATTTAATTTGGAAAAATCTTATGCAAAAGATGAACTAACAAATCTGTATTTTTATACATTTTAAAGTGTCAGCTTCAACCATAATTATTCAATTCGTCAAAAAATATACAATGTTTTTAGATAATAGATTAAATAAATAGAATGCTAAAATTGGTAAAAAAAAAAATCCCTTTAATATAGGTATTTATGCATGAATTACGATTTACTTAATAAACAATTATTATTTATAATAATCATGAACATTTTAAAAAGTATATTAAGTATAAGATTAAATCTTGTTTGTAAAACCCATATTCATCAATTTGTACTGTACTTAAATAGTGTCCCTGTCGGCTGTCTTATAATTTATTATTTAATTTAATTATTACTTATTACTTATTATTTACTTATTATTTGTTTATACTGAATTTGAATAATTTGATAAGGATTATTAATGTAATTATCTTAAAATTGTAAACTCACCATTAAAATAACAACTGTTGACTTCTCCACAAACATAGGATTTA
This sequence comes from Sitobion miscanthi, assembly GCA_008086715.1. NCBI lineage: Eukaryota > Metazoa > Arthropoda > Insecta > Hemiptera > Aphididae > Sitobion > Sitobion miscanthi. The sequence continues at coordinate 30,779,883 of CM017800.1, forward strand.
AATAAATTTTACTTATATAAGGTATGTATTCTTTTTAAATGAAATAAAGTTATTATTATTATTATAAATATAGAGAAAAACCTGAAATAAACCAAAAACCAAGTGAAGGAGGCTTAACTTTTTGGTAACCATGCTTATCAAACAATTATTTTAATAATATTATTAATATTTTAACAAATGTTTGTAATTTTTTTTCCAAATTATTCTAAAAATTATCCCAAAAGTACCAACTAGATCCAACTTTTTTCCAGAAACCTCCAAGTTAACGACATGGGCATTTTTTTCTATTATTGACTTCAGATGCAAAACAAAAAATACACATCATTGTAAAAACGATACATTTATCGTTATGCTCAGAAACTAAAAAACATTACGTTTATAATTCATAATAAATTATTACTCTATAATATAATATACCATAATACGTATAATATTCTATATTTATATTTAATTTATTAGATCTGAGAAACAGAGTTACCTACATAAATACCATTCATAAATAATATAATATTATATGTTATAATATGATATCTATGCCAAAAAGTTTCACCACTATTTATAAAAGTTGTGTTCAAACGGGCAATTTAAAGTTGAAGCATTTTTGTATTCATAACTGCCATGTCATAAAATTAAAATATTTTAATGATGGTTTTTCCAAAATGTATTCGAATCACATAAGTGTTCTTAAATTTGACTTTTGTTATTTCTAGTAGGATGAATTTTATTACCCGTGCAAGATATGCATTTAAAATGGTACCGAAAAAAATGTTAAATAGTTAGTTGTACAATTATAGGTATCATACATTGTAAAATCAATGAAAACAAATCGTTAAATAATTTAAAACAAACCTTGTTATTTTTTATAATAAACGTCATACAATTTGCATATGTTCAACTTACATGAATAAATGATTGATATTTGTAGAAAATACAATATTATTAAAATGTATAAAAATAACGGCTCAAAGAGCTTTAAAACATCTTCTTATTGCTGTGAAATTAATACTTAGTCTTCTTTTTTAATTATTTTGTTTTAGGTAAGAATTGTAGTTTTTCTTTGACTTCAAAATGTATTTTGTAAAACCTTATAAGGTAAATAACTAAATTCTTATTTCTTGCCAGTTGTTTTTATTTTATATAACCTGTAGTGATATTATGTCTTGATATATTTGACTGTTCAAACAATAATTTTTGTTTACATATAATAAAGCATGATAAAAAATATTTGTATACGTTTTGGATTTACATAGGAGAAAATGAGGAAGCTTATTGGTTTAGTACGTTGCAGTATGTTTTTTTCGGTTGGTAAAAAGTGAGAAAATACTAAGTTATGGGGAAAAAGAAACGAGTATCTTTACATTTCATCCAAATATTGTTCATATCTAGGTTAAAAGATAGATCCGTGCTATCGGTAATGTATTTTGGATCGATTATGGAAACTATAAACAGTATAATGACGCACCCGGTGTAAAGAACCATTTATGACACTTTTTTATGAACAGATTAGTTCGTTTGTACGTTTATAAATTATAGATAACCCTTACTAGTAGAGTCTATACTTATGACTTATGAGTGAAACTAGACCCATGTTTAAGGGGGTGCTAAAGTTGTTAATGAAAAACTAACTAGGGGAGGGGGGGGTCTAGAATTCATTTTTCAAATACGGTGATTTTAATTAAATATATACTAAATCTCTATTCACACAAATATAAATTTTATGTGTAATTTCAAAACGTACAAGCATCTCAAAAGCTAAATTGTCTCTATTCCTACAGTAAGAACCTTAAAATGTATTTTTAAATACTGTGATGTTAATATATTATTTTAGTTATTTTATGTAAGTACCAAAAAACAATTTCAGTAAATGTTAGTATAATATAAAGTTGTGGCCATAAGGAAATCAAAAGTTGATATTCTTTAAACGAACCCAGTGAATGTGGAAGATGTACAATTATTATAAGTAGCGAATATAACCTAAAGGCTTAAAAAAAAAAAACACCACAATCGTAATAATATAATTCTTCTGAAATATCCCAGACTCCAGATTTTTTAAATGTTTTAATTATTTTTATGTTAATATTCATAAATTGTTGAATTTTCATCGGAATGTAAAAAGTGTCAACACATTCTCTGCGTTATTTAAACTCGAGTCGACACCAAACAACAACTCCTGATCCTCATATTATTGTGTGTAGACAAGTGTGTACATAAAAATAAAGATGTTTGATGTTTTATCATAAATAAATAGGCGCAATGAACGCCTTTAACGAAACAGGCTAGGTTCCTATGTACAATATTATTGTCGTAATCATATTATTATGACGTTGATTTTTATTTTTCTGGAGGCCACTACATACATATCCATGCATCTAAACCGATACGTGATCAGTATAAACACATCACGTACCGCACTGTGTAAAGTACGTGAATAAATTGATGGTACCATTTATATAATAGTTACAATCATCGCGGTTATTTTACGTATTATGTATACATTTTTTTTATCGTGGATCATTTTTATTATAAGTACCTTTTGTTATATATATTTTCAAACCCATATTTCCACACTCATACAAGAAAACACGCGTATATTACAATATAATAATATATTCCCAGATAGTATTATGCTATCTCGTAGTCGATCTCGAGCTCATTAATAATATTGTGTTCTGTTTGGCGATAAAAAGCAAAACATTTATTATAAATATGCGCTGATCTGTTAGAAAAATACCCATAATAGTTCTTTCGTTGGGATATAATTTTTCCTCCCCTGGACAAATATTGCAAACTTTATGAAATTATTATTTAATTTTGTTGTGCCCACTTTATTTTTTTACATCAAAAACTCGATTTTGTCACCATATTGCTCACATTTGAGATTATAATATACCACATATATTTGCATAAATAAAAATCTAATATAACTATTATAATAATTGTGTATGTAGTCTGCTGCAAATGTATTTACTTAATTAGCACTAGTTAAGGTAATTCTTTATTTGTTTTGGTTAATATACGACAACCGACGGATACATAATTAAACAATTTTTAAACGAGTATTAAAAAAATGTATTTTTGATTTTCGGAAAATTATTTTAATAACTAAATTTGTGAATATTGATTCAGTACATATTGCAGTCATATTTTGATTAGTTTTTGGTTTTTGTAACGATGATAGTATAATCTAAGTCCATCTAACTAAATAATAACATAATATGAGCTATTTAAGATTTATATTTATTAAGGGAACTGGGAAGGGATATATACATATATATTATTATTCCCGTATTTGTATATACGTAGCGTACCTATATCATATATGATATATGACGTATACAGGATGATTCACCAAGCACGTCCACCCCCGTTTTCCCAATAATAATGAGTTTATTCGAATTCTGATTTTTTGATTCTCTAAATACAAAAGGGTATACAAAAGGGACAGTATTTTTAATTATTTTGATTATTATCCCATTTAAAGTATATCCTGTGGTGGTACAAACTTATTTTTTTTTAAATGAGAATCTACCGTTTTTTCCAAAAAGTTGTTATGAAGATGACTACTTAAAATGTTGATGCATCCAAATCGAAATTCGAACAAGTAATTTCTGATTTACCTTATCAACTGTATGTACTTAATATAGTCCTTAATAATGGTATCATATAAAATAAAGAATTGATTTAATAACAAATATATTTTAGTCTAGAATTTTTTTACTCGGACAATGTTACCTCATATCTCTAATATAAATGTTCTTGGATTATTATTTTTTCAACTATTATCCTTAGTAATTAAAATTCCATAATTCAGAAAATATTTTTATTTGTAAATATCAACGTTTAAAAAAATTATTGTTTTTCAATAATTAAAATACAATGAAAAAGGTGGCTTACATTTGAAAAAAAAAAGTTGGTTTAGTTATATGAAATTCCTTAAATTGCATAAAAAATCTTAATTTTTGAAAATATTGTTGTTAAAGTACATACAATAGTTTCAAATAATATAATTATAATAAATGTATTATTCAAGAAAAAAACTATGGTTGAGCATGCTTGATACCCAGTAAATATGCTTAATATTTTTGCTGACATTATTAGGTACAAGCTAGCTTCTTTATGGACGTGATATAACTATGAATTATGATTATCGATATTTAGTAATTGTTTTTTTTTACTTTGTTTTCTGATTACAGGGTAATAAAGTAGCACTAAAAACTTTAAAGAGATCGCGCTTGGAGTTGACGCGTCCTCGGCTACTGGAATTGAAAAGGGTATGTATAAGACTTAATTCAACACAAGTGTGTGTGAATGTGTATTTTAGTTTATTATATTATAATAAATATATTATATAAATATTATTATACATATGGATATTTGAATGTTTGATGTTTATATACACATGAAGTGACCCTCATGGTGTATAATTAATTTTAATATCCTGTACTCATGTGGGTATGTTTTTAATACAGCATTTTGCTAATGAAATGGGTACGTTCTTAGTGTTAATTCATCTCATATTTTCATCCGTAACCTAAATTGCATACTATAATATTATGTGTATAAAAATGTATATATAGTGAAAATATGAAATGTATAGTTGACAATATAAAATAAGATAGTAAATAATTAACTTACAATATATCAAAACGGTATGAATAATATAATAATAATGTGTACCTATAATGTATATCGTAAATAGTTGTAGCAGCTTATACATATTAGAAAGCTAGCTTCCAGAAAATAGAAGGAAAGCATTGCAACAGGAGAGTATGTATGTATTATTATTTTGTAAAACAACGTACGTTAGTGCAGGTCAATGTAAGAAGAAAATGAGAAAGAGGGAGGGAGAAAATCAAAAACAATGGGTTTGAAATCATCAAAAAACCAATTAGATAATAGTGAGATCTACGGAGTAATTGGGATGGATTGGGACAATGATGTAATGATTATTGATGCTTACGAATTTTGGTGAAGCATGAGAGATAATACTAATGGTTAAGTCCTGAGTTTACGAAATGCTGTATAATCAATAATCATATATATATATATATATTATAGTATGCAGTTAACACATAGGTAGTATAGGTAGGTTATATAGTACGTTATTAGATTAAGTCATTCGATTTATGATTAATAGCATTTTAAGCTTTTGTAAAGTAAAGTAATAGTATTTTATATTTACACAAAATGGATCGGAGTTGTGTTTAACTTAGAATTATTTTTAAAGGGGGAGCGCATAATAATATAGAGCTATAGGATCCTAGTAGATTTAATTTAGATTTATTTGTTGCATTGTTTATTATTTTTATAATTATTTTGTATGTCGTTGTATCCACTTTTGATTGATAATATGTACCTATAGATTTCTTAAAATAATCTTTTTATTTTTTATTTTCTGATTCTTTAAACGGTAATTGGTTACTCATAGATCAGCGTTAAATAAAATAATAGAGCAAAAATAATAGAATATTTAATAATAGAACAGGCGAGAGTTTATGCTTGTAGTGGAATTTTTAACTGACTTTTACTTTGTATTTCATAAGTCAAAACTTTTAAAGCAATGGACAATTTTGAACTTGCTATTGAGTAATTATCAGTGTGCTGCTTTCCACTGTTCAGTAAATCTAATCAGTTTCTGATTAAGCTCATAAAAAGGAAACGTCTTTCATATATGATATAAAATGTACTCGATTTATAATTTGTTTTAAAATAATTGTATCTTATATACCTAAATACCTTTATTTTTTACTACAAAAAAAGAACTATCGTACAAGGATAAACGTGGTACTTACGCAAGTACGTTGTATAGGTGTTAAGGTGCATTATTCAACAATAAAAATTTTATTAAAAAAAAATTAATGTTTAATTTCAGTTGAAAGATTTGCATCATGACCATTTAGTGCGATTTTATGGAGCGTGCATAGAGCCCAATTATTGTTGTCTACTGACCGAGTATTGTCCCAAAGGAAGTTTGCAGGACATTCTCGAAAACGAACAATTTAAACTGGATTGGATGTTCCGGTACAGTCTGATGCACGACATTGTCAAAGTAATTATACCTACCTATTTTATTTTTATTTGTAATTTATATTGTTTATTTGTTTATTTTCTATACTTCAGTTACCGCAGAGAACGGAAAAAATTCTCTGAAACGGATAACATTACATAACTATAATTATAACGACGGCGTATACTAAAATAAAATCACCGATTTGTAGGAGAACAACGCGAGCAATATTATTTTGTATGCTGCGGATGCATGCGTGCCGTGTGTGATTTAAGAACACGATATAACAATTAGTACAAAATATAGCTAGAAATAGACACCACACTAGTGCAGTGATAATATATTATTGATCTCGAGTCTTGCCAGTGCGTGGTGTTAGACCGCAATTAATTTCATATATAATGATTTGTTGACCGCATCATTATTTTGTAGTCTGTTTTTACAATATTCGTGTTTGTAGCGATAGTATACGTAGTAAAATAAAATATGGAAAAAAAAACAATAAAAATAATAATAATGATAACTGATAAGATCTCTTTGTATGCGTATCGTGTTTCATATAAAGTCAACTTGGGTCGAAAACAGTTTTCAATTACGATTTATGTTTGTTAAACATAATCCGTAAAACAATGTTTTTGTGTACTTTTTTTTGTTATATAAACATTTTTAGATATTTTTACAGACCATCTTTAATATCATATTTTTTCTTTATAGCACACCCAAGGGTTTTCATTATAACCTTAGATGGTTGATTTTTTTATGTTTTCGTACAATATTTTCTAAAAGATCCTTGATACAGAAAAGAGAAATATTTGGAGTTTTATATACGTACATAATTTCTTGTGAATTCTTGTGGTTATGGTTTTGAAGATAGGGATAGGTATAGTATTTTATGAAATGTATAAATTGCATGAATAAAATAAAATTAATAAACTTAATATCTCTTAAATTTGTATAGGTACATTGAAAAATTAAAGCCAAAAACGTGACATTTTATTTACTTAATTCATTCAATAGCATGCAGGGCTTGAAAATAATAATTGGGGTATTTCTAAAATATTTTGGTCTGTCTAGTTAAAATACAAATGTATTATTGGTATAATATGTTTGATATATTATAATGATTTATACACGATAAAACAATTATTTTACATAGTCTATAAATCCAATAATAATAATAGCTGCTTTACAAAATCTAAATACTGAATTCGACTTACACTTAACTAGTTGTGTTCTAATGTTTGACACAAACAAAAAAAAACATTTAAAAAAAATGTTATTTGAATTTTAATTGAGTCAAAATTGTATTGACAGTTTTATAAATTAATAACTCAGTGATACTAACATTATTGTTTATTTGTACACGGATAAAGTTATTATTAAATTTTTTTTTCAGGGAATGTGCTATTTGCATAATAGCGAACTCCGTTCTCACGGGGGTCTCAAATCTAGCAACTGTGTGGTTGATAGCAGATTTGTTCTTAAAATTGCCGACTTTGGTCTTAGAAGTCTTCGAAACAACCATACAAATGAATCGAATAGCGACAGTGATTCTTACGCATACTGGAAAGGTTTGTGCAATTATTATTTTTATATTTTACAAGTAGATAGGTACCTACCTAGATACTTAGATAGCACGTGCTATCAAAAATATTAATACTTTTGGTATGAAGTATGGACTTTTTATGTTTATGAAGAAATAACGTATAAATGTGTTAGAAAAGCCAACAAAAAAATTCAAATATAAATGGCATTCATATATTATAATATGTATGTTCATATAATTCTGATTTATTTATCAGGAAAAGTCGATGACATTTACTTGGTAAACGTGCACGTGCACGTGCACTGGAAATATACTGTATTGATAAATATTTGGCACCAAATTATTATTATACATTTTTTATTTTTACGAGAAATAGGCTATTACAACTATCTTGTTACACTTATTTGTTCTATGATTTTTGAAAATGTACTAAACATTGTTATAATTTGTTTTTTTTAACTGAAAAAATAAGTATAATTAATTAATTATTAATTACTTGCATGTATCCATATGAGTTTGCATTGTATATTATATACAAAATTATGTATTTAAATTTATCGTAATTATTAGTTCTTAATAATTACAAATTATTTTTTTAAGCTGCTATTTCCAATGATTCAGACAGATATTTATATATTTTTTTATTTAGAATTGAACATTTAAATAATTATGTTGCTCTTATAAAAAAAAAAGTAATTTTGAGTATACATTTATTTTCCAGAAAATAATTTAACAATTTAAATCATAAAACTAATTTTTAATTGATAAATTTAATTCCATCTATAAGTGGAATTATTTGATATTTGTACAATGTTTTTAGTGATATAAAATTTGAAACCATAAAGTAGTCTATACTTTGCGTTAGGTTAGTTCAATACGGAAAATAATTTTTTTTTAATTAAAGAAACGAAACAATAATAGTACTTGATTATTTTAACATTTTTATTCTTAGCTTAATATAATTTAATCTAATGGAGGGTATTATTATTACTAACTCCCTCATAATGATGTATATCAATTTTGATCTGCGATAAATTTATTGAGGTTTTTCTACGGATTTCCGTTATGGGTAAATACATTTTCATAAGAACGATAAAGAAAAAGATCTATGCCTTTTTGGAGCCATAAAAATTCGAAACGTTCGCTTGTGCAATATCCGGTACTGGGATCACAGGCAATATAACGACATGAGTCTGGAAAACCGTTGTGGAATTGCTCTATCAGTATTTTCTGTCACTTATTAACGAATAAAAATTAGTGGTATCTGTGCCAAGTGATACATTTTTCTTTTTCTTATTAACCTAGGGCCATTTAATATGACTATTATTAGTACCATCCTGTGTGTTAAATATGTACATGATATAAAATAATAATATTTTTATAATTTTTGTTCTAAAATAATTATAAATAATTTTTTAGGTATAACTATATAGTTAACACGACAATTGTACATTTTAAAATTGATTTGATCACAATAATTTAAATTTAGTTTTTATTTATAAAAATGTATGAATATTATAATGTTTTTAATAACCAAACAAATTTAAACACACATTATGTATAAATATAATATATAATACATTTATATTTATATCCACGAAATTCATAATTTAAGTGATAGGTACATTTCTCTAATATTATCGTTAACAAAGCTAGCACATGCAAGAACTACATTTTTTGGTCACGTCGTACCTATCAAAAACTATAGTAAATAGTCACTTGTAAAATATAATTTTATCAACACATATTGTTTTGTTTTAAAACAGAAAAAAAAATAGCATTTAAGTCTATTTTGATCAAGGCTGGGCATTGACGAGTTAAAGGTTAAAATTAAATTAAGAAGTTAAGTTAATTAACTCGTTACTTTTTTTTCAAATTAAGTTAATTAACTCGTTTTTTTCAAATTAACTTTTAACTTAATAAGTTACTTTTTTCAAGATTATTGTGTAACTTCGAGTTAATTTTATTATAATGAATCTAAAATAAGTTAAATTTTGTCCGAAAAATAATGCAAATTTTTGAATGGGTTTTTGCTTTAATGTTTCATTTTAAATTTCACCAGTAATTTTCTTGAGCGTAAAAAAAAAAAAATTTAATAAACCATGTTATGTGTCTGGAATTTTTTATTTTTGCAAATTAGCAAATTTTAACTTTACTCTAAGATAAGTTACTTTTTTTTCAAAGTTAACTCTTAACTTAACGAGTTTACAAAACAAAAATACAAGTAACTTTTAGCTTAACTTAACTTTATTATTTTAAAATAATTTAACTTGACAAATTGAAAAAATCGTTAACTTGCCCAGCCTTGATTTTGATTTGGTTAGGTTAAATTATTAAAGGTAAATTTATTTCATGCCATAATCTTAGTGGTTTTGCTTTATTGCTTTAAATAACATAATAGGAACAGTAAAATTATTTTTTATAAATAATTATTGTAATATTTTTTTTCTATATTTTACTATATTTTTAAAAAGTTGTAGGCATTCTTACATTTCTTAGTCATAATATTATTTTCTTTCTGTTGTTCATGACTTTTTTAAAATACACATATTGGACCTCTGTAAATCTTATCCGGTCTATAAACAACGTAGTTTTAAATGTTGGAAACAATAACCATACAGATAATATTAGGTATGTAATATATTAAAATGTATTGTTTTTAAAAAAATTAGGAAAAACATTAATATTGTATGGTTATGTCATGCACATTACTTTATTAAATACAATATATAATTATTATCTCGTAAAGTTCTATACTCGTATGCATGTGTTTACCTGTGAACTGTTAGGTTTTACCTATACATTTGTTGTTTTTTAATTAAAAATAAGTTTAACGTATTATAAACTATTTACTGTACGATTTTACTAATTGTCTTTAAATTACACATTCCGTAAAAGTTTTTTTTTTTGCTTGCATATTGAATTTCACTTATATAATTTTATTTCACATTTTTGAATTTATTATTTCGAACGTAATAATATGTTTAATTATGTTACAATAGATGAGATATTTATCTATCGTAAACTAAATCCGTTAGTTTTAGATGTCATAAAACTAAAATTTAATCAAGACACGTACTGAGGTCTCTCCGTAGATCCTATACGGTCAATCTATATTGTTTCATGTTAATTCGTCGTCGTTGTTGTTTTAAGTATAAGGCCATAACTACTAAATTGCAAACATGTATTAGATTTTTTTTAGGTATTCTTTTGTAGATCAGCTATAATATTATAATATGTGTGTAAAATAGTGTACAAACGACTAGGTAGTTATTTTTAATCTTTATTAGTGCTACTGTGCATTATGATAAGTAGATAAGAACAAAAGCAATTATAAAAGAAAAAGAATTTATACCCAGAAAATTTGAGTCTTATGTGAAAAAGGAGTTTGGATTTACATAAAATGTATAATTTTCACATATCAGGCACCCTACTTTTTATTTTACTGTCGTTTTATTGCTCTATGAAATATCATCCGATTATTATATTATTTCCTTATACTACTATATTACCTATACATTAGACAAAAATGACAAAAATGTTTTTAACAAAAATGTGTATAAAAATAATTTTTATTTCTTAAATATGGAAATGCACACAATTTAAATTGTTTAAAAAGAACCAACTGAGAGGTTAATGTCTGATATTGATAGTTCACTGATGTACGATGAGAGGTTCCGACCGGCGACCACCGTATCCGAGTTAGCTTAATTAAAACGGGGTACAAAGGCACGTCACAGGATTCGTTAAATAGGCCACCGGACACGTTTCTATCGTGACAGGTTTATTTCAAATAATTCATACTTGAGCGAGTAACGGAAAACTAAAAGCAATAGGTACTTAACCGCAATAATTAAGACTCAGCCGACTCTGTAAAAATTAATATGGATAATTCAAAATATTTCAATATTATGAATCAAGCAAAGAATTTACTACAATAGACCATTACCAACTAAAAATTCAATTAACTAGTTGTAAATATAATTTGATATGTTTGTTTTGTTGCATGCTTATTAAAAACGTTGATTTTTTAGAAAAAAAATAAGTAGGCTTAAGCGTGTAAAACCTTGACCTTTATAATGCTAACAATATGATATTATAATTATACTTTAATAAAATATTTTAATATTCAACGAAAAGCCAAAAAAATGTATAAATATTCATTTTTTTTGTTTATTCTAAACAATTTCTTATACAACACTTTATCCATAGTTATTTTAACTGTAACATATAATTTATTATAATAATTGTAATTGCATTTTGTAACATTCGCATACGAGATAAACTTCGACCAAACAAGATTAAAATAAATTTTCATACGCATGCATACTTTTTGCTCAACATAATTATTTTTGAAACTAACCCAATATTCCCTAATGTAATTCTCATTTTGTGTAAATATATGCATGATGCAAGGCAACCAAAAATCCAATACAACTCACAATAGGTTCCTATTCCTCTAGCGTATACTATAATATTCGAGCATGAAACTCACTCGGGCATTGACAATGGTGTAGCGTGACGGCCTATTGTTATCAAAATAAACAATCCAAGGCATTTGGTTTTGATAAGATTCAACAAAAGACATGACGTTATGATACAAAACTAAATCGGTCTACAGAGCCTTTGCTATGATTTATCAAACTTTTTAATATTAATATTTAGTCAATATAAATACAAATGATTGTATATAAATAATTATATTATACTATACAAAGTGATTTTTGACCATCCAGGTAGAACGTCGTACCCGTACGTACGTTCGACATGTCAAATTTTCATTCACTATTTTCAAAAGTGTGCCGTTAGTTTTTAAATTTATTAGATTGAATTGACCTATTATACAATTTAAAGATTATTATCTAAGACACGACCTAGGCTTTTATTAATATTATTATTTTTAACTAAGTTATGATCGTTATAAAATTTGCAGTTTCAAAAAGGTCATAATTTACTTAAAAATAATAATATCAATAAAAGCCTACGTGGTTCATAGATAATAATCTTACCGTTAAATTGTATAATAGGTCCATTCACTTTGGTTTCAAAACTATTGATACTGGTGAACGTGTTGCTATGTCGTACATGTATAAGACATTCTCTTAATAATTCTAGGACAGTCCTAATAAAATATCATTAGGTATATTTAAAAAGTAATAAAATAATAATTCCAAAAATCATAATTTGAATAAATGCATAATTATTATTCAACTTAAGAATAGGCATGCTTAAAAAATCCACTTTATATATAAATATGTACTTATGGTTTCCATTATAATATATTACTTGTCTTCGTGAAAACCGATAAGAAGTATAATATCATTTAAGTATAAGTGTTCTTATATATAGCTATATTATTATTATCATCATCATCACTAGTATAAAATCGTACACGTTATTACGACTTGGCATTGCCCGCACTCAAAGACAGATAAATCCATCTGGATCTTATAAACCACTGAGAAATGTCTCATCAATTACAACTTTGATAACGATTCCATACGAACGGACGTTGAACGTGGTTTAACGAAAATTCAAAAAATGTAGGAATACATTCACGTTAAGTTAGTCGAGTTCGCAATGGCTCAGAATCTATGTATTTTATGAAATTATGTTTATTTAGTTAATAAGTTACAAACTAACTTTTTCGAAAAATATTTATTATTTATTTTAAATATTTTTGTTACATTACGGTTTCGTCTAAGGAAATATATAGTTTTGGATATTCAAATTTTTATAAAAATCTAATTGCATGCATACTTCAATCATTTTTTACAAATACAATATTATTTTTATTATGATATAATATCATAATATCACTAACAATGCACAATACGTGTGTATATCATAGTTAAATCAATTAGAATCAGTGAAAAATAACAATACGATAAATAAATATGATATTATCCACAATTAATAACAGAAAAAGTCAATCAAGATAATTAAATGTAACATTTACCTATTGACTATTAGTAATAATATAATTTAATTTATGACTAATATTTCTATATAATCAGCAATTTATAAAATATGATATTGAAAAAAAAATACGAAATGCTAGGATTTTTATTAATAGGTATATAACAAAAAAAAAATTTTAATATTTCGCAATCTTGTGTTTTATAAATTTCAAAAAATATAGTATTATTTTAACTAACTTTTACGTTTTATATACTAATTGTTTATATTTATAGGTTATAAATATATTATACCTATTCTTAGAATTGTAGTCAGACAAATAACATACATCATTCTATTGCTTCGCTTTTGATTAATACATTTCGTCCGTTATAATATATATACGTTCAAGTATACTTACAATTTTAATCACTTGATGTTTACGAGTTGTTTATTATTTTAGAACTTGATAGTTTATAGTACCACTATTTCACAAGCTGGACAAATTACAAGCAAATCCTGTATGGTTGACTTGTTTTTGAAAAATCTCATTTTATCGTCACAGCGATAATTATAAACAATGTCGTCGTCCTAGAACGTTATTTTCTGCTATGATTTATTCAGTTCGATTAATATGTGGGTATAAAGGCGCCGAGTATAAAATACGACTATCTTATAATATTTACTTTGTATTAAACGAAATGATATGTAAAAATGATGTTTACATTTTGGGAAAAAAATTACATAAACAATTTATTTAGATTTTTTTTTTGAAAGTTATGCCCACGTAGTATTTGAATTCCATCCCGTTATTTGATACGCCCTTCGAATATCCATCTACTCCGAAAACATTCCCAAAATGATGGGACCACGCAGTCTTATTTTCTTATTATGAGTTCATTTTACTCGCAAAATTCGCCCCGAGACTTGAGGTATAGGTGTATTTATTTATATTTTGCTTGCATACAAAAATATAAGTGTAGAGTCCTGCACAGTAATAATTATTTATTTCCTTTAAAACAATGTGCTAAGTGGAATTTAAGGTTGTATACAACTCATGAATATATATTTACAAAATAAGTAACGTCATGTATTTTATAAAATAAAACTGTTGAATTTAGTTTGCTTTAAGTTAGGCAATTTTTCCTGGTGTATTCGTTTAATACGTTGTACTAAGTTTCCGCTTTTAATCAATTAAAAATAAATGTAACATTATACATTTTAAAAATAATACGCATAATAATTGTATTATAATTTTAAAAAATGATTTTATATTGTGAACAGTATAAGTTAGAATGAGATTTTGTCATTTTGAAGTATTTTTATTTCAGAAAATAATTTATATCTTATTGTAGTTTGTAGTTAGTTTAGCATATAAAAATCCATATAGGTACCTACTTAATTAACGGCGTAGCGGTGTAAGTATACTTATTCAAAATGAGTATACAAACTACAAAGTTAAGTTGATTAAAAGCTTAGGTGACACTAACAACTTAAAAAGTTTCATATTTCATTTGACATGTACGACCATAGAACTAACTACTAGGTGCCGCTGACAGATTATTTTCGTAACTTGTATTTTCTCATTATATCGTGTCTTTGTAAAATGTTTACATAGTTACTCATTTAAAAGATAAAATTCTATATTTTGTCCAAACTATTTTACACATTTATACGTTTATAGATGTTAAAACTGCAGTTATTCAATGCAACGAAGTAAGTATATATTATAATTTATAATCAAGTTAAATGTAATTGATGATATTTTTCGAATGTATCAAACATAAATATTGATAACATATCAATTATTAGGCGTGTAATAATGGAGTTGCGATAATTATTATTATTTTAGTTCAAAGTAAAATACTCATTACTCATTTACTGTCAACTATGATAATATTATATTTATATATATTATATGCAAACATAATATATATGTATTGCTAAACGTCTCAAAACTTTATTTTATATAATATTATAAAATATAAATACTCTTTTTACCGTATAGTTATTTAAAAATGTTAAGTTCAAAATTTTTTTTGTTGCTATTATAATCATAGAAATACCTGAAAACGAATTTTTGAGATTTACATGTTAACTTATAAACTGTCACAAATTCCCATCGCTGTATTAATGTATAATAATATTATGTAAGTACGTGTAATGAATTTTAAAATATTAAATAGCGTGAAAGTTTTAAATTATTTCAAACTTTTCAAGTTCTGATTTATCCATTAAATTAAAAACAAATTTTTTTATACACATTATTATCATTTACTTTTTGCGTATGAAAATTACGATAATAATCATTTCACAATTAATTATACTTATATTTTTTTATAAATGTTAATGATGATATTAATACCTAAGCACTTCTTTATTCAGCTAGTGTTTATATTATAATGTTTTGCATCAACAATTTAAATTCTTGTAGAATACAACTATACATTTCGGACTGCCGACTCTGGATATAAATATGGATTTATTGCGTATTATCATTTATTCTGTCAACAATATCATATAGAAAGACTCTTTATAAAATAAAAAAATTATAAAAACAAACATTAATTTTTCTGAATAAATCTTATCATTCTATTCTTCAATTTCATAACCGCTCTATTTCTCTAAAAATGTTGGTCCGCGATGTCAAAGCGTATCTCAAATTTGGCCCACCGTAAACAAAGGTTGGATACGCCTGATATACACATTTATCACAGTTGTATATACTATAACGTAGAAGAGGAAATATAATAATGGGGTGTCTACATTTAGAACAATATTATGCCTCTAAACTGTACAAAGTCATCGAGACGAAAGGTTTACAGTACGTAGTTCAAATGACAAAGGTAGAACATCGCTTAGTTTTTCACAATACTATCATGTTCAAAGTGGTCCTAGTGAGTGTTTAAGTGGAATTTGCTCGATTTCCTGAACTATGGAGATATTTTATCAATACAATTTGATAGCTTATAGGTTATACTGAAAGGGATAATGGCAGCGTACTTTGACTATATGATTTAATGCTGGTGGGTGCTACTCCAAGGTCTTTGTATACATTATTATTACGTTATAAACTTAGGGTATCTAAGGCAAATTTTCTGGGTCACTGAAATGCTTTTATAGTGTTATAGTTTATTTTGCCATACCTCGTGAAATATGCTATATAGGCACAAGACCATATACATTGCAGGGTGATTTTGTTGAACGTTAGGTTGTTCTGATAGAACGTTTAATGTGCACGGATGATGGGAAGCCTGAAATTGACTATTTTACTATAGGTTTAAAATAAAAATGCCACATGAAATTGAGAATTTTTTGATTTTTGTTTAGAAAATTACACATTTAGTACAATATTTCGTCAGCTTCCTGCCAAAACTAGGTAACGGCATATTTCACTATTTTGAGATAATGGCGCTATCTAGTGTTAAACATTATTTTCTAACGAATTGAAAGAGGCGCCTTAAGTGAAATTCCTACTCTAACTTGTCACAAACTTACAGTTTCTTATTTTCACTAACGGTGAAGGACTTAAATATAAAGAGTTAAAAGTCATTAATGGTTTAGTGAGTTTTGGCATAAACAAGATCAATGAAATATTGAGAGCCAAATTCACTATCGGTAAAAATAAAAATGTAAAATCACATAATGACTGTGGTAGTGTGGTATACTGGTATAACTGTTAAACTCATAGACTTTAAGTCTATGGTTAAACCCCCCAATATAATTGTGATAAACTGATAATAACATGAATAATTATAATATTATTATTATCATTACCTACCATTCTATTTTCAATCCTATCAGAATTCAGTTTGGTTTGCACCATAAATAAAAGATTGTACTTCCTGGTTTGCACTTGAATTTGTTACTAGAGATACGCAATTATACGCGCGAATACCCACGTATACCTTCAAAATTAATCAAAAATTTAAGTAAAATAAAATATTAATTGCTTTCAAAAAAATATTATTATCTTTATTTTCAACGATGGAAATTTATCAAATTTTTTTAATGATATTCGACTAATAACCATCATATCAATATCAAACAATTTTATTTTATATCACATTAAAAAGAATGAGGAAAGGAACTAGTTCCTTTCTTCAAGGCAGGAACGGTAAAGGATTTAGTTCATTTTTAACAAGGTGGACATGAACGTGAACTAGTTCCTTTTTTAAAGGAACTTTCCAAGCACTGTTCTAAACTTCTAACTTCATTTGATCCTGATGCATGGCGTAAATATGTCTAAAATAATTTTTCTGGGAGGGGGAGGGCTGAATATTTAAATTGACATATAAAGGCGCGGTGGTATACCCCACGATCTGGTTGGAAATTTTTTTTTTTTGAGCGTATGTACTAAGCTTATACCCTAGAAAAAATAACCAATACATCACTTCATAAAAGTATTTGTTACTTTCTTTTTATATAATTTTGTATTTTTTCTAGTTTATGAGTTATGTTATTATGACAATATTTTTAAGATAAAAAATATTTATTAATAATTTATTTTATTTTCATTTATCATGATAAACACAATAATACTGATGTTAATAATAAAAAAAAATCACTCTAAAGCAAATACATTGATAATTGACATAACTACAATCTAATGATAATAATCTGACTATTTCCAATAAGCAAAATATTTAATATTAAACCAAAACAAATAGTAAAAATCATTTTCATATTCAGTAAAACTCATTAACGGTTAAAATATTTACATACAATACTTTACCAATAAAGAAAACTGTTATTTTTAATATTTCGAAAAAATCCAATATATTTTAAAGCAGTAATACAAGCAGATTTTATTTAAAAAAAAAACTATGTAAATATCTTAAAAATTAAAGATTTTTCGGGGTTGAGACCAAAAGTTTACTTTTTTAAAAACTTCAAAGTCGTTTACTGAACAATTACTATTTTGCCGTTATCGAGTTTTGGCAGGAAGCCGACGAATTTTATAATAGTATCTAAGTAATTACAAAGGTTGTTATTTTTTACTATGACTTGGCACCACTGGAATACTGGATTGAACATCGGCAAACTCATGATTCATGAACTCATTTTGAAAATAAGAAATGATTATTGATTATTTATTGGTTCAATTAATTCAGTATAGCCGAATATAATAACTGATTAAGTAATATATTATGTATATCGACTTATAAAAATGCATGTTTTCTAAACATTAATATAATATACATTACCACTTAAAATTAACAAGTGCAATACTATATTCAGCTAAAATAAAAAAAAAATAATAAAACGTAGTGAATACATTTTACCGTGTATATAGTGTAGTTTTAATAATTTATGTTCAAATTTAATTAAAAGTATATTTAAGATGACATTAAATTATTATACGTATTAACTGCCCATTATATCATGCAGTATTAAAACGTGAAATTGGTTGTGCTATAAATTTTACTGCCGTCCATAATAATATAATAGTACGTTTAATTGTTTATTTGTTTAGGATTCTTGTGGACCGCCCCGGAATTGTTACGGATCAGACATCCGCCTCCAGAAGGCACGCCGAAAGCAGATGTATATTCGTTCGCCATAATCGTCCACGAGATCGTCACCAGGCAGGGGCCGTTTTATCTCGGAAACGTCGAATCGCTGTCGCCCAAAGGTTGGTCACAAAAGCTTATTACCTTTATCATCATAGATATAATAATACACCTGAATCGCATTAGAATTATTATTAAGATATTATGATAGTACGATGTAGGTTTAATGTACAGTGTACACCATGCTCATTATACCTATTTGCGGCGAAAGCAAACGTATATTCGTTCACAGTGATCGTCCGTGAGATCGTCACTTAACAGGGTTCGTTCCAGTGGCGTACCCAGATATTTTCAAAGGTTGGGGTGCTATAAGTAATAATGCGTTTAAATGAATTGTGGTGGTAATATAAAAGACACAAACAAGGGGTTTTATGGATCAAGAGGGGAATATAACCCCTATCCTTCCCCCTTGGACACACCACTGGTCCGTTCTACCTTGGAAACGTCAAATTACTGTCACCTAAAGGTCGTCGATTACAATAGCTCACTAGTTATTTCCGTTATCATCGCACCTAGATATAATGATTATTACACCGGAATCGTATTAGTTTTATTATTAAGATATCGTGGTAATGCGCTGTAGGTTTAAATTAGACAATATTATGTTCACCACGTTTATCATACCTGTTGCGCTATCCTCCGGACTGCACGAGTGCAACGCATAAAGTTGAAGACAATTAATAATAATATTATAATGGTTCATAATGTAGTCGGAATTTCGTTCAGTGACGCGAAATCTACCAACCCTCGACCTAGGCAAAATTGTACGCTGTTACAAGCTAGAGGGCGCTGGAAGTTTATCCCTAAAAAAAATGTAAAGTTTATATTGGAATTCGCGTAGGTCGTTCCATACCTACGTATGCAAAGTAATGTAAAGACAAATATGAATTTTTAGATTAAGTCGAGTTGAATTAAAATAACGATATAGAGCTCATACATAACATTTTCACTGGTTGTTTATAATTGCATTTCCTATATACCATAACATTTTCCAAAAATTTTGACTTATTTTGAGCTGTTTACGGACATTGTCAGTTTCCATTTTTTTTAGTTTTTTTTTCTATAAATATCAATAAAATTTTATCTGTTGAGTAAAAAAGCTTGAAAATTGAATAGAAGGCTCCTAGGTTATTGTTTCAAAGGCAGATGAAAAAAAATTAAAAATCCTTAGTCACAGTTTTTATTTATAAGCATTCAAAGTTCAAATATTGATAAAATACGGAAAAATCACAAAAATTAGCAAATTATTTTGATTTGAGAATTTATAAAAAATTTTCTTTTTAAATCTAAGATTTGAAAATGTAATACAAGATTATATATAAGTTTGTCTACCTTTATCACAAAAAAAAATGTCTACAAGATAATCAAATTAAATTTTTATGAGCGTTTGAGATTCATATTTTTACAACATTTGATATTCACTCGATATCTCATGTAACGATTTTTTTATTTTGTTGTAATTAAAAAACGAATGACTGAAGATACTTGAAAATTTCACTGAATGTTTATATTAGCATTTTCTATACACGATAAAATTTTGAAAATAATTTGACTCTTTTTGAGCTGTTTACGGACATAGTCAGTTTTCAATTTTTTTAGTTTTTTTTTCTATAAATATCAATAAAATTTTATTTGTTGGGAAATAAAGCGTGAAAATTTAATAAAAGGCTCCTGATATATTTTTACAATAGCAGTTGATAAATATTAAAAATACATAGGCACAATTTTTTTTTATAAGCATTTTAAGTTCAAATTTCGACAAAATTTATAAAATTTATAATTTAATAATTATTTTGTAGTTTATAAAATGTTCAACTTTTATAGCTAAGGATTGAAAATTGAAAACAAGGCTCCACGTAAATAGGTTATATATAAATTACTTTATGCACAATAATATCATCAAATATACTTAGTAACATCATAGTCTGACCATTTTCGCTCAGAATCGTTTTTCTTATACAATAATATTATATCATTGAATTAAAATTGAACACCATCTATCTACTTGTAACCTACTGTACAGCAGAGCGACATCCACTTACTCACCTTTTTTATAGTTAGATATTATGTTATAATTTATACTTAAAAAGTAAAGCAAATAGCTTTTTTTTATTATTATTATTATAATAGCCATTGCAACCATTTTCAAACAAAAATGTCCATCGGAAATCTCAAAATTCCCGTTTGAGCACCTCCCGAGGTTTGTCCTCTACCTTTTTAAATTAGCCTATATTTTAAGTTGGACCAAATGACACACAGTGTAAAAAAATTCATCAAGATCAGTCCAGTAGTTTCGGAGTTTTTCGCGGACAAACATTCTGACACGAGATTTTAATATATATAAGATAAGATAAGATAACTTCTTAAGTAGCTACGTTGTAAGTATACGTTGTGAAAAGTCACCTGATCATGAAATATACCTATACCCAGTGATGTGTTGACCATGATTTTGAAGAAAAGTTGCCTTATAATTTAAAGGTCTAGGTGGGTAGGTGCCGGGTGGGTAAGTACTGGATTTAGTGAGAAATTGTAGTACAAGAACAAAACTAACTTGATCTGAATATGATATTTAATAAGAATAATAACTTCGCTAATTAGTTTTATACTAAGTAGTCAAGGGGAAATAGGTCAAAGGTAGTCAATGCATACATATAAAAAGTAAAAAAAAAAAACAATTCGATTAATAATAATAACTATTACGAATTTCATTGCAATTGGATGAACGATTTAGGAATGTATAAATTACATAGGTTTTTTTTGTTTGTCTTTTATATATATATATGTATAACGATTAAAGGTAGATAGATTATAATATTATTGCTGATAATAATTTGCCAACACGATCGTAAATTCTTTGAACAAAACATGACGTTAGGGATTAGAGGTTTAAAAACGTTAAGCGTTTAAGCTATTCAATATTTACAGACCAAACGTAAGCAATTAAATAAAGTCTAAAAAAATGTTTTTCTCCAGTTGGATACATAAATTATAATTCAAAATACAACATGAGGTGTGAGCATGTTTAATGACTTGTAGAGTAATACTATCGGATATTCTTTAAAATCTTGTCTACAAATCGAATGATATTTATTTTGAATAAACAACAATTTCAATTCGAAAAAAAGTCGAAGTAAAAACCAATCAAACTATATAGCTATATAATAAAAGTAACAATCGTTGTTTTGTTAAGATGATTGTGTAGGAACTTATGATGATTTGATGTTAAAATGCATCAATTGTCAATCATAAAAAATACGGTTCAGTAATGTTATTTTTTTTTTTTTTTTAATTTATATGGTAACACAAGGCCATATATTGATTTTGTCATTGAGTTATTTTTCCCATGTTTCAACCTCATGATGATTTAATTAAATTAAAAATTTCCGAGGAAATGAAAACTAAGGTTTTATGTTTATAAACGAAGAGGATATTGTATTATACCTAATTCACAATTTTCTCAAAGATCCGAATTGCTATATTTATATTTTTAAATAAATGAACATAACCATTTTTTCTCTTGCTCAACATAAAAAAAAACTATGAAGTAGGTAACTCTTTTTCTTTCCACATGTACAATATAACATAAATGTACGTTGATAATTCACTTATACAAATTGCCAGGTATGAAATAATACGGAGGTAAATGTCAATAATCGGTAAACTATGACGTTTTTATGTAACTTGTACGTGTGTCTATATTATCATTAAAATGTATGAAACTGAACTGGTAAGAGAAACCAGGGTAGGCAACAAAACAGTAGAATTTTATCAAAAGTAAAATTGGTCATTGAAACCGAAATTCAGCATGGTCATGTTGTTGAATAGCCAATTCGTATCACTTCAGTCAGTTACTTCATTTGAAATAAAAGACTTGAGGTATCAACTTATATAGACATATTCCTCTTTCAAGGGACTTGCATTTGAGACAGGTATTAAGTGTACAGTTAGAAATCAATCAGCTTCTGAACTTAAAATCTCGTTGCTTGGCAACACCGCAAATTCAACTATAACAATATAATATTACAAATTAACTTTCGTCGAAATTCGAACGGATTCAATACTTAGTTTTTTAATTTTTGAAAACAATACACTTTTAAGACTATTATTAAACATATATTATATATTATTATACATCCATTAAATATATCAATTCAACCTTTTCATCGTTTGAAATAAATAAAACATAAATATTTAGTACCCAATGTAATAAACTTTTAAGCATAATAAAATATAGCCTAATATTATCTTTGTTTAATAAATAACCAACTATATTTCTTAATTCCTGTCAATTACTAATGCAAATCATTGAAATCATACCTAATGCATTTACTAATTTATAAACTTAGAGTACTAATTTGTTTTATTTTAGTATACTTTATTATAAGTCACATAAAATAATAGCAGTTATTATAAAATAACACAAATATTTCAATATTACTCTATTTATTGGAATTCCAGGGATACTAAAACAACTTAGAACTTGCTTCAACATGTCAATTTGTCTGCTTCAATAATGTTATTTGATTGCTTTCCCAATACTACTCCCGTTAAACGTAAATATTTTCATAGTAGGTTGGTACTTTTAAAAAAAAAACTTTTTCGAAATTGTTAGGTATAGTTCATTGTTTATCATTCGTGTTGGTATTTTCTTGAATTTTTTATTTTATTTTTGTTTACAAATCCATACAAATTGTGACAAGTATAATATGAATGCAAAAATAAACAAAGGTTACAGAATTCAAATAAATAAGAAGTAAATTAGCAGTGTGTGTTTACAAAACTAGCGTTACACTAAAAAAAAAAATACTGTGCACAAAAAATATATTGCGATTTATTCTATGAGCTAGAGACTTGAGAGTAGAAAAATATAAAATTAAACAAATAAAAACTGTAGAATTTAGTTGCTAAAGCACTGTATAACAATATAAAATGTAAGCTATCCGAACGCTTTCCATTATTCAGTACAAAAGTGCAAGATTTTTTACCCCTTCCCTCCGCACCATCTTAGCTGTATAATAGTGGTATTATTTTAAGAATGGAACATTTATTTTATATTTATAAGAAATTCTTCCGCTTTCTTGATTAAATAATATTAAATAAACTCATTTTCATACAAAAAATAAACCTAATTATTTTAGATACATTTGATTAAAACTTGTGTTACCTAATATAAATAACTATTATTTTTATTAATGTTGTTATATGTATATACAGCCGACTAAGAATATACAACTAAAAATTTGTTTCATAAGTGACAATATTTTTTATTGTTAAATTACAGTACTATATAATATGCTCTTTTGTTGATCTAAGCGAAGTTACATAACATATATATGAACATCAAGTGTCTGTATGTATTCTGTCTGTTTATTTGTATCATTCATTGTTGGACTTCTATTCATTAACA
This sequence comes from Sitobion miscanthi, assembly GCA_008086715.1. NCBI lineage: Eukaryota > Metazoa > Arthropoda > Insecta > Hemiptera > Aphididae > Sitobion > Sitobion miscanthi. The sequence continues at coordinate 30,804,314 of CM017800.1, forward strand.
GTATATTTGTTAGAAAATTAAAAGTTTGGGAAATGTAATTAAAAATTCAAATTTAGTAGATTATTAATACTTAATTGTCTAACTTTTTTCATAAACTTTACTTGTCTAATTTATCTATATTCTATTCAAATTAATTAAAATATTTCTATAAACATAAACTCAGAAAAAATAAATATATATACCTATATTATCATGCATATATTTAATTTAAGAACTAAAAACATAAATAACTTACACGTAATAAGTAAAAAATTAAGATTGTATAATTAAAAGTGCTATAGGTTTAAAATATTATTTTTTTTTTAAATTATAAGTTCTTACTTTTAAAATTATTGATTCAGGAAAACACACGTATATTATATAACAGTGTCACCTCTTCAATTTAAAAGAGGTACACTGTAACATGATAATCAGAAATCCTAAGCTGCGAATGGTGTATTGCTCAGTGAGTTACAGGAAAAATTTTCTTACCAATCAATGTCGGCGATAATATTTTGTTCACTATATTGGAATGGTTGCCTTAGAAATTGCTATATGTTACGAGCATTCAACTTTTTATGATCAAAATACTTGTAGGATCGCGTTGACCATAATGGGCTTATCTCAAACATATAAAATCAGGGAGGAACCGAGGAGGTTTCTTTGTATAACGGTCAATCATCGGGGAATGTATACAATTTCGCATTACATACTTCTTTTGCCATAATAATAATTATTATATATGTTAATCACTAATGACGGAGAGTGAAAGAGAGTTAAAGTAGAAAATATCGCGTACTGTTTTTAAGAGATAATAATAACATTATTTGATAATTTGAATTTCGTTTCACCAAGGTGTTAGCCCAGTTTTAATTCTGATACGCCGGTGTCATAAAATTTTATTACCCTCAATAATTTTTACCTCAGTTAACTAACACTGGAATATTTTTACCCTCTGGGTGAATATAAATACTAGGATACATTTACCACCCAGTAAACATTTCGTGTGACTGGGAGTATAAATATCCTCGTATATCTTTACCGGAGGTATAATAATAACCGAGTATATTTTTGTAGGGGGTGAATTTAACCTAGGATAATTCCCCCCCCCCCCTTAAAATTGTACCCGAGGTATAAATATTCTAGGTTTTATTTCAAAATAGCAGGTTATTTTTACAGATGGGGTAAAAATATCCGGGGGTAAAAGTCACCTGTTACAATAACACTGGAACCGGTACTTTGCATTGAACCGTATATAACTGTGTATTTAACAGGTTGACCGCTACGGGTTTTTTTTTCAATTTTTTTTTTAAAGGGGATGATAATTTGGTTGCTTCTCCTAAACTGACTGCTGATTAAGCAATACAGTGATCGATTGAGCACCACTGCACATGAGAGTCGGTGGTGGTTGGAATAGAGGACGTGTAAAGAGTCCTACGCAGTCTAATATTGTGTGTGTGTATAATATAAAGTGATTTTGCGTCGTTAAATTCGCCGTTACTTGTCAACATATACACTATATAATATAAACGTGTAAATACGTGAAATTAAACACTCTGTAAATAAATTGTCAATAATGTCGACACGCCCTCCACTGACGTGAAACCCCATTTGGTTATATTTTATGTATGCACCACATACACCATGCACATACGTCGTTATTAAATATTATTTATTGACATATTATACTATGTATATATGTATATTATCAATAACTATAATGGCGTAAACTGCAGCCACTACAAGAGACTGCAAATATTGTTTTATGTCCACACAATGGTATTATGGACTATAATAATAATAATAAACACTATAATATTATAATATAATAGTTAAATATTGTACAAATTATTATTGGAACATATTTCATTCTTATAAACACACAACTGCCGATCGTAAAATAATCGACATGACGCGATGATATGACTTCACTGCAATGAATTAATACATGCATTTTTTAGTGTGCGTACACACTTCACTGTCCTAATTTACTCTCACATATTATTATATTTATATTATAAAACATCGTCCATTGCACACTATATAGAACCATCGCCAATTTGAGTGTTAATCGATTCCCCCTCGATGATAGGACGCTTACGTACGTTAAAGTGCAGTGTGCACTTCGTTTCAATTTTTATATTCATGGAAAAACATTTTTTTTTCTAAGTTCATTCATCAGTTGAAAATCACGAGCATTATTAAAAAATCACAAATCCGAGGTATTGTGTACCTACAATACAGCTAGTATATACTCTGCAGATTATTGTTACATGTGGTGGACTGAACACAGCTATTATTACAGAAATTTAGGATCCGAACTGGAATTGTCTTTTATATTTTATTTTTAAGCTTTGTGTACGATGTTTTAATAAAAAAAAAAAATCATATTTTTAAAACTGTTGATACATTATTATGATGTGTACGTTACAGTTGTTTATTACAATCTTAATCAGTGGTTAAAAACATTTTTATTGTTAATCACTGAATCAAACATAACGATAATTAAAAATTCTTTTCAATAAAATATAAAAATATTCCGTTGGCCAACAAAACGTTGTGTTAAAAAAAAAAACACAAAATGTACTTTGTTCTGTTCTTTAAAAATGTAGTATTACCTATATGTTACACTCCATTTTAAAGAATTATTAAACGTGTGCAATTGTAAATTTTCTATTATAGATTTATGTTCAACAAGCGCATTACTTTTATATAATTTACTCTTCGCAATCTTTATTTTAGTTTACCCCCTAGTTTAACGTGGAGTTATATCATAATAAATATCACCAGTTTGTTATGGTATGAATATTTTATTCGCCGGAGCTACTTACATTTTACTTTATGTTGTATAAATAGTATTATACAAATCATTCAACATGAAGTAAAACCAATATATTTTTTCAACTCTGGAATATTCTATATTATGAAGTGCATTAATTCGTCTGTATACAATTTATTCAGACGATTCAAAAGAATCACAATGAGAGGCTACACAATCATTCAACTAAATTTAGAACTCAATCAAATCATTCTTAAATATATTATTACATATTCGTATCAACATGCCACGCACCGGCAGTTGAATAATTTAAATCCAACAAATATCATAATTCTATGCGTGCATTACCGATGTACATAATATTATAATAATTTTTAATTTTTATTCCGTTTTTAATTAACTATTTAACTCAACTCAACTCAAAGTATTTATACATGTACCTATAATAGTACAATTCTTAATAAAGTAACAATGATTTTTTTTGAAAGTAGATAGACGATACAAAATATTGACGTGCTTACGTGTGTTATTATACAGTACCTATATTAATTGTATGCATATCTTATGAACAATAATATAGCATACAAATAATCTGACTCCATGTTATTATCATTATTATAAGTTACAAAAATATAGTTATAGTTAGTTAGTTAGACAGTATATTCGTATAGTATATTAGACATGAATAGACAACGGTTAAAGACTGTACAGTCGAATATTATTGCTCAAATCAGTTTCAATAGTTTTGATTTTTGACGGTTTTTTATCAATACGTAATTTATAACAGTAAGTTATTAATGTCCGAATAGCGTCTAATTAAATTGTTAGAAGAAAACAGCTCAAAAAATTAAAAATTATTTGCGGCCTCTAAGACCTGACCTTACCTGTCTGTAAACAACTGGAATACTAATGGGGCTGCACGATTCGCGGCGGCAGTGGCCGTTGCTGTGCGGTAGTGAGTAGCGAGCGGGACTAGGCGGAGAGAAGATCCCTCCCACTCGTTTGATTTATGGGTCAAACGCCCAGACAAATCCACCCGAAACCAATTTGCTTGTTACCGACGCTGATTTATTTACATTATATCAATGCCAACTTCAATTGATTAGATGCGTTGTTGTCAGACAAATAAATACAATAATACATAGAAAAAGAAAAAAAAGAAATTAAATATAACATTTTTTTACTTAGGTAATTAGATTAGTGTTGTGCCTTCGATATCGATTTTATTTGTACATGTCACGTGTGCGTAAACTGCACATGATTTTTATACAGCTGGTAAAAATAAAAACAACAATATTCCAATATTGGCTCTGGTATGAGGTAATAAATATCTATACGAATCTTTTATAATATTATAATAAAAATACAAAAAAAGAAATAAATATTACATGGAAATATTGCCAGGTCGTCACGTATTCGTTCATTTGAGTGATTCGTCGAACGAGTTACGGCTTGGAGCTCATTCTCGACGAATTCCTCGATTTTCCATCGCGCAACACAATAATCTGCAGGTTACTCTAAGGAATTGGATTCACTGGACGCCAATCGTATCCCTAAAAACATCGCTGCGGAAAAGGACGAAAATTCATGTCACCTATTACAAAACTGTTGTTGCGCGTAAACATCTGATTAATCGTACATGCTTTGATTGGTGCCTGCGTAGAAAAGTCAACTACTACTTATATATTGTGAATATTTGTGAGTAATCGGTACCGATTTATCTGTTCGGCGATCGTCTACGGAAAATAGACATCCTCGTTCGAATAATTTTAAACAATAAAGTCTACACGTGACGTGTATCTATAACAAACTGTATACAAATATGATAATTTTTTGAATATCCCACGTAAATAATAGTAATAATAAATATAAATAATAAAAACATTATGAATAGTATTTCAAGTTAAAAATATTCGTGCACAGTAAACCCATGGTCGTCAGCTGCAGGCTCTGACATTATATGCATGTTATTTAGAAAACAATGTAGGTGCACACCATGTGTACTATCATGTTTACAAACGATTTTTACTTTCGATTGAACTTGATCTTCGTGCTAAGCGAAATCGATTTAATTGTACTGTATCCAATATAATAATGTTTTATATTAGGTACAATAAAAAACATGTCATGTGTATAATCACATAATATTTTAAAGACAATAATAAACTCTGTTCCTGGGTATTCTTATGTTATAAGCATTCGGCCGTAGTGAACCATATGCACATTTTATAACAATAATTCTTAAGATCAATATTATTATGTATTTGTTTTCTTTGTCTTATATTTTAATATAATATTATAATAGACACACGTTTTTAACGGCTTTGAACTATCAAACAGGCTGAACAAAAATTGTATTACTACCGCCACAAGAAGCCGTCGGTTGATTTGATTTGTCCGTGGAAATGGAACATACTCCGTCTCAGAGACAGCTTTATTGATGTCAGAATAAACTTGCTTTGTCACGCAATGAAATACTGCATCAGCCTACATGCGGTTTAATTTAAAACCCTATAAACATACGTTGACCCAGAGTACCCGTGACGGCGGTAGTATCATTCCGGATAAGTGTATATAGTTGCATCGCTGTGTTTGAGATGATATTATATTTTATCGACTGGTAAAAGTTGAAGGTGGATTTGGACGAAAAATCGGAAGTTGAGTACTGTGCGTGACATCTCGAAAACTTGCTCAATTCGTTTCGTCAATAGATTTTCCGTTCATAATAATATTACGATACTGTTTTTGTTTCGATCGCAATGGGTATAATTTTCAATTCGCACAGAATATAATAGAACGCACCACCACAACATTATACAACGTGCAACCATCGTACCCACTCGCGTAACGGTCGTAGCAGTGGCTCGTGCGCAGATAATCACAATCAATCGGCTGCTCAGCTCGTTACACTAGAAATAATATCGCGTCTACGAAATCGGTGAAATGTCTGAAATATAATATTACTATAATTATGCATGTTGCATGGAGGTACACGAAAACGGAACACGACGCTATAAGAACCAAACAAGACGTGCAGCTGATCCGCTCTACATACGATATTATAATATCATAATATATTATAAGGTTTACCTACCGTGTACCCAGAAACGTCTCGCTCGTATTATACTGTTATAGCGATGTGATACATAACATAATGTACTATAAAGAAAGCCTTTGACGTACCGTCAAAAAGGATATATAATAGATATCACGAAGACTTGCTCGAATTCGTTTCGTCAATAGATTTTCCGTTCATAATAATATTACGATACTGTTTTTGTTTCGATCGCAATGGGTATAATTTTCAATTCGCACAGAATATAATAGAACGCACCACCACAACATTATACAACGTGCAACCATCGTACCCACTCGCGTAACGGTCGTAGCAGTGGCTCGTGCGCAGATAATCACAATCAATCGGCTGCTCAGCTCGTTACACTAGAAATAATATCGCGTCTACGAAATCGGTGAAATGTCTGAAATATAATATTACTATAATTATGCATGTTGCATGGAGGTACACGAAAACGGAACACGACGCTATAAGAACCAAACAAGACGTGCAGCTGATCCGCTCTACATACGATATTATAATATCATAATATATTATAAGGTTTACCTACCGTGTACCCAGAAACGTCTCGCTCGTATTATACTGTTATAGCGATGTGATACATAACATAATGTACTATAAAGAAAGCCTTTGACGTACCGTCAAAAAGGATATATAATAGATATCACGAAGACTTGCTCGAATTCGTCTCGTCAATAGATTTTCCGTTCAATGCCGTCGTATTATGATATCATATTATTATTATATGCGATGATAATACACCCGTCGTACGTCGAGCGTACAGCTGCTGCCAAACGAGTCTTTTGAATTCGTACGCCAACTACTGCCGCCGCACGCTATATTATTATAATATTACTTAGGTATATATAGTCGATGACGCGTGGTCCGTCCCGATTTGATGTAGAAACTTGATACCACGCATGCAGAGAATAATAACGTAAAAAACAAATATATATAGAAATTATATAATTACATACTTATTTAAGCGCATTCCTTTTTATGTCAAATAATGTGTAAATCTATGACAACGCTCCATAAACATACAAACGTCGTAATTTTACGCATATAATATTATAATACAATATTATTATGATTATGTGATAGATACCTATTGTTATATTATTATGATGAATTATTGGGGCCGTTGTCCACGTTTGCCATTTGTCATATAGATCGCAATCGTCACTTTTGACTATTATGCATTATCAGCTATCGCAGTCTAGTTTACTATAGTCGTGTACTTATATTTCAATATTCGTCTCGATCACTGCCGATCGTGTATATTCGTGTGTTGTATCATGTACTGTACAGTATTATTTAGTACACTACACAATAATATTATATTATAATGCATATCTGTGGTCCAGATCTATTTGTTTATTATCTGTCTCGCCGTTGTCGTAAAATTTTGAAATTATTGTTTATCGTTTCGGCCGTATTACATAATACTATTATATCATAGCAGCAGTTGCCATAAAGTGCAATAATATAATATTCTACGGACTGGAAATCGGACACAGCTGGATGGTCTGTTTCGGAACTTACTAACACTTTTCGCAAATATCTCATTTCCTCATGAATATATTTCAAAAATTCCATAAATTAAAATTATATAGGGCGACATTTGTCAAAACGCTTCCACGCACCTATATACATTCTAATAAATTATAATATTATGCCTAGCAAACATTTTTACATCGTGATGAGCAATTTTTAAAATTTTGCTTTAAGTACACTGCAGCGTACCAGTGGATTCGTTTTCAGCATATTTTCTTTATTATTCCAACCCGTACAACATTTCATTTATATTTGAATTTTATACAGAAAACTGATTTACCAGATTTACCACTGACCCAGAATTATTGGTCGTTGGAATTTGTTTCAATAAAACTGTTAATTTAATGTTAACATTTAATTTCCTTCATATTTCAGTCGTTACATTAGGTACCTATATCGTTATTTTACCTATCAACCATGTGCTTATAATTGTTCACTTATTTAAATCCTTCTATTTTTCCGATTGATAAGATTTCTATAAATTTTTTTTTCATGTGAAAAACGTAGGTTTTTAGATTATAAATTAACTGCACAACTACGTGTAATAACTAAAAACTAGAGAGACTGCAGCCCACTGATGAAAATCAAAAACTACTTAATTTTTTGTTCATTAGTCATATGGTTACAGTGTTTGCAACGTTCAATACTTACTATATAGGTAGATCGTGTCATATTTGTGCGTTGTAACTTTCCTATAAATTATTATATTATGTTTCGTTGAGTAAAGTGCAGTTCAATGTTCTTGGCCATAATATGGCCTACAAAGGAGAATCATCTGCTCTATTTATGATGCTTTGAACTATAGCACCGCAGACTTCTATTACAGGCTACAACTTAGCCGTTTGGATATAATTTAAAATGCAATCAAAATTTTATCTTATTTTTGCTCTATATATTTTTATCACTGTAATTTCCTTTGGAAAGTATTACGTCGTTTGCCGTCTGGCGCTTTATAAACAAAATAAACACAGATACCGGAAACATAGTGTTTTTTGAGTCAGCTGTTTCGGTATTCCAATGATCATACAAAAACGGTGAACATGTCACGTATAATTTAAAATTTTATGTTTGATCAACAAATAGTAGTTTATCTCTTTTTCGAGTATTTTTATTCTGAGTCATCTTTCTAAGATGAATCTATCTCAAGGCTGTCAATATTCGTGAATAGTATATACTTTAGTGTACATCTATATTATAATATTATAGTATATAATATAAATACATATATAATTTGGCTGTGTTTTTTCTCACGAATCTTGTGGTGGCCTTAGCAACGGCGGTTAGAAAGTTGTCTGGCAGACGGACAAAATGGGTATAATGGGTATTCAATACGTAGGGTGGAAACCTATTGAGTATCAAGTGTATATTATTATATACAAACACAAATAAGTAACGAATAACAATGCTATAATAGAGTAGTGATATAACTATATAACTAAGATATGTTGTGTAATACTTAGTACTGATATATTAATAATAATAATAACGACAAAGACCATATTATTGAAACGTGGACAGAAATAATTGGTTTGAGTTTAAAATGGTATATTATAGTGTACTAATATTAATAGCTCTGAATAATATATGGTGTGTTCAACGCATATACATAATATAATTAAAAGAGCGAAAATTTGAAGTAAATAAAATGAGCTTGCTGACCTAGATATTTCATATATTTTTCCGCTCAGTTACTACTCAGGGGGTAAAATAATAATTATTATACCGTAGGTAACAATAAATATTTATCACTAATTTTACCAGAACACTGTACCTACATATTTGAAAAACGAGCATTGCAATAATTTTAACCCATGATTATCATTTACGCCGTGTTTTTTACAACTAGCTTTTAACTAGTTTTAAGTGACATAATATTATATTATTAAGTTCCTACATGAATTCATTTTTTTTTTCAACTTCGGTTTTTCAACTGAACGCTTTTATAAAATATACTATTATTTATTTATTTCTTCGATAAATGTATATTATAGCATGAACCAGTTTTAATATTAATGAGCCTCATTATATAATATTAAACTAAGTCGTAAACGGTCAAAGCGATTATCATGCACCGAAGAATAAATTATGCATGCAAACAATAATGAAAATTCGTATGTACGAATTATTGTTCGTATTACCACGTTGTGAATTTCCACTTAAATGCATTTTCTTTGTTATAATTTATAAAGTTAACATAAAACATGGCATAGTTACATACGTTTGTTATTCAGACGAATAAACACGAAATCCATATTTTACAAAATAATGAAGCCGTCTTATTATGTATCCTGAAAACACAGAAGAGGCTGCTATGGAGATACTCTGTCGTTACTCTGTACTTATAGTACCTACTCACTATTGTTGCGCTTTTAATATGTTTCCAAAATCTGCAGAGAATTTTATTCGGCAAAACAAATGTTTTCCTCTCGATTTTAATACGAACATTATTATTATCTCTAGTATATAGTCTTGTATAGGCAATGTGTGTCGCGAAAAACTGTTCTATTTATAAATTATTCTACTGGTAACGATGATTGCACACAACAGTGACAATTTTAAGATATTGCTGGTAGGAACAAAATATTTTGGCATTTTATTTGTAAAGGGATATTTTAATAATATCATTATAGCTCTACAATTTTGATTAAATTAAAGATGTATGTATATTACATATTATTATTAAAATAAAATATATTAATAATTATATTGTGATCATAAGAAAAATCTCACAGTTTTTAATAAAAAATATTTAACTATAGTTTATACTTCAGAGTTAAGAATACATTTTACATGGAATGTGATTGCATATATGCTGAAAACACGAAATATTTTTTTTTTTTTATTCATGAAGCCCAGCAACAATGGCCATTAGCTGTTTGTTCTTGTTTTTTAGGGGAGGAACTGTAGGTTAGTAAACACGTGTGTTTTGGTTTGGCAGATTTTTTAGTGGGCACTCGTAGGTATCTGCCATGACTGGGTGGGGGATGGCGGCACTTCTCTCCGGACACCGTGACTTGCCTGAAGAAAAATGCCGCCCGCGGTCAGACGCCTTAATCCGCTCTGCCACTCCATCCCCCAGTATGAAACATTCCATTACGTTGTTTGTTCAAATTAATAATGATTTTCAACAATGTAACGTAATATACTTGTGATTTTCTAAATAATAATGATGCATCTATAACGCATATAATGATATTTTATTTTAGGACGAAACAATAGTACAGTACCAAGTGAATATATTAATATACAATATGCCTACATATATTTATGAAGTTATGCCAAAATGATTTATATTATTATGTTGAATTAGGTTTAAAACGTTTGTTGGATAGAATAAACGAATATGGTCTTACATTATTGAATTCAAAAGACCATTTTCCGGGACCCTTTTATTATGTTCAAACACCATTCAGACAAATATAATAATATTGGAATGCGTCTTCCTTTACTTCCTTTAGTTATTTCCTATATGTTTTACAAAGATATCATCATATACATATCGTTTATATTTTCTATCTTAAAATTAGATTTTATACTTAGCTCCTATACTTGATGATGTTATAACTTATAATATTATATACATTGAACAGTGGAATTGAATTTATTTTTCCATTCCTCCACATAGTTTACCGGTTGAGCGTTTGTTGATGTAACTTCGTATTAGTTTTCAGAATTTCTGCATTCCTAAAACGTATACATAAAAAAAAAAATGTGAGATAGGCTTAATTTCTAATAATACAATATCAAATATAAATATAAAAATTTGATTTAATAAAAAAAAAAAAATCGTATACGACATCACGAAATCATGCGAAAAAAATATACAAATTGTGTAATATCAAACATTGAATATTACAAGATAATTCTAAAAAAAAAATCGATTTAAATGTGGTTTAATAAATACTGCAAATTAATTAACTATAAATGACCAAAATTTAAAAGTCAACTGTATCGAGGTTATAAATCAGCTTCATAATATTATATGCATTATATTGTAATTATTATATTTATTTTAAAATTTAAAATTTAAATTAAACGTCATCAAATCAGGTAGTTTGTATGCACTTAAATGCACAAGACTTAAGGACAAAATAATAATAACATCTACGCATTATAAATCTTAAAACAATAATTCAATCGAATTAATCTGAACGAGTTACGGGTAGTTCTCTATTATATAATAATATTATGATAGTCGTTGAGTTATCGTCACAGTTTTTTTGATTACTTTCCAGATTTCTCAGATAAATATATGCATTTTTTTTTATTTAACCAGATTTTGAGTAAAGTGAAGTGGAGCAGGGTTGTTAGGACTGTAGCACAGACTTTTTTATGGTGTACAACGTGCATGTAAATAATATAGTATAATAATATCATATGATATTGAACGTCATAAGGTGAAATTAGATCCAATTAAATAAAAAAATCAAATCAAATATTATAGGATGGAGAGACAAAATTATACCTTTTAAGCGAATTGCGCGAATTATGATTGAATACGAATACATATAGTGTTTGCAGTAGTTGTGGTATGGGGTGGGGGGGGGTATAATAGAGTTACATTTTATCTCGTTCATGTGCGTTTTCGCGTCAGGATATCCGACAGCAGGTTTTCGTGGGACGTGCCATAAATAAAATAACAGACCGGGAGAGAAAAGTGATATTATTATTACTACGCCGCGATGGCAGAATACTGCACCGAGTTCGTTTACTATATATACACTACAGTACGCACGACCTGCTACTGCTCTCGAGTTAAAAAAAAAAATAACGAAATTGTATCCCAGCAGTTACGAATCAATCGCCGGATCGGACGTAAGAATAACACTTGTCGACCACGAGTGCGGGACGTGCCGGGTAAACCGTCATCGTCGATCGTCCAAAATTGTTCAGTCGGCGAGATTTTAACGTTAGTTTACTAATGGACGTCAGGACTTCCACGATCGCCACATAATATTTATGTGTATATTTTGATCTCTGAATAAATTAAATTATCACGGATTCGTTATCTTCTCATTTACAAACAAACCATGGTTCAAAAATCCTATAAAAAAATTGAACATACTTATGATTGTACTATAAAGTTGTGTAAATAACGACCCAGGTATAAACATAGAATCTGTAAATATAACGTTATTATAATATTCAAGTACAACGTAGCTATAATACACCCAGTGAAAAGACATATGTTCAAATCAATACAATTCGCTTAGGTAATTATAGTGGAACGTGGTACTTAAATATTCAAACATGTTATTATTTTAACTTTTATCTTTTGTTCAAATTATAAATTTTGGTAAATCGAATGAAACATATTATTTTATCTTTAATCTCAGGTTTGAGCGAGCGCCTAACTTTTGCAAGGTGAAAATTCTCTCGGGAAAGTGCATATGATGGTTAAGTTATAATTTCGGAATTCCGGAATATTTATGAATTATGAGATATGCATGAGAACTTATTTTGAACTTTAGAAATATAAATAATAGTTACAACTTCTTCAAAACTATTATATTATGAAAAGTGACGCCACGACAGTGTGACGAAATAGCTAAACATTTTTTGGTTGTTTATTTATCAAGAGTTTATGTTATTATTCCGCAAAAAAAAAAATTAGTTATGACCCTATTGACAGTTGATGACTTGATTAGTTTTTTTTACGAACGACAATGCTGAAACTAAATAATTTAAATTTAACGTTATGAAACCACACTATGATAATATATAATAATATAATGTTATGATATTTTGGTTGATAATTATATCTATTGATTCATAAAATAATGACTTAAAAATGGAACATGTTCATGGCGGTGAAATAAAAACGATACTCAAAATAGACGAGTCCTGTAACACAGACTTCACAAAGTTCTGAAGAGATTCGTGATCAAATTACTGTCGATTTTTTAGCAGTTGAAAACAAATTTTCGGAAAATATAATATAATTATTTATATTCTGTAGTTTCACCGAGCGGGCGAAAAAATTTCAATAATAAATATCTTGAGATTTTGTTATTATATAATAAATAATAATTTAAATTCTCAGCGAAGATATAATATTTTGAAATTGAATTTCCTTTAGGGCGTAAAATAAATGCGCTGTCTTGTATAGTCTCATCTTCCAAAAACAAGATCATATATATTAATAATAATATATATTGATGTACAACAGAATTCCATGTTAAATTGGCATTCGTCATGTCGAAAGTACAATTTAATTTATTTTCGATTTTTCACATGAACATTTCACAATGGTTGTAGTAAAAAAAAAATGTTATAAAACGCTTCTCGCTCAGTTTCAAAATCGGGTTGACATCAAACTGTGTAGCGTGAAATGTAAAAAAAAAATATTTTTATTCATATTCTATTATAAAATATACTAATAATATGTATTATTATACAAGTAGTGACACAGCACTAGAGTCCTCAGACTTTTCCCAAAGAAAATTACTGTAGATAAGCTTGAATAAGAATTTCTGGTCGATGACTCATATAATAGTGTATCAAAACAGCTTAGTCTTGCAGTATCGCTAATAATATCGATAAATAATATTTATATCTTTCTGCTTTATAACAACCGCATTTAATACGGAATCGAATAACTGTACCTACTCTTTATCTTGACCGTATATAATTCATTTTTAAGTTTGGAAAATATGCAACGTAAATGATTTGCAATTACATTTTGCTATAAACGAAAATTCAAAGTTCAAGACCACATGTTGATATTTTTTAAGCACTCGTATTTATATGGATTTACTAAAATTTCATACCAAATCAAACCATAACGGTATTGATTTAAAAAACTCAATTTTATCCAGAAAAATATGTTATAAGTTATAGTTTACGACAAATATAAAAACCTTGTAACAAAAATAATAATATTATAATTATAAAGTCATAGACTGAAAAATAATACGATTATAATACCATTTCACTCACACCTACCGGGTAGTACAGATAGTTGCAAACCTAACCCAAACCGCAAAAACACATAAATATGCGTATAATGCATCAAACGTGACAAACTGGACAAGAAATTAAAAGTTGTTATTATTCGCTGGATTTAATTTTGTAAAAAATCGTACACCGCATGATGGTATTGTTCGTATCAGATATTAAAAACTTTTCATCGACAGTGTTTACACTTTCTACTTGCACAATGATAGCATACATTTTATGATCTGTTTTCAAAAACAAATTTGGATTTTTCTTTTTTTATTAAAAATTTGTTTCATGGTCCATCTCGCCAGAGCACTAACTTAATTTAGGGTATACGTCATCATATATAGGTTCCGGACAATATGGCATAGGCGTAGCTGTACAAACATTGACTCGAACGTATTTACAAACTGTGACTATATACGTATCCCCCAACAATACGCAAACTAGCTTTTCAACGGTTGTTTGCGAGCCTTTTCACCTCGGGCATGACGTGGGTAATTCCAACATTCAGAAAATGATCAGATCTTCCCGAGCATGTATATGTTCCGGCAGAGTCGAAATACAAATAAACAAAATATATTTTTACTGTTTATTGGATTTTGAGTTTGGTGTGAAGAGAATTTATATTTTTCAATATCCCAGATTGGTTTAATGACAAATGTATCTTCACGCTTCTCTATCTATTCTGTAACTATTGCTCCAGTTATTCTCCGTAGGTACTTATCCTGACATCCGGCATGATTTGCTTTGTATATTATGGTTGAGTTGGTCTTCCCTTTCCCGGTTTCCCGGTTTTTCTAATTTTTTTTTTTTTTAGAAACGAATAATAAAAAAAAACATAATGCAGTGGACCATAAAAGCAATATCTCAAGATAATAATAAAATATTATATAAAGTTAACAAAACAGATGCAATAGATTCAACTTTGAAACATAAAATTTATAATTTATAAAATTTCATCGAGGATTTTCAAAATAGTTGTGGGTATAGAATATAATCTGAATTTAAAAAAAGAAATAATAGAATTCAAAATAAAAAAATAACACTTACATCAATCATAATACACTAAGGTTGGGTTAGGTTAAAAAGTTTATGGCAAACATAAATCTATGTAACAGAGGATACGATAACAAGTGGTTGACTTGACGGTCGGAGATTTCATAAGTTTGTAAAACGCCTCATTATAATATGCCTGGATAGACAGATCTTGCGTCAAGCACAAGAACAGATGATCCGATCTCAATAAAAAAAAAAATAGGTGCAATGTGTCACTTTCTCGGTCGGCGACGGTGTCGATTAATCATCTAAATACATACTATAGGTATTCTTGGTTACACTTAAAAAAATATTTTCGTTGACCTGTTGATTAGACCTCAAAAACATTACAAAATCCCGAACAAAGTAAAAATGTTCTGAAAAAAAAATTGAAAAATAAAAACTATATACAAAAACAAAGACAAATAAAACGCCATATCTTTAATCAGTCCGATATGCGAAGCGGTAGCTGTGAAAATAAAATATTATATTATTAGAACGTGTTTACCCGACCGCTTTCGGCGTCGTCTCATCCGACGTTCGGGTTCGGGTTCGGGTTGAGTACACACACACACACGTTATATGTGGTATATATTAATATGTGACCGAAGATTGGAGAGAACCTTTTCGGATGGGTGAGCGCGCGTCCTTGTTGATTGACACCGGCGGCTGCCGATGTCTGTTTGCGCTAAATCTTCGCGGACCGACCGCGTGCCCGGCGATCTGATGGAGTCGGTGCTCGTAGCAGTAGAGATCGATAGGACTACAACGCGTCGAAGCGGCGCGTTGGTCTACCGGTCGGTGCGTGCGTTTTTGCTCGAGTCAGTGGTGTGGTGAAAGTGTTGGTAGTGTCGGGGACAGTGTGAGGTAAAAAATTTGATGGGATGTGTGCAACTTTTATGTGTGTGTGTGTGTGTGTGTGTGTGTTTTAGGAACGAACAGTTATTTTTTTTCTCTTATTTTATTCCATACGGCTACATTATACTGTATGATTTTTTTAACGCAATACACTCGTTTTCATTGAATTGTACACGCGACGACATCAATTTTTCATAGTAAAAAAAAATCTATTAGCAAGTTATTATAAAGTATGATAATTTTATTTTCTGAAAGAGAATTGTGGTCAGCTGATGATCTATTGGTTTGTTGAGATATAAAAATATTTGATGACGATTAAAAATATGTATTATTTACATAAAGTTCATTGGTAGGACGAATAGTAGTAGTATCTATACTAGAATTTTGATTCGTCAATATTTCCAGAACAATTTCGCTCGTGCTCAAACTTTTAATATTAATGGACCATTGGTTTAACGTTTATATGCGTTAACGTTAAAAAAAAACAAAACAAAACAAAAAAACGATTAATGAAAAACCTAAAATTCCACTACGATACGAAATAGTAAAACGTGTTTTCACAACCACAACATTTAGTGTGTTACTTAGAATAAACAAAAAATCTTCTTTAATACATCCAATACACAAATTATCACGATACCACACGTCCGATTTTGCGACGGAAAAAATGCTTCAGCCTATACTTCAAAGGAGTTTACTGTCTGGAAGGCACAGAATAATATTCGTGGCCATCACCACCAAATGTTTTCGTCAAACGCGTGTGCATGTCAAACATATTATTTATATAATTATAGCGATGAGGCTGTTATAAAAGTACACGGTCCGAGTAAAATTCGTAACTAGTCAGTAATCGCATATAAATTCAAATCCGCTTAAGCAGTACTTACCAACACGATAATTTAATTATAATATTTTGTAATTTTAAGTAAAACGTTTTATACAAATGCTAATCAGGTGTGTAAACGAGAATTGAATCAATAATTGAAAATAATAAACAAAATTGGGACGGCAACGATAATATAGCCACAATGTATATCATAATAATAAACAGTGTCGCGTTGAAGGGCTGTCGTAATCCAACGTGACATAATCGTTAGAAGAATAATATTATATCATAAACTTCGTAACGAACATTTCGCGCAAATATTTCAAGGGTACCGTATTTTCGTGTTCAAAAAATAAGGTTGCGAAAATTTTAATGCAATAAATATCAATTATTTTTCATTGTTATATATAGTGGCACGACGAGCCTCGGCTAGGATTGACACTCATGGAAATTCCCGGGAAATCAGACACAACGGTGAATGATACTGTTCCCTAAAATTCCCCGAGGGTCACATCATTTACAAAAATATTGTAATGTATATTTTAATAAGTATTTTTTTTTTTTAAGTAAAATCGATTTATTATTTTAAATCAAATAATTTAAATAAAAATATTTTTTATTATAATTGAGCAACGGTTTAATGCCAAAATACAGTGAATATCAATAAGTATATTACTATTACTACAGTGATAAGTATTCTGATATATTATTATATGATTTAACTAATATTGTTGAACTGATTTGGTCTCTTACGCTTACTTTTAAGTAGGTATTTTATTTTTATGACGTGTAGTAACTAGTAACTACAGCATTGTGTAATTGTATAGCCAGATAATATCTGTTATTCAGTTGTATAACCACTATAATCGCAGTGATAAGCACCACAGGATTTGTTACTAGTTATCAACAGTTAATTTATCGTTTTATATCACGGAGGTCTTAATTTTTTAATTCAGATATGTAATTTATATTTTATTATTTTGATAATTATCTATTATACATTTTTATTTTATGATTAAAATTATTTACACATATTATATTTTTCACTAATACGTCAATGATGTATTTATATTTTGATGAAAAATGTGAGCAGAAATTGAAATACACCATTGGTGTATTAAACCTAATGATTACCGTGAATTGTTGTCGTCTGACGATATCCAATTTTAAGTTTTGAACTCAATCGAATGTGGTACACTGGTACTACATGTGACACACGTATATGAAATCATAATATTATTTGCATGTTTTTATTAAGTTTTCGATTGTGTAGTATAACGTTATTGCGTATGCCGTGAATAATGAATATCACGGACCGGATACGAATGATATCTCAAATGGGTTACCAGATGGAACTTTTTAGTATCAGAATGTGACATTTTTTTACCGGACGACATTTTGCCATTTTAATATTTATTAATACTCATTGCAAGTTCCTAAATGACGTGTGGCCGTGTGGGGTACTCCGCAGTCCTTACGACATATTTTACAATATTAATATGTTATTTTAAAGCAATGAATGATAATACAAAAGTCATGAAGACTACAATATAGTTAAATTGGATCAATACTATACAATATAGTGTTAGGGAAGTCGGTTTTATAAACTCCAGTCTGTGTATTATTGTAATCTTGTATAAACATAAAAAAATTACGTTCCAATGTATATTATACGATTTTTGCCCTATACTAATTTTAAAAACGCGAGAAGTGTGTATCAGCGGACCTTTATGAAAAATGCATGTAGATTTATAAATTACAGCTATTGCAGTTATTGAAAACTAAAAATTAATATCTGTATGAATAAAAAAATATCCAGAACAAAATGACCGATTTTTTAATTGATAATTTTATACTTAAGATAATTTGTATGATACAATGTGTAGTTGGTATGTAACAAAATTGTACAATTTTTATTTTTATCAAGTTCTATTGTTTTGATGATCAACAACCATTATTACTATATTTTAATACATTCACGAGTTGTCACGGATATCCTATAACACTGTTATATTATTTGTGGCGTACTGACAAAATTATCGGTTAGAATTGTTATCGCTGTCATTTTTTTTAAAAACCGTTACTTTTAATATTTTAATAGTTTTCTCAACCGTTCATTAAATATTCAGTGTAACCCGGGTGTGGTAATAATGTTAAAAAAAATAAACAGTGCTAATGATAGTAATAATAATATTGATAGTGTGACAAGTACGGCGGGTGGTTTGAATTATTCAGAAAAAGTTGAAATTGTTTAAAGTAAAATAATTCAGCTCTCATAAAATATCTAAATTTATGCAAACAGGCGAGCGGAAGACTTTTAGTAACAACAGCCTTTGAGATATGCATCAACAGAACACTATTATTATTATTACTATAGTGTTTATACCATAATAGCGGACAATTATTTCAGTGTTCAACTCAACCACAAAATGCGAAATATTCAATTTAAGTGATCGAAAAAAAAAAATTTTTCGAAATTTTTGAGATATTCTAAGTTTAAATCATACTTTCATATCAAACACTTATCTGCTATTCATCATTATTCGTATACACCACGTAACGCGCACCTAGTTAACAACTACAATGAGTTATTAATATTACATACCTACATTAGTACTCAGTGATATAACATAACTAATTAATGGGATACGTGTTATAAGTCGTGTCTAGCGTTTCTGGTACTATGTATCGGGCTTATGTTGGTGGTTTGCTGCAGTTTAGTGACTTGCTGAAATTATGATAGCAAAAAATAGAAATAAATAATTGTACAAAAATATGTGGTCAAATTACTTCAGTAGAAGGAAGCTAATACCTATAAGATAAACCGTTCAAATAGCAGCTTTTTAGATAGAAATATACGAAAAAAATACTTCAAACGTTTTTACAAGCGGTGGACATCAAACAGCGCCAATCTCTGATCACGCGTGTTTTTAGTGGTCACTGCAGATAAATGAAATGGAACGGGACGGGACGACGTCGACGACTGGCCACGAAACGATCTTTAGCTATAAATTAATTATGATAGATAATTATTATGGCAACAAACCAGGAGGTTGTCCAGTGGTACTCAAGCAACCAGACCAATATTATTTGAAATGAATTATATTATGATGGTATTAGGCGAGAGAAGTGGTCACTGTTGGTCTCTTAATGTTGCAGCACTATATACAGGGTGTTCCGTGAGGATATCTCTATTGTCCGTCGAAGAGGACTCGCCACCCGGAAAAAAACTGGTTTTTTGACTAAAACTAAAAAAAATATTAAAAGTTATGAGATTAATTTTAAAAAATGATGAACAGTCAAAGTTTTCACAAAAATAAACTCTAAAAATGACTATCTTCAATTGTTTCAAAAATAAAATAATAACTTTTTTAACTTTTCTACCAAAAAATGTAATTAAATTAAAAAATAAAATACGTGTAGTCCTTGTCTCTATGAGTTTAGTAAAAACACATTTATGGTATAATATGTATTATCTCAGGAGATATCGTAATGGGTAAATCCTCGCGGGATACCCTGCGAATACTAACCTCTTGTCTGGACTTTAAATATTCTAATAAATAGACATCATATTAATAATAACCGATGTACTAATTATACGCATGGATGTTTTCACGAACTCACAAAGTGCCCTAAAAATATATAGTGTAATCTATGACGATGATATTAATACACAATATACAAATGGGTATCGTATACTGCTTTAGGTCGTGTTTTTAATTATATCGTCGTAAGTTTTTATCGACCCGCAGTGATGAAATTGTCGACAATTCACGGCGTGGGTGACATCTGCTGTCGTGCGATATCGGTGGCCGAATAATATTTTAAGCGCGCCTGCGACATTAAACGCAGGTGCACCGCCGCACGCGAGGAGGGTGGTTAGCAGCGGAGGTAACCGGAGTTTCGGTATAAAGTTCAGCCGACGCGGGAGCGTGTGCGCGCGCGTGGTTTTCTTATTTTCCAATTTATTTTTCCGCGACAGCAATAATTTAAAGGCACCTCAGCCATATATAAGTGCTACGCTCGATGCCCTGTAACAAATACACTGCGCTGCTGCGACATACAGTGCGGCCGACCGGCGTTTTCGGATGTGCTTTAACGACGGTGACATCGCGAAAATTGCCCAAGGATATATTATTATTATTATTATTGTTATAATTTATATCACTCGTCTGTGCGCCAGTTTGTCACAATTCCCCGCAGGTCTATAAAATATTTTATGCCGTTTTTGAAGTAGGCGTGTGCAGAACCCATGATTTTCAACCATGATATTTTTTGACCATTCATATTTGCGCCATGATATTATAATATTTTATAAGCGGACGAGGACCCGGGGTTCGGACCCGGCCCTATGAACGATTTTTAATGCCGTAAAATTGTTTATGATTTTCTGACAAACTATATTATAATATTATTATAAATTTTTATCTATACTATGCGCACTAAAACTGTATTAGTCGTCTTTCTGAATAATACAACGTAACCTCATTCAAGATTTCTAGATCTATCTACTTTTTAAAAAAAAAGGTTGTCCAAACGTGGCTTACTCAAACCCCACATACCTACGTACTTATAATTATGGCATGATAACTTACTATATTATGATCTCGAAAAACGAATTGCGTAAAAGTTAAACTACAGCCGTAGTGAGTAATTAGGACAATTAATGTGGGTGTATTACGATTTTTTTTTTCTCGCCCATTTCGAGTCTTCGTTAATCGGCCGATGGCGTCATATAATATATTATACTATACGATTAACGAACGTCTTGGCGGCGGTCGAATCACGTATTGCATTATTAATATATATTGTGCACGTTTGAAATAACACCACACTCACAATTAAAAGCGTTTCGCAGTGTAATGACAATCGCATATACGTCTGAGTTTACATGGGAGTCTAATGCAGTGCCAAGGATGCGTGTTCTTCTGACCCGAAATACTATGTTTTTCGTACCACCGTAAAAAGGATTGGCGCCTGCTGTTCTCGACCCCTCTGATCTAATTAATTCACGGTCGTTTGGACGTGTACGCGTCGTGAATTTAAACAAAAAAATAAACAAACATATACGTGTATACATATTAAATTATTCAGAGCACTTAACGGTAAAATATATATGTATAGTAAAACGACTAAAAAAAATGATCATTATTAATATCGTACAACCTTCTTAATCGAGAAACGAAATAAAAAATTCCTCTCGATCAGAATCTAAAATAATCAAGATTAAAAAAAAAAATTAAAACTACTCCTTTCTTCGTTTTGGCCGCTAATCGAGTTTTTTTCGATTTTAAAGACTACGGGTTCTTATACTATAGTGCGTAAATCCTTTGTGGCTACGTCAGTTAGTCAATCGACGTCGATTATGCTCGTTGTGGGTACACCGATAATACGTTTGCGGGCATGGTTTTATATAATTCGACAGTGACACGTGTCAAGGCATTAATCAGTCTCAGAAACTGTGTGTTAACATTGGCCAGAAGACGTGCTACTAACTGTCTCAATATATGTTCACTAATATTATCTTCATAATAGTTAGTTCCAAGAATTTGTACGCTCTTAGAACTTGCAGTAAACCGTCTTGTTTTTATTTTTCATGGATGTCTTGTACGAAGTTAAGCTGTGTGCTTTTACTTTTGGTCAACTCATCTTGCCAACCTTATACAGAACAAACATTTCTTGAGAGTCGTAGTAGTATAGTTTTGGTTTGTTGGTTTGAATTTCCATTAATACAAATTTATAATGTTATGATATTATGTTGGTTGAGTAATTTCCATGTTGATTATTTTAACGATGACAAAAATACTCTGGACCATAGAATAATAATATTTTAGGTCTGTGATTTTTTTAACGTGAAATGGTTTTCTGCCGAAATTAAGATAGACCATTATACGAGTATATAGGTACACTGTACTAGTATACTTACATGTGGATTTCGACCACATGGAGCCATGGTCTTGTAAAATCGTAGGAAAATACGATTACTATCTCAAGAGTTTAGTGGTTTGCGCGGGAGATGCTTCCGTTCTACGCCTAAATGTCCACACACTTTCCACAATACCGGTGGAGTAGGTGGCGTAGGTATAAGTGTTGTTGCGTACCTGCTGACTATAATAATATTTGTGGATGAAAGTACCTACACAATATTATAGTCCAGATTGATGCATGCTTGGAAATTGTTAGTGTGCGGTTCGAAATAAACCAGAAAAACTGCCTCAAGCTAAACAAATAAATTATACCTATTATGGCAATGAATAAATTAACATTATTAATATTATTGCACACTATTAAGCGTGAGTATGATTCGTGTCGTAAAAGTTCACTGAGTTTAATGAGTTGTTTATATGTATAGATGGTACACATTTAATCTAAAATCAACGAACTAAATAGCACCTACAATGGAATATATTCCTCGAAATTTCCGATGTACACGATGATGATGATGATGATGATAATACTACTACTAATAATAATAATAGAAGTAAAATAAACTACACAAAGCGAACGAAACGTTGGTGTTCATCGAAAATAAAAGAGTTGAGAATGGAAATATAACAATACGGAGATGTCGGTCAGAAACTGTTAGTGGTTCCATAGATCCTCATCGACCACATGGTATACAATATAAATAATACATTTATACCTATATATAACACACACACCCTCTTTATATTCGACACGAGGTGGTTTTTCGATATTTAAAGATTTACAATTATCGTTTTACGGTTCACGTTGCGCGTAACACTGGCGATGAGCTTTTTTAATCTTTTAAATATTATAATCTTGGGGTTGCGAGTCTGAGAGCTTAAACAGTGAACGATACATTTTAAATTATTATAGTTTATCACCCGAAGACAGTGGTTGCTGTGTTTCTGCGTTTCGAATTAAATCTTTATCGCATTAACAAGTTTTATGATGGCAAAACTCCGTCCTCCCACTCACTGTAAGTTATTTCTTTGCTACAAATGGATAAGTCGAAGAATGTATTCAATTACAAACTATTCACACAACACTTTAAAGTCTTAGTATTACGGGAAAAAAAATAACGTAGATGTATAGTGCACAGGTATTTTCATATAATACTAATGTCTTTAAATCAAACATTGAATGAACGAATATCGATTTTCGACTATAAGTACCTACAACAATGACGTGGAAAACAAAACATTGGAAAATGCGACTGTAATTTGTATTCAATATACCAACCACCCTCCTATTTCTACTTTAACAACTACAATCAGCCTTTAATAAATTTATATAAACGTGATATTGTTTATTGCAACTCTTGTCGTCGTAAACCTGCCACAAAGACACAAAACCCTTTAAAAAATCTCATAGACGGCCGTTTATACATTAATTCAGTTTTCGTTACGCCCCTGAATTCGTTCAAAAGTATTGTCGTATAATTAATATGCACTGACCTTTTTTTAAACTATATACCTAATCAACATATACCAAATAAATATCGCATAGTTGGTTGATTATCTGTTGATTAAATTATCCATTTAGAGGATTAAAAAAATTAATAACTTAAATGAAATATGAAACGCGGAAATAGTTCTCGTTTATGTCAACTAATGCTTTCTGTAGTTCATTCTTCCACAGCTCAAATTTTCTCATCTATTTTATAATAAGATAGTTGAATTACTAATTACAATATTATTGTTACGGCACTGATAATAATTTGTAAGTGCATAATATATTATGCCGAATCGATATGTTGACAGTTAACATATATTTTCGTCCAAACCTTAAAACTGCACATAAAATATAATATTATTTATTTATTAAAAGTACTTCATTGAACATAAAATTTAAACATAATATCTCATTTATTTCTCAACTCTTATTTACAGTTGAACATTAAAGTTTGTCGCACAACGACGTGGCGCCACGTTTTTTACTATTATTTTTATTATAATTTTTTTTTATATACATATAATACAAAAAAAAACAAAGACAAATCTGCCGTAACAATAACGCAAATAAATTTAAATCTCAAGACGTCCTTGAATCACAATAATATTTGTAGATATATTTTATGTATGTGCAATAGGTACATTTGTTTTTTCATGTGTGTTAATCCACGACGAACCGTGGATCAAATATTTGACTAATCAGTGTGTCCTCTATAAAACAATAAATAAATAAATAAAATTACTCGTCAGTTGTGGACGCAGTCGATAAAATAAGATAAGTATATGAGAACATTATTTTCTCCGGTATCATCGACCTTAGATGTAATGTAAAAATGCAACTGTATGATCAATACACAAGCCATTTTCGTTTCAAATTAATAGCTTAATTTTATTAGTACACAATTAAAATATAATTATCCGAATCGCTTGTGACTGAATATATGAGTAACATAAATCGAATCGACAATTTATATGTACAGTTCATAAATCGTAAGACGGGTTTTGACATGATTTGGATTTCTATACCTAATTATTATTAGTGTTTGTCGATTAATTATTTACATGGTTTTAAACTAATGTATTAGAAAGTTTTACGTTTCAATTGATTTAATGGTAATGTTCTGAACAATTTTTAATTGTTTAAAAGCAAGTTTTGATGTATGATATGCAGATACATGTCCAAATAAAAAAATTAAGTTTTAAGTTTTTTTTTCATAATCAAGGTATTGTAAACATAAAGTCATATCATGAATGGCGAAAATGTGAAGAGAACAACTACTCTTCTATTCGCCTGGTTTTCTTATCGGAAATTGTCCATCGTGATCTCTCTCTCTCTCTCTCGCACTCTCACTCTCTCTCTCTCTCTCACACACACTCTCACTCTCTCTCTCTCTCCCTCTCCTTCTCTCTAAATACTCCGGACGCGAGTTTTGCTCTCGCCCGTGATATACAACTATGATCGTTGTATTCGTATAATAGTCAAACTAATCGAAGCGCACAAGGTCAAAATTATAGAAATTATATAATTTTCAGGACATGTGCCAAAATATTATTGCAGTGTTCAGCGGTGATGATAGTGTTGTGATGGTAGTGGTGGAAAGTGGTGGTGGGGTAGCCCTTTTTGTGAGAAATTCTGTGCCAGAGTAGCGAGACTGCTACGATAAACTCTAAAACGACTTCGGTACACGGTTAATGTGTAATATACACCTATGCCATATACGGTGCGCAGTTTACCTATATAATGGTATATGTGTTATCTCTCTTATCGTTGGCTAAATACTCGCGCAGTGCTCGTTGGCCGAACTCAAGCCGGTTAGGCGTAATTCACACCGAACTCAACGTGGCGTGCAAAAACAATAACGCGCGCACAAACACAATATAATTATATTATTACGATACGATAACGTATACAGTATTTCGGTCACCTATTTCTCTATAACACCCGTACGGTATTATAATATATGTATGGTAATATATTACTATACCAAGCACAACAATAAGCAATAACATATTACGTGTGCAGACTATTAGACCTACGCAAATTTATGTACTGCAGCAAAGTTCTCCCGGTTATATATCAGTAAACACACACATTATTTCTAATACAACTAACTTTGAAGACACTATAGCAACAATATCGTTTCTATGCGACGATTATAATACGTGTATTATATGGATCTTATTTTTTTCATCATTTTTTATGAGTGAAGTACTCCGGCACCACTCTGGTCTGTCACACTACGTGCATATAATATTATTTATACCTACATCAAATCAAACGTTATAAAATATCATAATATTATACCTATTGCTAGTTGAATAAAATGCTACGTCTTAATGTTCATAATACGATAAAAAAATATCTAATTTCATTTAAAAATGTATAAAATCTAAAAAAATATGACTATATTTAATAAACAAAATTATTGTCATACACGTGTATAATATTCGTTTTTAGACTCTCTAAATAAAGTCCCCAGTTATGACGTATTGTTTAGTGTTTTTAACGAAATTCGACGATACTTCGTCCATAGTTGTTTGCTGTTGTATATAGTGTTATAATATATATATATAAAAAAAAATGTTTTTATCATTTATTTCGTACAATCGCCGCGCGTATGAGGATTTTGGACAAGAAACTTATTGCCCTTGCAGTTGTGTTGTACATAAGAGCATGATTAATCAATGTCGAATTTATATTTTTGTGTATAGAATATTATGAGTTGTGTTCGTAGATATTTCGATTTATGTCGTATACCTCTAAACGTCCGATTTCGTTTTGGCGTGTTCACTTTGTATAATATACAATATCCCGAATGAAATATCATAGTGTCTAGTGCAGTTCGATCTATGCACTATAAAATCATAACGCTGTAAATAATATTTCAATTTAGCGATTACGACAATAATAATATAATATACACAAAATATGCTTCACGATCCAAAATCAAACCTTTTGTGACATCGAGATATTTTTTATTTTTATACCTACGTGATAAATGGAATTATTGAAGTTTAATTTATGCTGAACCGCCCGGAACCTACGTTTTAGAAGCACGAAGCTCAAGTGATAATAAAATAATTGTTGACAGACCTCGTTGGATGGATGACGGCCTACTGCAGCCGTGCCAAAATATTATGCACTTCACTATTATTATGTGTACACGTGTGGGTCGTGCGTTTTGAAAATGGATTATTAATATGCCATCAGTATAAATAATAATATACAATATTATATACATTGGTTTGAACGATATTAAATGACAGAGAATGATTAATTAATTAAGTCATTTGTAATTACTCGTGAACTACAAAATATACAGTTGATGAAGCAGCTGTGAAATTATTACGTACATTTTTTTTTCAATTTGAATAATGTACGATTTTAAATATAATAATTTTTTGATGGATGCAATTAACATCATGATCAATATTATACATTTTTACAATTTCATTATTATCATGACAGCGAACATTTTACATAAAATATAAAAATTAATCCCTACAATATATGAATTTATTTTCAAAATTGTATAAAACCTTGATTAAAATGATTAAATTAAATTTTCAACTCGTATCATTTGAATAATTCATTTTTGAAATTCGAATAATTTTAATATTTTATTATTTTTTACTGCATGTTTAATGAATGAGGTTCCTACTTTAACCAGTGAAATAGTCATGCCTATATCATAGTTTTAGATAATTATATATATATATATTATATCATAGTTCTATATCATAATATAGAAATACGAACTATTTGTGATTGCAGTATTTAAGTATAATTACTCTAAAACTTCTATAGTGCAATATCAATCACCTGGCAATGAGTCTGAGATAATCATGCATCTTCAATTCATCATTCCCGTTATTTATATACATAATACAGTTCAAAGTGGTCCATTAATCTCTACACTCATTCATTCAAAAGTTGAAACTTATTTTGAAATATTTTTTTTAACTTAATAGTGTGATCTTATTACAAAACAAAAACGTAGACAATAAAATTATACTTATAATTGTAATTTTTTATTGTTAATATTTTTTTTAATTTTCACATTTTAATGAATGATGACATTTTTATTTTCGAAATTAAGCAAAATAGTTTTTCGGAGTATTTTGATACATATAAATCGAATTTTAATAGAGTAGTTAGTTGATAAAATATAAGTATTTAAAGTTTAGATGAATGATAAAAAGTATAGTGTAGTACAAAGATTCCACGAATAATATTGGACCACTACTCCACTCATCCAACATTAGATACTTATAAGTTATAAGTTATAACTAATAAACTACTCGATCAAAATTCGAATTTTTGAAAAAATCCTTTTGTTACGAAACAAACTGCTAAATTCAATTTTTATTTATCTTATCTTGACCGGCAATCGTTGTATCACGATAAAATATAGTAATACTAAACAACTAAGGGTATTTTTTACAATCACCAATGCAATCGTTTTTTTCTTTTAAAACACATTTATAGGTTGCTAAAAAATACTTAAAGAAACTGATATTAACATTTGAACATTTTGTATGGATTGCGATTTAGTCATGTAAAATACACGATTTTTTTCGCATTCAGATTTATAAATAATTCCGTTTACAAGACAACAAAATAATGGATAGTATCTTAAAGCGTATCACGTCATGGCAATAAAGAGATCATAGAGAGTTTGAGGTTACAAAATAGAACCCTTATCGTCTGTTTGTTTTTCTTGTAACCTAAGGAGTTCTTTATAAAAATAAAATCACTACCCCATACGATCCGTTTTTGGCGTATACCATCAGTTTCTAAATTATCTATGAGTGTATCTGCTTGAGTGAACTACCCAAATTTGTTTTTATTGCCATTATCTCAAGAGGAGAGGCCATGGCCAACACATACATCATTCACTGTACAACTACGTATATTTGCAATAATATTATAAAATCAACCGGGAAATATATCGTCGGCTAAGACGTAATACCTCGTAAGTCAAAAAAATTGTATTTTGAGATGTACCCACGAATGTGGTGTAGCTAAATTGCCTATCCAGGACGCCGTGTCACCACACTTGAAATACTTGAAAATATATTATTAGGTACGTCAATTGGGACACAGAATAAATGGTCACGTATCAAATGGTGAAAAAAAAAAAGAAAAGATGCATCAATAGTATGCACTGGTAGTATATACGTATTACTGTGTAAATAATAACTGTCTAGCAATCAGACGTAAAAATATTTTTCTGTTGGTATCTACGATGATTATCCGATTTCTGTTCTCTCGAGTATTGTACCTGCACATTCTACGTAGATAATATAATATTCAAAAGCAATTTGGTACTCTTAATATTTATCTTAACATATTATGATATATTTCTTTCGTGGCAACTATTATAGTATCCAGCCGTGTCGTATAATATTGGTTTGGAGTGCACTGACGCGGGCCCCATCCCGACCAACTCGTCGAGAATATAGGTTCTACCCTAACTGGATTCGTCCAGGGACCCGTTCCACGGACGCGCTTTCGTGTCGTTCACGGATCGATAGGACCAAAAACCATAATAGCGCTGAATGTCATCGACGTAGATCTGCGAACACGCGCAAAGGCCCGTCCTGAAAGGTCTGAATAATAATAACAATAATATTAATATTAATAATATACGCGTGTATATTATACGTGGCAATGTATTATCATTAGAATATCATCGTGTGTACAAGGCGGGACGAGGAAAGCGTCTACAGTGGAGCCAGCGTGCAAAGTGCAGGGGGGGAGGGGGAGAGGGTAAAAAATCTCTTTTCGCGCGCGCACCGCGGGCGACTGTCTCCCGTGCGTTTTCGCGTCGCTCGTGCTCGGCGGCGTCCGCTGCCGCCGTTTTTCGTGTAACCGTCGAGCCGCCGCCACCGCCGTCAGTTCGTCCCGACCCGTCGTCCCTGTCGCGCGCGCCGCCACCGACGACGACGACGACGACGACGACGACTCTTCATCCATTAAATATCACACACATTTCGCCGCAACCGAAATCGTCACAGTGACCGATGGCCAAACCCAGTGCGCTAAGCCCGCGCCGGGCGCACTGCACGCTCAACTGTTACACTTGCAACAACATACTGCAACAGCGGTACAGACACAGTGAGTAAAAACCACCCCCACCACACGCTCCACTGATCATCTCATTGTTGTCTATCCAAAACCCTCACTATCATCATCACCACCACCACCGCCGCCACCACAACCACCCTTACCGTAATTTGAGTCCGTGGTGTCTATCGAGGCTTTTGCGGTTTTTTTATTTAAAGACAAATTCCTCCGCAGCGATGGATGAGATGCCATTCGTGTATTTTTGGCTACTTGCCATAATATCGTAACGTTCCCGCGTCAAGGCGTCGCCTCATGAATCACAACGATGTATATATATATCCATATTATAATATATTTTATATGATTCTCGGCCGGTGTCGATAATTTATATGTTATATTGTGTCGTTCGAGCTTGAAAACCAAACACGCACATGTCCCATTATATTATATTACATTGCTGTTTCCGACTGTATACGAATACGCATTATAATATATTATATAGGTTGACACGTTTTTTTATTACTATAATATAATACACTTCTAGGTGTCCGCGCCGAACAGCCATTGTCGACCGGGAACTTGTAAACTTATCATCCCAATCGAATCTATGCGTAATACATATTACAACTATTTATATTATAAGTCTAAGTCTAGTTCGGTTTTTTTTTCTAATCTTCGATAATTGTAAGCGTTATGTAATTTAATTGCAGATTCGAATTTCTTGTTGCATAATCTATAATATAGATAAACTTAAAGGATATCATATTATACAACCTCTCGAAATTCAACAAACAAAATATTGTGGTGTAGAATATGATAGAAAAAAGCAAAATATAACATATTTATAAAAAAAAGCTATTTCAGCTTAACTATATTTACGTTTCAGAATGTTAGATAATGTACATTGTACACATACAATGCACCGTTACTTAAATTATATAATATAGTGAATATTAAAAGATTTATTTTAAATTGATACATAAAATAAAGTCTATAAATGAATAGCATCACACATATGTAGTTAATTAAAAATAAATTATAATGTAATTAAAACCAGGAAAAAATTACCGTCCTCCTCGGTCGTTAAGCTTTACAAATATAGTTTAATAATTAGTTTAATATATAGTTGCCGCTGGAACAAAAAAATACAGTTACATTCTAGTCGGGTGGGCTTAGAGTAAGTAATCTTAAAGTTGATTCTAGGCAGGACCATAGGGCCAACTATACAATATCGCCCGAAACGATACCGCCGTAAACAATTTTCAATTATTAATCGATACACAACGGTCAGCTAAAGAAGTGGTGTTTTTAATGATGTGGCCAATGAGTACAATATTTTAGCCAAGAGATAATAGATCTATAAGATATATTTCAGGAATAATAAATCTACTATGGATTTTTGGCGGTCAACATATTATTATGACAATGTGAAATAAAATTTAGTGAAACACAAAAGAAATTTCGGTTATAAATTTTCGATTAATGCTTTCTCCGTCAAAAAAAAAAAAAAAAATCACAATAACTAAAATAAATAATAATTACTGGAAAACCAAATTTCACGCAGAATTCCTGTTTTAGATGTTTCAACACAATTTACCTAACCTAACCCATTACTGTGGAGTATAGACCTATTAGGATCTACATTAAGTTGAATAACTCTAAAATCATTTTGATCAAATTTTAATTTCCATCCTGGTATCAAAATTTCAGAAAAAGTATTTAGTTAATAACTATTATTCGCTTATGCAAAAATTTGAATTTTCATTTGAAAACTAGAAGTTTGTAGTTTCGTAGGACACTATTTAAATACTAAATAGTAAATAGTATATATTTCCCAAGAACTTGATAATTTGATCTTCAAGTTTATTTAAAAATTAAAAATTTTCAGATTTATTATAACTGCATTATTGAAAATAAAAGAGGTAGTGAGCATGCTTGATGAATCACACTGTACGTTTTTAATAATAATAATATGTGCTTTTAGTTCTGTAACATCTTTACGACATTTTTTTTTCAATTTAAATTTTAAATATCAAACTAAAATTAAGTTAGCAATCAAAAATCAAAAGTTTGTTGTGTTTTAATGAAAACTTAATTAAAAAGTATAATACATATTTAATAGGATTCAAAACAAAAACTAATTAAACTTGATATAATTTGAGTTAATCGCCGGTTTATATTACTATAATATTATATAGTTAGTATATCAAACCGAATACGTTTATATGTACATATCATTACTATAAATTGCACACGATTTGATAATTCTAGTTATACACATTGTTCAATACTTTTGCCACAGATTACCTTGAGTTTGTACATCAATCATATAATCATATCATAACGTTTTTCTACGACTCGGTATTATAATATCATGTGTAATATGTATTATAAAATAATATATTATATGATATTATTACCTATGTAATGTTTTATTATAATGTGAATCTTGATCAAAAACAAACTTATACTATTACACAATATAATATTAACGAACTTCGTTGGGTAGTGATATAAAAAATATTATGTATATTTGTCAATCTAAATTTAAATAATATATTTGTTATTATATTATATCACAGTAACAAAATAGTGAATAGTGACATGAAATTCTCAAGTACCTATTTATCGGTATTTACAACTTTACAAGTACTACATTTTTCATTCCCTATTATAATATTCTTCATTAGCGGTTTGTTTATGAATCTATACATTTTCTGGATGTTATCATAATAATATAATATGATTTAACGACGACTTAACTCTGATTTAATAATTTAATACGATTGTTTCGGGTAAATAAAAATTACTCGGAACTGAAAGTATTAATAAAATCGAAGGCAGTTTATAAAATAATATGTTGTTTGAAAATAACTCTAAAATAGTTCATTTTTTTAATATCTGATGGTAAACATTTTTATTGTTTCGACCTAGAACCATTTACCGCATATCATTATGTTCAGTAGCGTTTGAATTCAACTTACTAATTAATACATTGTATAAGTTTTAAATCTTGTAACCTAAACGATACTTATTTATCATCATAAACATAAAATAGTTTATAGATGTTTGAGAAAAGAAACACAAAACTATATTTTATGGTCTAAATTTAAAGATTATTAGCCGATTACTAACTTAGATATAGTTTATTGAACACAAATAATTTATAGCGACCTTTGAATTGATATTAATGCATAAACTGTCGTTATAATATCAAAATAAAAATTTGATTATTTCTTTTATTTTTTTTAACAGAAAATATTTGCATATTGTAATGTATATTAAAATTATTTTGTAGTTGTAATACTTTCTACATATTTTATGGAATAAACGTTCTGTTTTATATTATAAATTTGTAAACAGTATAATATGTTTATCAATATATATATTATTTACTCTGAAATCTTAGATAATGAATTATGTCTTTGCATGAACTCAAAATCGTTTATCAAATGAAAAATCAACCAAAATATTATGTTAAATATTTTTACAACCCACATTGTTTATTACACATCAATGCATTACTAATTGGAACTATGAATAGTTAACGGACAATAAATAAGTATACCTACATATTAGTATCTACTGTTGTAGGACAGCTTAATAAACGAACAAACGATTTAAATAATATAGAAATGTCAATATAAACTTTGTACGTTACTAAAATATTATAAGGCAAAAAACATACAACACAGCGATATTAGTTGGACGGTTCAACACTTATTTAAAATTGAGTTTAACTAAAATCTGCCAACGTAAAATATTCATATCATAATATTAGTGTTTGCATTTTTATTGGAAAAACGTCGAACATTTTATGTTTCGTTGCAACTCTTAATATCTGTGTATTGTGTTTATTTTTTTTTATTGTTTTCTAAGAGCGAGATTTGTATAAATTAATAAATTCTGCAGAATGGTCTTAAATGTCACTTTGTTCGTTATCATCAGCTGAGTGCACACACGAAGAGTGTATAAAAAAGCGATTCCTTTTATGGTCGATCGATAGAATATCGATGTAGATCCGATCAGAATCGGTTGTCGAAATTCCCTTTAATTCGATAACGATCGGACTTGAGACGGAGAGTGTAATGCTAATGTTTCGATCGGACGTTTGAAATCTGAGAGCTTTGTAGGCATATGCTCAAACACTATACCACTTCAAACAATAATTGTGGTTGAGTTAGGTTATGTTACACTGATGAAACTATAATTTCATAGTTCTGTGCGGGATCAGTCGCATTTTACCTGGACTCCTGCCCGCCGACCATCATCGAAATTCATGATCCTCTCTACATATGAGAGACGTCTCTGATTTCGCAACAATCCATTCCCCCAGTGCACCAGCATTTCAGTTGGATTAGTAGTCATTACTTCTGTTTACTATTCTTTTAATGCCTGACTTAACGCACGGTACCTAACGGAAAACTTCGTACCGGACGAATAAATTGCGCAATTGTCGTTGTATCCTAAACAATATGATAATAATTGTATGTCTCGTGACAATAATGTTTTTCTTTATTAACACCTTTTAGTTAGATATTTTACCGTGTTAATTTGTATTGTTGTTTTGTTGTTTTGTTGTAATACTCTTAAGTTCACATCCATCTTTATTTAAAATTATTACCACTTTCTTGTATAAAACACTATTAACTTATTCATTATCGTTCTCTTAATAATTGTATGTATTTTTTTGTTTTTTAATTCTCTTTTTATTGTAAACCATAGAATAAACATGTCTTGTTTATGTACAAAAGTGTTCAGCAGTATATTATGAAATAAATAAAAAAATGTATATATTATTACGTTATATCGATATAAGATGAATTTGAACGGTTTGTTTATTTACTTAGCGATGATGTCTTTTGCACGGGGTTGGTAAAATGGATTTGTCGGATACATATAAATAGGCATATTAATATGTTTTGTGCTATAAATTATTTCCATCTTGGTGTAGATTCTGTATGCATTTAATTGGTAAGATACAGCTTTCAGATAAATCCTGATTCATTATTCTTATTATAATGCTCATGTTTGTGGACTATCTGGTCAGTCGTTCTTTGATTAGAAATGTATTTTATTTGTGGGTATGATAGAGTTTTAAAGCTAGTTTGATTAATAAATTATACCTCAATGCACCAAGAAAAATATACAATGCTTGTACAACATTTTATGTCTTAGTGATGTCTGGACACATTTTTTGGACGAAATTGTGTTTGAATTTCTAATAACAGTAATTGTAAATAAATATTAATAAATGTTGATAAGATTAAATCAGCTGGATGTTTATTATTTAAATTCACAATCTGTATAAATGTGTAATAATAGTAAATGTGATGAAATATATTAAATAACCAAAAAATTTCATGTATGTAGTACTCGTGTTAATGGGAAACCACTCAACAGCACCAACCGACTAGGGACTTATTATTTATTATTTGAGTAGATTTTAACGCAGTGTTAAGTTGAAGTTGAAGTGTTCCTCATTGCAAATCATTGGCCATAAATCTGGGGAATAGTTGTTCGCTGCCAACCGAAGACATTATAAACGGTTGTCTGGGTAGGTGTAGCTTGGCATTCGTTTTAGTAATTATTTTCATTTGTGAAAATTTGACTTCATCGAGTAATAGCGATATTATAATTATATATTACGTGTTGCCAATAAGATTTTCAGTATAAAAATTGTTATCATAAATTGCAAAACATTGTAGTCGTGTTCTCAATAAAAACGCACAAGGAAATCTTCTCTGACATTCGTCGCAATCGGCCGTGTTTGGCCACCCCTGTTTTATAATAACGCACAGCATCAATGGCAACACGTACAACAATATAATATAATGTAGGATATTATTATGAAAAAAAAACAAAAAATGTTCACGCTCATAAATAATATACACTCGTGGGCATTCGTTTATAGTCCAAAGTTTTTACGCTGGTGTCCCGCATACGTTCACAGACCCGAAATTCGCTTGCTCGACGTTAAAATATTATTTTCAAAAACATTTCTGCTTTTATTTTCCAGTACATTATTTGGTTGTCGGTGCTTAATATATTATTATTAACATCGTTACAATGTCATAACGAATATTGGGATGCCAGGGACGGAGGACGAACTAATTTTCATCCATGCTCGAATAATTATTTGACAATGACGGTAATAATAATATTAATAATAATTTATTATCAGTATTTGGTGTTCTAGAATAAATATGTATTAGGTAACTATTATTATCGTTATTATTATTATTATTATTATTATTATTATTATTATAATTATCATCATCTTAGAATATTATGATATCGTGGAAATATGATTACCCATACCACATCATGTTTGTTCAGGGAAAACATAATAATACGTGGTATAACACATAATAATAATTATATACATAATATTATACACTGCAATATCTCTCTTGTAATATAATACTCTCCATTATAATAAATTATAATTTTAATTCCGACTCTAAGGTCACAGCCACGGCATTCCGTTGTAAATAATTAGCGAACATTTTATTTTTTCTCGAAACCGTTAAACTTTGAATAATAAAAACAAATAGAATAAGTATAAGCTGCGGTCCGCGGTCTTCGTAAACTTTAACGAACCTCGTTTGAAATAATATCAACTATATTATTATTATAATAATAATATGCACGGGGTATGCGTCTATTTTAAAACCATAATAATAATTATTGTTTCATTGTTAGTGCTATAAAACTCAAACAGAACAAAACAAAAAAAAAAATGGAAGAAAAAAGTAATATCAACTGCAGCTCGTTAATTTTATGAGTCACTTCGGTATTCGATATTGTTTCAACGATTGCTGCGACGTGAGAGGTGGATGCGTTTGAAGACTTCTGATATTGTGTTGTACTGTCTTAGTGGGACTTAGTGGCCTGGAAAAAATGTCATGTGTCTGCCAATATTTGATATCTCACACTTTTGGTTATTGTTATTTTTTTTTTCGGATCCGTTGTACGCATATTTTGATTGTAACTGAATTATCAACTCTTGATTCTTTAAACACTCGAAAAATAATCAATACCACCTACACTGCTGCTGCGTTTGTGTACGAAGAACAAATGGACCAAAATTAAGCCTTGGATCCGCCACTGCAAATGGACGCAACATTAAGGCTTTTCGAACGTTCCTAACGATTTTACGATGTGATCAATTTTATTAAAAGTATAAAGCCTTATGTCATTGCGGCACGCTTTCAAAGCCAAAATCAATAAGTTTTAGTTATGCGTATTATCGAGGTTTGATGCTTATAGTTTGTTTAAACGTGGTCGCAATCGTAGCAAACTAGAAATCGTTATGTTGTCCGATTTTTATTTTATGGCAACTTCAGTTTATGCTGTCGTGTCTGCAGCGGTCCGTTTCGTGCACTCGATATAATATGCCAAAAAAGTACTCATTGCTGGATTGACAAAGCTATGTGTCATTGGATAGTAATAATTTGTTCAGATATTACGTTATATATAGTAGTTTTAACACAATGTATGAACTGCTTACAGTGCTCATAAAACATACGGTGGTGGGTCGAGTGGATGTCCGTACACTGCAAAAAGTATCATTATATAAGTACCAAGCACATAGATGACGGAGATGACACAAATCGATTTGTGGCTGACGTATTTAGAACATATAGAGTGTCTCACCGTGCACACCTATGCCCATTACAGAATTACATATTCTGTACTCAAATCATGCACGGACCATAATACTTTCGTAACAATAATTATTAAAATACTTAATGGAAATTCACTATACAGCGTCTTAAGTATATTGACGTAACTTATAGGACTATTTCGAAAATCGAGTCACTTAAAACGATAGTATATAAAACTACGTAGGTAGTGGTGAAAAGTTTAAAGTCCCTCGAAGATTAATGTTTTACAATTGAATTACAACAAACCGTCTCCAATATAAAAACAAAAATATGATGAAAGATACCTACGTTTAAACATCTTCTTTTTTTTTTTAAGCACACTATTGTGAAATAATACGAAATATTCGTCGTTCCTTCCGGAATCTATGAAAAGTTATCCGTGGCGAAAACGAACGATATTTACAAAAGCGCCGCGTAAGTCACACTAATTGCCAGCGTTCCAATATTATTTTAGCGTATACAGCACATATTTGAACGGCAGATTAACGCTTTTCTAGTACCCACACACCCTACGAATCGTGCGTGACGCCCACGGTTCGCCACCAGCGTGACAATATTGTTATAATATAATATATATAACACACATGTATATCTAGTATATACTATGTATATAGGTTTTTAACATTTATAATACGTTTTTAAGTGGTTTCCGAACCGGAGCTTCGCCCCGCGGTTATAACGTCGATAAAACGCGTATCGTTTGGGTACGATACGTTGTTTGGGCGTGCGTGTGTAGGTTATACAGGATGTGAACGAAAATAATATAATAATAATATGAGCCGACGACGAAATAATAATATTATTATGTAATCAAGACTACGACCACTGTGTTACGCGATATTTCTTCTCGTCAATCAAACGAACATTTTTTTATTCGTATTTTTTTTATTTAGAACCATCACCGATAGCCATGATTATAACAAATATAGGCGTACACAGCCGCTACCTTAATACGCCCTATTATTATCATTAGGCGCTGCAGTTGATCAAATTTAGTCGTCTGTTTCTGTTGCACCCTGTAGGTCTGAAGTGTGGTTGTGTATGGTTACACCGTGGACCATTCCAACGCATTACGACCGTGCGGCATTAACATAATAACAATAATAAAATAATAACAACAACAACAACAACAACAACTACAACTACAACGATACAATATATACGTTAATATGCACGTATTATAATACTAATGTGTATCATGGACGCGGTGAGAGGGTAAATTATTTCTGTATTATGCGTAGAAAATTATACAGGTATGACGTCTGGGACATATTTCCTGTAAAATATAAGAGAATAGTATATCCCATATTCCCCTGCACATTTTTTTTTTGTACTAGAAACGTATCAATTATTTTACTCCGAATATTAATTCATATTAAATTAATTTTTAAATATCAAAATTATTCATTTTATTCGTTAGATTGAGAATTAAATAATGACACAAACAATATTTGAATTCAATTTTTTTGTAGTAATATAACGCACTCCTATAATAAATATTTTATAGGTAATACAACAGTTAATGATAATTTGTATATTAATAATTTAATTTTAATTTTGGCATATAAAAGTTCTCAATTATTACAAAAATAATATTTTACTGTATTTTATCACACCAATTTTTAATTTTTAATTTATTTCCTATTTGACGTTTACGGCTTCGCCATATATAAAAATATATATTATAACAATATTCTCGGCCAGAAAATTATAGCTTGGCCTATTCAAATCAGTAAGTGGATGACAATTTATTTTTTTGGTAATGGAGGAAAACATATCGTTAGTGGAATACTTTTTTTTTATAAAAATAGACATTGAAGGATGGTATTATGGTTTATTATTTTATAACATCGTTTTGGGCCCAGTTTCAACCCGATGGTCAGCGGCGGTGGGGCAATCGTATTATCGGTTTAACCAATTGTTATATATTTGCCAATCCGACCCTCCCTAGTCACAAGTACTAACAACTAGCCCACGTACGTGATAGGGAAATTTAGGAAAAAAGATATTCCTCAAGTTTCCACCCCATCATCCCTCAGAGTTTCATCGGTGTTTTGATGGGCCAATTTAAAATAGCTGTACAGCGCAATCTAAAAATATTGTATGAATTGTGCGAGTTACTCTAGTCGTGTGCAGCTTAGGCCATATGTCTACCCCCCCCCCCTTGCGCGTCATACTCATCCCGCGAGGTCAAAACTGAGTGGATATTTACATGGTTCGTTGATACTTATTTCATTATTATTATTATTACATATTTTACTCGGTAGGCGAACCCGACGGAAACATTTATGCGTGCACGCCGTACAATGGCCGAAACCCGCGGATAAAATATAGAAATATTACTATCAAGTTAGAGATTTATCGTCGGCCGTTATTAAAAACCATAATTTAGGCGAAGCGCTGACGAACTTGCGCCGCGGTGGACCGAAAGACGTAAGAGAAAGGTTATACCTAGCAAACAAATTACGAGTCCGCCGTCCGCGCAACCATCATAATATACGGCGCAAAGAACCTTTGAAAATGCAAAAATATGCTAAACAAAATGTCGCTCCCGGCTTTTGTGGCCTGCCGAAATTTATTTCGTACCTCATATAATAACTTATATTATTATATTGTGTACACAGCCGGGAGACCACTCGAAACGGATATATGCTAATGTCTCTGCGATGTCCGGACTTGTATAATAGTTGTATTGCGTATCGCCGTGACGTTTCATTTTCGTAAACAATATAATGTTATGCTGCCATAATAATGTGCACCCGGTCGTGAGAAAACGAATAAGAGTAATTTAATAACTTTTTACGGTAGATGTTTTGCACTCTAGATTAATAATAATATTATTTTTTTGTTATGGTATAACCGTTCATACGTTTGACTATAATTAATATTATAAGCATGCGAGAAAAACTTAAATTAATAATATTGTAGGTACTCATTGAATAATATTTGAGAACAATGATAACAATTTCAAACGTAAAAATGTAAACAAAAGTATTGTTGAAAAATCAAAACTTTTTGCTTGAACGAAGAAAAAAAAATCTAATTAATATTTAAAAGAATCAATAATAGTGACCGATAAAGATAATATAATATTGGAAAATGTAATAAAAAAAATGTGTACAATTTTAATAATAATATAATTATTTTCTAACGATTTATGTTTAAAACAGAAGTTTTAAAGTAGTAAATATAAATTAGATTCTCTGATCTATGTACGACGTCCGCACAAAACTTTTTGGACTCCATACACCCTTTACACCATAAATAATTACAGCAGATGAAATCTAACGTTCTAAAACCAATTACATTCCTTAGGTCGGCTCGCTTTGCTTGGAATCAAATACCATTGACCATGAAACTCACGTTTTCCTTTAATAAATTAATACACATCAATAAAAATATAGAGAAGGTTACGGTAGATATGAA
The DNA here is from genome assembly GCA_008086715.1 of Sitobion miscanthi. Lineage (NCBI taxonomy): Eukaryota > Metazoa > Arthropoda > Insecta > Hemiptera > Aphididae > Sitobion > Sitobion miscanthi. The sequence goes on from CM017800.1 coordinate 30,845,950, forward strand.
CTTTTAGCTCGACGAAAACAAATTAACCTTGACCGACGGAATTATTATATGTTATAACTCCATGAAAAATGTATAGGTCAGTGATATCGTTGTCCATAAAAAAAAAATATACGACGCCTCTATAAAATATGTATTGTGATGTATTACATGTATATCAGTGATTATGATAATATATATAATATTGTAAACAAGTTTATAATCCAATACTACCATAATTTATAATTTTTTTTTGTTTTCAAATATTTAAAGTTTTTCTGAACTGCGGTCATCTTAACTTAGTGATACAATAGTATGAAACACTTTTTATTTTTAATACTATATTTTATTCAATTAAAGCATACAATATATATAATACTGTATATTCGTAATATGAACAAAATATGTCAATATAAAACGCACATTTATATGAGTATAGACCTAATTCTAAAATAAATTACAATATTATGAATATTAAAAATACTTTCTTACTTTTAGTATAAAAAAAAATATATATTTCATTTAGTTTACACGTTGTGATATCTAATGTATTTATTTTTCATTTATGTGATTTTTATATTATTATTATACAACAAACGGTTTTCCGGAAAACCTATCGTAAAAACTAACCTTGAGCTACCTATTTTAGTATGTTATATTCTTATCGATTGAAAAGTAAATATAATAATAATTGGTTGAAAAACACATTATTATAACAATGTGAAATGCAAATAATTACAGTGTACATTAAATTGTACAATTGTATTTATTTACAAAATAAAAATGGCAACCTCGATTCTGTATTATAGGTATTATGTACTTCATACTCAAATCATTATTCTTATTATTTTGTCAACAATATATATTGGAGTGTAAAAACATTAATTTTGATTGGGATACCTTTGCAACTGAATAAATTTAAATAAACATTTTTCAGATTGATACTATATATATGTGCACATAAATAATAATGTCTTTGCAACATTTTGTATTGAGGTGTAGAAAATTGATATATGTACCTACCTAAATTATGATAAATTACTTTAATAAACGTAAACTTTATAAAAGTCCACAACAAACATTTTAACGTTATTTTTAATCCTCGTATCTATGAACAAAATGATTATAATGCAAATATAATATACAGTGTGTTTATAAATACATGTTAGATTATGTCGGGGAATTCATGCCAGTTATTTTCTTTGTATTTTTTCATTTTCTGTATTAATATGTTAAGATATCAATCATATTGATCATTTTGTACGGATTTTTGAAATTTCGATTTGAAATGATTGTAGTCTTTTACAAAACGCAATATATTTTATTTTAGATATTCGTTTGTTTTTTTACAAATTGTTACCAATTTAATTTTAATTATCATTTATAAAAATATTTAAAAAAAATAATAACCATATTAGGTATATATCATACTATTATTTATATATATTACTTTATAATGATTATATTGCATTTAATTTAATTAAAGCAGAATTACGGTTATTTCCCTAAACGTACTTAAAAAAAATATTTTTTAAAAGTGGCGTTTGTATCTATGTGTACTATTTATAATTAATTTTGTTAGAGTCCTGGGTTGATATTATATTATAACAATATATTTATAAGAGTGCTTTAGTGCATGAAAATGTATTATGTATAGTATGAAATAATATAGTAAAAAAACAATCACCAATGGAACATTTAAATTTTGATAAACAAATATTAAACCACGACATAATTATTATGAAAAAAAAATATTTTTCAGTTAACTGCACAATATTTAAATTTATTTCCACATGATCAATTTGTTATATTTTTTGCCCTTCAAACGCATTTATCCGATATCATATTATACCTTACAGCTGGTAATACTCAATCAATTTTGTCGACGTATTTTGTTCTCTGTACAGGAGTTTAATACCCTCAGTTTCACTCCATTAAGTTACACGTCCCATGTTCATGGATCTGAACAATATGCGAACCTTGTTATGTAATTTAATAAATAACAAAATAAAATTAATGGAAATTTTTTCATGCAAAAAAAAATGATATTTTTGTTCAACGCATTATATCGTTGTATTGTATTTAAATTAATTATGAGCGTTGACAATTGCGTTTTAAAATTTAAATTAAAACCATTTTTTCAGGAATTGTCCGATAGCATTACAATATATGCATGTCTAGACACAATCGTCAATTTAAATGTTTATACTCGTTATTTGAAAAAAAAAGTATTTCCTCAAAATTTTACCGTGTATAGGAAATGCTAATATAAACATTCAGTGAAATTTTCAAGTATCTACAGTCATACGTTTTTTTAATAACAACAAAATAAGAAAATCGTTACATGAGAAATCGAGTGAATATCATATGTTGTAAAAATATGAAATTCAAACGCTCATAAAAATTTAATTTGACTTTCCTGTAGACATTTTTTTTTTGATTAAGGTAGAAAAACTTATGGATAATCTTGTATTACATTTTCCAATCTTAGATTTAAAAAGAAAAATTTTTATGAATTCTCAACTCAAAATAATTTGTTAACTTTTGTGATTTTTCCGTATTTTGTCAAGATTTGAACTTTAGATGCTTATAAATAAAAACTACGACTAAGGATTATTAATTTTTTTCATCTGCCTTTGAAACAATAACCTAGGAGCCTTCTACTAAATTTTCAATCTTTTTTACTTAACAAATAAAATTTTATTGATATTTATAGAAAAAAAAACTAAAAAAAATGGAAACTGAAAATGTCCATAAACAGCTCAAAGTAAGTCAAAATATATGGAAAATGTTATGGTGTATAGAAAATGCTAATATAAACATTCAGTCAAAATTTCATGTACCTATGGTCATTTGTTTTAGAGTTGCACCAAAAACCGAAATCAATTTTCTCGAAAACAGATTTTGCGTAAAAATTCCTGTTTTTCCTTAATTTTTCTTTTGTTTTTCACATCGCGTTTGAAAACTACTGAGAAATTTTTTCTTTTGATCCCCCAAAGTACCAACTTGATTCACTTTCCTATTAGAAAAGTTACTGTTGAAGAAAATCCAAGCACTTTTACTGTCCTAAAAGGTGATGACGGACACAAAAAAAAAATTAAAAAAAAAAAACACACATCATTGTAAAATCAATACATTCACCGCTTCGCTCAGAATCTAAAATACTGAATCATCGTTAAAACCCTTTTTAAATTAATCTACTCAGACCGAATACAGTTTACTTATCACGTGAAGGTTACAACAGACATAATCCATAGGTTTGTTCAAACCGTCAATAAACTTTAATCATAATCCTATATAGGTATTATAATATTTTGACGCGAAAAACCCAAAAAATCAAGATCGTATCGGAAAAACACGACGCGCTATAACATAGTACTTAAATCGATATCAAAAAATAATAAAAAGTAATAATATTGACGGGATAGCAGTTTGGTGTCGAACGAATCAACCCCGCTGTATAAACGATGTTTGAAGATATATATAGTCAGACCCAGCGGCGTTGTACCCACAACGACATACTATATTTTATATAAGAACTAATAACACCGCAGTTTATCCACCTGAATAGCATTCGAGCGTGGTGACAAGGATCTGCTAAAATATAATATTATTATAATATAATATTATGATAATTATAATAATCAGTGGATGATGCGTTTTACTCATATCAAATATAATTTTATGATGTATACCTAATTACCTATATATGTGAGAAAATTTTCCACGTGGCACATTCGCTTGTTGATGTTCACATCATTTCCAATCAATTTTCACCGTTAATTGAACCGTCTTCTGTGCAAATTTTAATGCGGTCGTTTAATTAACGAGTCAGGGAGCAAACATCTAGATAATATTTAGATCGTATACGAAAAAGGTGAAAATATAGGTCAATCGAATTGGTCGGGTTGTGTCCATACATCATAACGTTCCTCGAAATTGGTTTAACGAGCTTATTAAGAAACGGAAAATATATTTTGACCTTTAGTTAAAGACATAAGAGTGAACGGCTTTTTTTTCTAATTCACGACTGGGTTAAAAGGCTTTTTCAATCCGACGACCGGCAATTATTGTACAGCGTTTTATTATCCTCTTCCGTTACGGCACATTTCAAGTTCCTATAACGAAAGCCCCTCAAAAACCGTCATTATTGTTGAAAAACCTAATTTAAAATACAATTATTATTTAAGTTTATAATATTATGCTACTATTGTTTATCGGTGATTACGTAATGTCCCATTTTATTAATATTTTTTTTAACGCAAAATGTATTATGTAATATGCCAACAAAAAACACGAAGTGTATAATAGTTTTTTAAACTTTCTTTTCTGTTAAACGATACACGAAGATAACATTAGACGGATAGCTCATATATTATACACCTTAGATAACTCGAATAAATGCACTTAAACAGAGTGCACACTTTTATATCTTTATAAGCCGTGTACACAATTCAGAATTATGGTGAAATATATATATATATATATATACTCATAAGTACCCCTTATAGAATTCAAATACAAATAACGAAATTTCTTAAACAAAATGATAAAGATGAAAAAAAATTCCTACATATTGTATATATACGTATATAAAGTCGTTGAATAATATTTGTTTAGCATATTTTATACAGAAAATAAAATGTCTGTATAGACATAATATATTTACTTATGTGTAAAAAAAAGTTGATATAAGTATTATATAAACTATATATGAATTGACTTCATGGGTCAAAAGAATAGTAATTTCTACGAAAACATATTCACATTTAGAACTGTTTACATTTAAGCGCAATATTCAAATTCGCTGAAAAAATCACTATAGTATTATTTAACGTTCGTATTCGAAAAATTACATATCCCGCGTTGTAACTTGTTAATTTGTTTCTGTAAACCGCAATTAATTCAACAATTATGGAATACAAAAATGCACTTACCAATTATTTGATTACGTGCAGCGAGAATATTGTATACTACTGTCAAACGTTGAGATACACTATCTGAAAAGTGTAGGGACGAGTAGCATTTGTATTCAGATTACTCAAGCATTTTAGTTATTTACAGAACAATATTGTAGTTTCAAGTATAAAAATAATGTACCTAAAGGAAATATGTTTAATTAAAAATTGCAGGTTTGTATTTTAATATTCCTGTTCGCTACTGTGAGCTAATTAACTACCTATTAGTATCATTCGTATAAAATGCAAACAAATGAAAAATATTTATTTTATTTATTTTAAGATTTTACATAAATCTAGAACCATAGAAATATTTTGTAAAACACAACTATTTATTCGGATGGTCTCTTAAGGGCCAATAACCTAAAATGTTATCAGTCAGGAATTTTCTTTAAGTTGTATTGAGCATTGTATATTTATAATATACATTGTATATTTAGCAACATTATACTAACAGTTGGACAGCAATAAACATTTATTTTATATTTAAGGTAATTTAATAATCAAATAGATATTTAAGAGATTTCTTAGCCTTATTCGAATAAAACCATACAGTACTAAAATACGGCACCCTCATAAGTTATTGACAAATAATATAGTGTACATGATTTTAATAACATATTAATAAGACGGATAGTAATATTATTATTTATTGTATTTTCGTACATCGACATATCTATGTACCTGTTTTGCCTATACAAGACGCCGTGTTACAATTATTAATGTAAAAAAACTAAGCAACCGACAGAAACGAGCAGTAATGTAGCGTTGACTTATCAGTATTGGTTTTTAAGCACTCATAATTTAACGTATTCCAGAAAACAAATTCTCACAGTTATCCATGCACTGCGATCCCTGGTTGGACGAAATTTTTATAATATAATATTATATATTACTATTATCTCAATGTCATAACATCTCAACGTGTCATCAAATTTGCAAGTAGTTGGACGCTTGTAAAAAGAAATATCTAAAACTAATTTCACAAAATAATATTTTTGAACCATTTTGGCTTGCAAGTAATCAAAAATTATTAACGTTGCTAAAGCGCAAAATGAAATCATAGAATAATCGTGATTAAGAAGATTAGTTGTACTACATAACCGATCAATAAATTACACAACGCCCATCATAAAATATTATATTGCAAAACACCTACTTCCGGAACACCGCCGGAAATCGTTATGCCTTTAATCATCAAAAAATAACAATTTGTAACGGTGTTAAAATAAACATTTACCAAGTAAAAGTGACCTTAATGAGTTCTTAAATATATTATTATGTGGTTGGCGGTAGTACAAAAAAAAATGAGATTACGGCTTATCCCATCGATTCTGTTCATTAAATATTTTCATCTATAATTTATTTTTCTTGTTTTGTTTTTCCTCTTGCGATATCTTACTCCAACTCCAAATATACGTGAGTGTTGCCAAGTGTTTCGGCGCCAACAAAACCACTCAATATGTTCTTAAAATGGTTTCTTATAATAATTTGTCAAACACCTACTAAAATATTTCCGAAAAAAAACTATTTTACAGTTCTCCATTATCAATAAAAATCGATTCATCAAATGTATTTATTTTTAGAACGATCTTTCTACCGGATATTTAGGTATTTAATTATTTGTCAAAAAATGAAAATTGAATTGGTTTTCAAGAATGATTTAACTTTTAAACCTTTTTGCCTACGCAAAGGAGATAAATGCCTTTCTATACCTAATAGGTAAAAATAATAGACTCAAATAAATCTAATTTCACAATAGTTCTGAAAAAAATTCAAAACTTAACATTTACCAAAAACAAAAACAAAATACATTATTACAGTCGAAATATTAAATTGAGTAAAGAGAAATAGTTTACAATAAACAATGGACGTCCACTCGGAACAAATTATTTGGATACTAAAGATTGGGCCGAAGACGCTTTGACGGGAATCCGCTAGAGACGAAGAAAAATAAATAACAATTTTTAGAGCGCCCATCGTAAATCTATAGAATTATATACGACTAACTGTAGAAATTATTGTTTTCGTGGATTTATTTTTGTGGTACTCGTACATTGTAGTCTGCGACAATGTATACAGTGCTCAAATTCTCATTTTCTGTAACGTCGAAAATTACGATAAAATTAGGTAAATGTTTTCACCGACGAAAATTATTCGTATTGCATCAGCCGGTAAAGTCACAATGACGAATAATGGCTATTCTAAATATATTAATATTAAACAGTTCTGCAGCAATAACGTCATAACCTAGCTTTTATTAAAACCATAATAATAATATCACATCATAAAAAGTAATGTACACAATGTTTTAATATTATGACACGGTCGACACAGTTTGGAATAAATTCTAATATCGAACATTAATTAGACTATTAATTAATACTCTACAGACAGAAAATTTGTCTTGTGCACACAAAAAATTTGGGTTCGCGAAGAGCAAAAGATGGCCAACACGGTAATAATATAATGTAACTACGTCGACACACTGCTCCACACACAAGATAACTTAGAGTCGGAAAACAATTGAATCCATGTCGAAATAATGACAGACGTAGTACGGCACTGTGTGTTTTAAACGGCACAATATCTGGTGTTTCCGAAACACAGACGACGTCCGCGTGTTTCGTTACGTGGTTTCTCGATCCTAAACTATATATTTTTTTTTATTTACGGCCATCGCGATAGTGTGTGGTATGTATAATAAATATTATGTTACGGGTAGACGACGGCGGCGGTGACAACGACGCGTATGTGTTATATTATAGTCGGCGAATCGAGCGGTGACGAAGACGACGGTGTAAAAAAACAAAATGAAAAGAAAAAAAAGCGTCATTAAAAACACGCGTCGTCCGCCGGTAGAATAAAAGAGGGTAAATATTATTTATTTTATTTCCCCGTCGTTTTTATTTTACTTTACTTTTTTATCATTATTATTATTCGTTCGCCCCGAGGAGAAACCGTGTCGAGGTCGCGTCTGTAAATTATTTATGCCGCGTGCGTATATAACACACACTCTCACACACTTACACACCCACACACTCATTCACGTGTCTTTTTCAATGTCCTCCTCGTAATATATACGTCGGGTTCGCATGCGCGTCTACCGAGTGGTTGAAATGATGTGTCTCTCGTCGTCGACGCACGCGCCCGCACACCCGACATCGACGCCTGCGGATACCGCGGTTACCGGAAACTATTTATTCCCATTATTCGCCTTTAGTAATAATAATAACAATATAATAATAATCAACAATTGTGATTCACTCGGCCGACCGCGAACAGAAATAATATGGTCATTTCCAACGCGTACACTTACTTCGCTGGGAATCGAGATGTACTAACGTAATATAATATACCGACCGTGTTGCAGTTACACTATGGCGGGCGATGATCAACGGTTCGACTGATTTGTGCGATGGGGAGGAAGAGGGGCGGGTTATAATTAAACTAATGAATAAACGTCCTCGTTCGCTCGTCTATGTCGGGAGCTGTTCTACTTTCACGAAACAGTTTTTGAGATAATAGCCAATGATAGATGAAAGCCACGTACCTTTCCCTTTTCCCGGAAAATAGAACCATTTTTGACCTTGATCATTATATTTCAATGTAAATTTATGTACTTTCAGTGAAATATGTGTACAGTTATTTTGATTATATTTTATGATTGCCTCAAAATCTAGAACCATTACGGAAAGAGCCACATCATCTTTAAAATCTAACACGGTGGGCGACTTACTTTAGTAGAAAATCCAGACTAGCAGAAAATTAAATTGTCCTGGAGACCTCCTTCGTCGATATTCGTCCACAGAAATGTCATTAAATGTTTGGAGTGATATAAATTTGCATTGAGAAGTTCATACTTATTATTTAAAGTACAACAATATTTATACCAGCGTTTCTCAGTCACCGAATAGTATGAATAATAAAATAAAAGATATCTTATACAGCCTCCCGACGGGCCCTCGATACAGTGACCATAATAATATACCGAACCCCTAACGTTCCACAGACCACTAGTTATAAGGACCCCCGATCCACGAAGTCATGTGGGGTTTGTGAGTCTTGCATGTCACGCTTCATAGATACCAAAAAAAAGGTGAGCGGGTGATGCTGATTTTGGAATATTTATACTATTTGTATTCTATGGCGATACAACTGCGAAATATCGTGGGCATCGAAACCAACCGTTATGCAGATTTGTATAGACAGTGTAATAATTGAACCGTTGCTTTAGAAATGTCCCGGGGATAGGTTATCAAACCGTAGTCTTGACATTGTTTTGAATATCATAATATTATGACAACAGATCTCCCTCCCCCCACCATCACACTCTCATACTAAGAATTTTCCTGGACGTGACTCAGATAGGTAATCCGCTGTCTCATGACTTCAAACGTCGAAAGAACGTTGGATAGCATATCGTCAGCCGTTGTACTTGGTCATCAAATTCTCATCCTAGCGCTTTAGTTACGGCAACGCAGTGTGAGCATAATATTCTTTACTCCGAGGTAGTTGTTATGCATTTTCTGGCAAGTCTCTCTCCTGCTGATCTCAGCACATTTTGAATTTATTCGCTCGTTCAGACAGACGTTCTCTGCTAGTAATTATTGTTTTTTTTTTATCCTTTTTATTGTATACTAGCAGACCCGTCGAACTCCGTTTCGCCACCAGATTCGTTTTAAGTAACGTTGTAATTTTTTTTGTTATATATTTGAAAAGGAAAATATTTATTTCATTTCACAACAGTAATAAATTCATTACAATTACCTACTAAAATGAAGTGTTATTTAATTGTTTCATTGTAGTGCTCTTTGGTAAACCACATTTTTTGTTTTTTTGTCTGTCGTTAACACAAACAAAGCGGATGGTTTCCCGACGATAAACTGGATATCCATCGTTCCCTGTGACTGTTTCAGCAACTAACGGTCGCGGATATCGTTTTGTGCACTTTCCATCAGCCATGCAAGGCGATAATGGATTTAATGCACCGCACGGTCCATGCACCATCTGTGTCGTCACAATGTCGTGTAGACGGGGATCAGTGACTGGATCAGGAATTTCAGCTGATATGATGTCATCAACTTCATTAGAATGTAATTTGTTCAGCAACCAAATTAGGATATGAGCATGCGGTAGTCCACGCTTCTGCCATTCCACCGAGTACTATAACAACGTGTGTCACCAAAAACTCGATACTTACTAAGCACATCCATCATAACCTTCAGTTTTTGCTGAAATACTCTGGCGATTATGTCATGGCGATCTTGCGGTTTTTGACCCGGTTCCAACTCGCGTTCAATTTCCGTCCACTTCGGATTGCATGTGACCGTAATAAATAAATCCGGAGTTCCATAATTTCGCACGTACGTCATAGCGTCTTGAGCGTATTCGTGCATGTGGCGTGGGCTTCCGATATAAGTTGATGGGAGAACCGTCAGTCGTCCAATATTCTGAACATCACCATCTGAATGAATAGCATCACGCAAGTGTATATAGTCCTCAGATCGTAGCTTTGGCTGATTGAATCTGATGAACGCTAAACGTTCTGTCTCGACTTTGACATACATGTCGACGGCGAATTGCTGGAATAGCCGACCGCACTTCAGAATGACATTCTCCTCATGTGTACGAATCATCATACGATACGCATAGTAATTCATTGCGCTTAGATTTTTATTATTTGTTGATACTCCTGAAATTAAATGAATGATTAATGGAAACCAATAAAAGTAATAATGGAAATAATTAGTGTTTGAATATTGTACCTGTAATTGGATCGACCATCTTCAACGTGATGTCGTATCCGTCTTGCCCTTGCCAATAAATGATTGGATATTGTAACGCATCGTACAAACGATGTGTCTCGTTTACACGATGCATGATATTGCTTCTTCGCTGAACGACAATGTCTCGTGATTTAGTTGGATCGCCAACAATAATTGCAGCAACATCATTAACGGTGGGTGCATTGAATCTTCGCACATGTTCACCTGTTGGAGTACAATCCGCTCTTATGACAAATTTGTGCGTATCCGATGGCATTCGTTCCAATGCTGTTTTGAACATATTAACCACAGCATTATTAGCGTGAAAAAATGCTTGCAACTGTTCAATAATTCGTCTCTTTAACTGTTGTGCTCCCTGTATATTGCACCGCACGTTCAGCTGATCCACCATCGACGAAATGAAATATATTTGCAGAAATTGATGCGGTTCATCTGGTGTGGTTGGCACATTGAACCATGCAAATGATATATTTGACCTTGTATCTGTAATTGCAAATAATCATTAACATTTGTTCATGAATACATTTTAAATCGTGTGATGGTGTAGTGTGTGGTGTAATGAGTTGTTATGTGTTGTAATTATGTGTTGGTTATGTGTGTTGTATCTTTTACCTTGCAAGTCGGCATGAAGCCGCCTTCTCGAATGATATTAGCTCCAAAGGAAGTCATGCGAAAGCAGTTATTGTATTCAAGGATGTGTTTAAGAAAATGGCTTGAATCGGGATCACTTCCATCATCAAACAATGTTTTCAGTGGCTGTGGTGGTGTAAGTAAAGGATCCAGTTTGACTTTTCCATTTGCGCAGCACAATCCAACCGTTTCTCTTTTGAACTTTAACGCATTGCAATATCTGCATATAGTCGTCATTCGTCCAACATCAAATTTTCATCATCACTGTAGTTCGCAGTGGGATCATATTGGAATGCCAAGCGATTGTATGATGCCAATGATCTTCGTGTGCTCACGCGATGTCTCAATCGGTCATTTTCTCTTATTATATTTTGTCTTTCTTCTCTTAAGTTCCTTGAATAGACTTGTTGCTGGCTTGCATGTCTTGTGCGGCGGCCGATGTTCGAACGTCGTTCTCTAGGCATTTTGGACTATGGACAGAGTGTTGAATTTAACTTCAAATGCACGATCCACATAATTTACACTGAGCTTAAATGAAATTAACTGAGCAGAGAATGTCTCAATCGGTCATTTTCTCTTATTATATTTTGTCTTTCTTCTCTTAAGTTCCTTGAATAGACTTGTTGCTGGCTTGCATGTCTTGTGCGGCGGCCGATGTTCGAACGTCGTTCTCTAGGCATTTTGGACTATGGACAGAGTGTTGAATTTAACTTCAAATGCACGATCCACATAATTTACACTGAGCTTAAATGAAATTAACTGAGCAGAGAATAATGACTATCTGTCAAACACTTTATCACGCACCGTTGCTATTGGTTTGAAGTACATAAAAATAATATATAAAAGATATAATAGATGTATAATAGATGGCGCTGTATGTGAAAAACGATTTCAACACTTTTCTGTTGAATTTTTCCTGAATTTTCAAGAATTTTCTTTGCTATAAACCTCACGTAGCCCAAGACCTTTCAAACGAATGCAAAACCATGGAAATCGGTTGGTGCGTTCTGGAGTTATAGCGTCAGGGAGGAAAACCGGACTTATTTTTATATATTAGATTTATCTTGCCACGTTCAGGAGAATTATATGTTAACCACATTACACTTGACGGACAGTGACAGGCAACGGATCCAGCTTTTTCTCCTTATTCCTTTCCACACACGCGCCGCACCGACTACCACGTATATGGTTTACACCCGTGACGTGCACGTTTTCAACGACGGCGGGCGCTCTATACACTGTATGTAATGCTTTATGTATAATAATATGCTATTATAAAGGCTCTTGTCGTGTTCTCAGTAAAAATAAAAGCACTCTCCTCACGCTATTTCTATTCTGAAGTTTCGCATAATCACTATATGCATGAATTTAATGAAGTGCGAATGGAGACGGCCACAGCGGTATAGGTACTTTTAATCTCAGAGTTTTTTTTTTTTTTTTACCGACCACGGTTACGATTTCATTTTGATGGAGAAGTATAATAATAATTATAATGTTTTATTTTATAAAAAAATATTTTATGTTTTTAGTTTTACCCTTTTGGACTCGTGTATTATAATAACTAAACATTATACCTCGAGTATCACGATTTCGCACAATACTACTGCTATAGGTACCACATAATTACTGTACGTAAAAATATTCTACAGTCTAAACTCTCGTATTAATTATTTTTTATTTTAATTTCGATGCTTAAACGCGTTTATAACCGTTCCAGTACAAGTAAACCGATGTTTGGATTTCAGACCTTTATAACGATTCACATGATTTGCATAATTAATGAAAAAAACCAACTCTCAATATTCAATAAATTTAACTTTAAATACCTAATTGTTCCAATTCAAGTTATTATTGATGCATATCGTCAATAATATTAGAATACTTTTCTTTTCATAAAGTGCTTACAATCTATTCATATTCAGAATGATAAGCAAATGTGAGGAGAGGAGTTACATGTGAAGTATTTGAAGGAAAAAGAAACCCATTTTATTTCATTTTTTTTTTTTTTCGTTGATCATTTAGAAGATCGTGGCACCATCTTTGCTTTAGCCTTCTTGGAAGATTACCTAAAATGGATGAGGTTAATACATTTTATATAAAAGGGTTGAAATAGAAAGGTAGTTTGTAACGAAATATTTTGTAGAACGATTTTGCAATTACTGTTGTTATTTCTAAGTCATTATGGAGTGTAAGATAAGAAACAAAAGGCGTTAGTTATTTTTCTTAGGGAAGTATTTTGAGAAGGTTGAATTATTTGTATATTCGAATTTAAAATGCATTTTAATCAGATAATTAATTTGAATAGATATTTATAAGTTATTAATACGTGATAACATGCGTGCTATACCTTTACCTAAAAGTGGGTCGATGTGGCACATTCAACCGGATATCGGTCACTGGTGTGGCAGGTACCAAATCCGATTTCCGGCATCCGACGGCCGCTAGACTTCCGTAAGTTGGTGGGTTGCGCAATATATAATTATAGTATTAAATTAATCAATACCCGTGTCTCATAACAAAAAAGGTCTAACGACCACACAGTATAAGTTTAAATGAAATGTCCTCTAATAACATATTTATAGCTGTTATGGATATACGCAAAGGTTGCGCATTAACAATGGTCGTTCATAGCAGGACACTGCAGTAAAATGTGTGCCGGTGATCGATTTCAAAATGTATTCGAGCCTTTTTTATCTTTAAGAATTTGAGAATTGGACAGTTTATTCGTATAATAATAAAACACAAAATTCATATTGGTTTACAGCACATATTTAGGACAGATTATATTTTTATCTAAGATAATATGCGGTCATAAACATTTATCCGAGTTATGTAATTAACTCATTTAAAAGGAAGGTGTGCGTTAGTCCAAATTCATATATTATAATTGACATACATAATTTGATGTGAAAAACGTGTAAAAAATCTATATGCACAACCCTTCAAGACCAAAAAATGGTAAAATACGAAGGTAATCCGTAAAATACATTATAAGTAATAATACAATTCGAAAAGAAAATCCTCCGCCGGCGTCGAGTAAATCGATATCCGTACTCATAATTAAATTTCGTGGACTATGGCTTACAAATCGTATTTAATAGTGCAATCTATTTTTCATGAACAATGTAATATCATAGTTGAGCAGAAGTATTATTTTCAGTACGCGTTGAAGAGCTACGTGGAAAGATCCATACCCGATGTGGTTTATCCGTCGGGAATATGATAGCTTCTGATTGAAATCCAATATTACCGCGAAAAATAGTTCATTCCTCGGCCCTAGAACGACGCGTAAACAGAAAATTCAACTCGGTATAGTACCTGTGTAATATTATATTATAGTAAATGTTATTTATACTATATACAGACTGATTCAATCAATCGTCCAGCCCTACATTTATTTTAACATGTATTTAATCCTTGAAATTTTAATAAAATATATAGGTATGCGTGTACCTATTATAGTGGTTTGAAGTACTGTCGAATAAATACATTTAAAAACATATATGTACCTCTGTTATGGACATAAAATATAATATGTTTTATACCTAATAATAATAATTTAAAAAAATGTGTGTTGCTAGTCAAAAAAAAAAAAACCGAAAAAAATCTGCACTAGAATACAATTGATTACATTATAGAATTTTAATTTATATAAAAACTTTATTTTTTAAAAACAAACATTTTAAGGGCCAGAGAGTGTTCTGCGCTCGTCCGTATAATATTATTATGGTTAGGCTTCGATATAATAAAATCATGGACGTATGGTATAGTACGGTCGATCCATTCGGGCAGATATTCGCATTTAGGATGGACCGTAAAACGTAATATTATTATTTATAATATCATAAATCGTAATAATATATTGTAATGTAAACACAAATCACGAGATTCACATATTTTGTCATTGCATAATTCGTCGTTTTCGTACGTAGGTATATAGGCAGACGTGGTGGAATTAATACTACGTCGAGTCGTAGAGTGGATGAAATAGAAAGCGTGCACGGTTGTTGCACGTAAATCAGATATTAGAATCTACTGGGCAAATATATGTGTACAGCAATACGGCATACACATATGGTGTGTCCAATGTAAATAATATATTTATAAACGACGGTCGTGTTTTGACCAGATACCATCAAAAACGATTCTATCGCATAATATCCTATGGGATTGTTGAACTCAAATCGCGTTCGAATGCACGGATCTTTATTTTCTTTCAACCATCATTTACAAACAGCAGACATACTCCCGTAGATCTGACATTTTAAATCGATTAAATTCATTTCGTTTTTATTACGTTTACAAATGAATAGTGTCGGCTATCTATAACGGCAACACGTCCTACTATTATACCACATACTCTGTGCGCCTATGTAATATTATAATAATATTTTGTAATATTCTGCAGTTTTAATTTTTTTTATTTATTGAAATCGAATTAGGATTTGGGATTATTTCTGTCGTTTGTGTAAACATTATAATACACCTTCTACTGTATATCATGGTTTACACACACTGCCTATGTTATATTATGAGTTATAAAGATAATAATAATAGTAATGAAATATTGTAATACAAGTTTTGTACGTATAAATTGTGTAAGTATCAATGAAGTTATAAAGTTTTATTTTTCACATAAAAAAAGTTATAAAACAGGTCAGAAGTTTTAAGTGTCATGGGAATACATAATATATTTTTATATGAAGAACCGCAGTCAAAAAAAAAAATGTTTGCGTTTAGTCGCATGTTATACATTTTGTTCATTCAATTTTTTATACAACCTTGTGTCAGAAATGTTTGAGTTTACGTTATTTCCATTGCTTATTGCGTATAATATATTTAAGTACCCATCGTAGAAATGTCAAAACGTTCAAAAGATAATAGCAATGGATTTATTGATAAAATTAATACTGTCATAATAATAGTTGTATACATAATTATTTCACATCGTACAAAATAGTTTGTGCATTATATTTAGGTTTAAATATAAAATGTATTTTCTCATATACGGGTAATTTTAAAAATACAAAGTGTATTTAATAACTTACATTTATATTATTACGTCCACAACGTTATAATGGTTACATTATAGATTAAATGTATGAATAAATATTTATTTATAAAACAACTGTATGAAAATGAAAAATATACGCAGTACTCATCCATAAGTCGTACTTGAATTAAACATCAAACCGTGACTATAATAGTAACTAACGACTTCAGACTTCTTTTAACCTTTTTTCCTCTTGAGAGTATTCGGTTCAAGGTCGCTTGGTGTCGATATTAGTCTTTACACGGTTTTAAACAGTATTCAACTATCTGTTCCATGTGTTGCATTACATAATAATATGTATTATAGAATGTGCATTAACATAATGGAAAAAAATTTGCATACATTTCACATGTACATTTTGTTCGTTATAATTTATAATATTATAATAATTCAAACCATTGAATACTGAACCTACGAATTCACTACGGCACGCCAAGTAATAATAACTCACACTTATATGTATATAAAACATTTTGTAGATTTCAGAAAAACCGTTTAGAAGTTTAAATTATTTATGATTTAAGTAGAAGTGCTTACCGAAACTTTTAAAATTTGCAATCATAATAATATAGAAAAGATTTTTTAGTTATATCTATTGACTTTAGTTATCTCTAACCTGTCGAGGAAATCAGGTTCTAAAATATTGTACTTTATAGAATTTCCTACCGATATAAAAAAAAAAATATAAGCGTATGATGCCGTTTTATTTAATTTTTTTTTGTTTTTCCCGATTATATATTATTGATCAGTAGGTACTGGGATTTTCTTATTTTATTACCCCTTCCTTCATTCCTTCAATGTGCCAACTAGATCCACTTTGCTATCAGAAATGGTATTGAAACCAAAAATTGAAGCAATAATACTGGGTACTCCCATAAGAGATAGACACAAAAAATATTTAAATTTAAATAATTTTTTGTTGAAAATACTACCATCTGCTTAATTTATAGCATTCTCGCATTACACATGATCAACCGGTTTGAAGATATCAAAAGAACACGATACTAAGACAAACCAAATTACGGCGGCTGCCTGGTTCTGGCAGTACGAACATAGTAGCTACTAATATCATAATAATATTATAGTCGATGCGATAACTACCTATACTTATAGTACCAGGTCCCACTATAATATATTATTACTGACCACGGAAATGCACCTATTTTGACTATACATTGCGCCGTGCAATAAATTATCATTCCAAGAGTAGGAATAAGATGTATAGTACTATTATGTAATCCATAATAATTGATTTAATCGGTTGACGTGAGACTGTTGACATTACGACGTGTCAACAGTCGCGGGTGCATTAACACCCAGCGCCATCATAATGTCATAATATCGTTCTTGTGTTATAGTATTTTTTTTTGTTATCGCAAGTATACGAGTGAGCTCGGGTGAATTCTCAGACGGTGTAAATTTTAGGGTCCCCGTAAATATTACAATAATAATATATTATTTGTACGGTATATTATGTACTCGAGACGGGTATTTGGCGTTTACGCACTCGACGTATATTTTTTTACCTAAATAATAGGTTTATACGCACGCGAAAACTCATTTTTTTTTCGGACCCGGTCAACCCCGAAATTCCGCCGAAATCGCCCCTCGTCCACCCAACCGATAGCTACGGCGCGTCGCATTCTTTATACGACAATCCTTTCTTGTGGACTCGACCCGTTGGACCGGTAAAAAGCCGTCGCATCGCATTCGCCACCTCCCCCCCCCCCCCCGTAAAACATGCAATTTATTATTAACTCGGTGCCCTCGCAAAATACGGGCGCCGTGTCACGCGTTATTGTTACTTTTTTTTTACATGTTTATATTATATGTATACATACTCGGACACGTTTAACGACTTAACGTCCACTATATTTGCAGTGACGTGGGCAATGCGGACTTGCACGCTGTGCGTCACGTGTACCTGTGACTATGTGAGCGCGATTTAAACGACCGATTCCAGAGCCCGTCGTTTCGGGTAGTCGGTTTAAATTCGGCTGGTCGAGCAGCCCATATTAGTGAGATTATTAAATGTTTGAAACGGATGATATTCATTGTATAGCCTTTAATCTTTATTACCTACGTCTATCATAATAATATACGTCATGTTTATATTGTGCGCCATGGTGTACATGGGGCGTATGATATTCGTTAAGTAGGACGTGCGTTTCGTTTAAACATATTATTATCGACGGTTGTCGTCCATTACAGCTTATTTTATTCATAACATGAAGGTACTATGTATTGTGTAGGTACTTATTAAAGTGTTGGTAATGGAAGTTAAAAAAAATTGTAATTTTAAACGGAAAACCGTGTTCAATCTATTGCAGAGATTAGGGCGTATCGGTTAACTAGAACTCTTAATTACATTAAACGAATAATATATTGTATTAACAATAATTATAGTTGTTTAAACAATTTTAAAAAATGTACGCTCTAAATCGTATAACTCTGTTAAACAAATAAGTGGCTACTCTTAAATTTAGAAAATAATTATTCTGATAAATATACCAAAACCTAAGCATGTTCACAGCTACTATTTAAATCAATAAAAATGTCTGTATATTTGTCTTATTCCACGGGCTCTTTATATTTAGTCTCATAAATAGGTTTAAAATAATGTAACAAAAATGTATCTTATATTTATAATAATTGTAAATTGTAATTTATTATTATATTATTGTGTTTATTTTTGTAATCTCCCTTTATTTTGTCTCAAATTATATAATAGCAATGTAATCTTATAAGTATTATTTTTGTAATTTGCATGTAAAAAAAAAAAAATCTTTTAAGAATTGCAAAATATCTTACACATTTTAAATATATTATTAATAGTGTATATTGTATCAAAATTACGACCAGAAGTATAAATATAAATTTCGAATGATTTGAAAAAGGTTGGGCACACCTGGACTATAAAAATCGCTACTTATAAATATTATATCGGACACAGGTTGCTCTGCAAATATTTCATAAGAAAGCTTACCATAAGAGACTGAATATATCGTAACGGTTGATACGAAACAGTGCTCTTAACATTTAATTGTATGTAACACACACACCACAATTTTTCCGTTGATATTATGTAGTTTTGTAAACGCTTATAGGTTGTAAAAATTATAATAACTTAAAAATTTGTATAAAATATGTATATCAAATATTATTCGTTAAGTTTTGAAAAAGCTATACTTGACGACGTTCTGAATATTGGAATAGTTACTAGGTAGATAATAGTTTTTTTCGATTGTTAAAAGTGCTGACATATTTCTGAATACAATTATTATCCGAAATTTATTTATAAATGCTACTGCACTCAGACGGCAATTTATTGTTCGAAAATATTATCATAACATTATACTAATATTATTCGTAATTAAAATATTACTATAACGTTATTATAATAATATTATCATTACAAAATTTTGTCTGGGATGGTTACATAAAAACCAAATTAAGGCAGAACATCTAGAAGATAACTTGATATCATATAATCATCGTTTATTATTATTAATAATTTAACTACACTTTAGTAGAGTCTGATTACTGTACAAAATGTAGTAATACTAAAACTATGTAATTAGTCAGGGACATCCGATAAGGTCATCCGCGTAATAATTGTGTCGTTAAATTCGAAATTTTTTGAATAGTACATTGTCATCCTAATACATCTAGAATAAAAAAAATCAAAGATATTTATCATCTAACTATTTAAAATCTTTAAATGGCTAATAGAACTAATGGAAAAATTAAAACACAAATGCACCTGTTGTTATTCAGCCTTTCTTTGAAATGAAAGATTTATTTTTCTTTCCGTCTAAAAAAATACTGTGGCAGGTAGAAAATCTTAAAATAAAAATATAATACATATAATACCTACTTTACACTATACACATTTTTTGTACTGCATATAGTAATAATATATACGTTCTAAATAACATATACCTATTTTCCAATCCGTTATATATCGTGCTTTGGCGTGCACAAAATAAACTGCGAACGTTGTCAAACGAATTGTCTACATTCCTACCTAGCTGTTTGCCGAGAGATGAAATCTTTCGGTAAGTATTAATATATATTGTGTATAAGGACACGAAAATCCGTATCCTTAACTTCGTGTGCCTCGGATTCCAGATAATATCAATTCCTAATTCCTAAACCCTGCAAGACTGTTATGCAAATCAAAATTAACTAATGACAAACGTGCGTGCGCCACGCGCTCTTCTGCTGAATGATTTTCGTAAAATAATATACGATCCAGACAACATTATTTGTCCAAAAACGACATTTACGATTCCCCGCCCTAATGGTATAATAATAATAATAATAGTACGATAAAGTATAGTTTTTTGTTTTCGCTCGCACGTTCTCACAATAAACGCCGTTTGGGATGACCCCACTGAATATTATTGTATTACGCGGTCCGCTGGCTATTACAATAATATTACGCGTATAATATGTGCAGGCCGACATGCCCGAATTCGATTTTGCCAAAAGAAACGTCAATAAGAGCCATTTCATTTTGACAGCACATTATGCGTCGAAATTCAAGAGGATTCTTCACAAGTACCCATAGTCTATGAGTCCAACCAATTCGTTGCATAGCGTCTTTTTATATTATAATATACATCGGTATGTTTTTCGACCTTAAATTATTACAATACTTATACCAAAATATAGTCCTACAATCGTCAATCAATATATATAGGTACTCACAGAAGGATGATACAAGTATATCGTGTTATTTATAGAGTTTTACAATTTATATTATGTAATTTCATATTATATTATTATCAATTTATCATTTCGAAAATATTAATATAATAACAATTCTACGTTCATAAGGAAAACACAACATTGAGGATTCGAGTCGCATTCATCAACGTCTGCTGTGCCGTAAATAACGAGTTAATGTATAGGTGTTTCATAAATTTCAACCTAAAAGCCGTACAGAATAAATGTTTGTGATAGTAAAACGTTAATAACAATAAGTAATAACAATTATGTAATAAAACAAATTAACAATAATTATTTTAGTTGTCGTATAATGAGCGTATCCACAGGATATCCAACATAATATTTGTAATATTATACTTATTATTTTGGTTTGTGCATATTTTGTTATTATATTTCAATTTATAAGTCATAAGTTATGAAATAGTTTTGATATTATACTCTCAAGTACGGAAAAAAAAAACAATTTTGCTGTTGATTTGAACGTTTCACAATTCATAAAGATTTCAAACCCCCATCTGACTGCATAGACTCAAATAATGCAAAAGAATATAATATTCCGTCCTCGCTATACTTATAACTCACATTACCATTGATAAAATATGTATTGTTTTACGCGATAAATGGATTTCGGATGTTATATGACCGACGCAAACGTATTATTGACCTATTTATTATACATACTTGACTTCGAGTGGTCAAATTTAATAAAAAAAAAAAAAAAATGCTAGTGTTAATTTATTTATTTGAATAACGATCGCGATCAACTATATTGTAGATAGTCCAGTAGGCGACTATTCTGTAGAGTAAATATTATGTAATGTACTAACTACGACGCAATGTGTAACGATTGAATAATAATAATAAACGTATACCTACTCAATATTCATCCATCATAATTATTACGCATTTCGTCTCATTAGAGAACTTTGTACACATTACACTAATTGTCTTTAAATTTACATAGGTGCCTACTCTGGTGAAACGTAGTGAGTAGTTATACCCTTAACCAAACAAGTCTCGATTGACGTTCAATCTGAAATTAAATATCAGGCATAATACGCTATGTTTGTTTCAAGTGAGTCTCAATTTATTTCTAGCACATGGAAAAGCGAAAGGTAATAAATTATTAAATCAGAATAATATATTTCGTACGAAATATGAATTTTATTTCAGTCTAAACCAGCAGTATTTTTGGTGTTAAGAGTAATCGCATACTGCGAAATGTTGATTAACTACAAATAACGGGGTAAAGAACAATATTAAAATTTGTATGATATTTTTTGTGACATGTCCATGTTTTTTTCTCACTTTTTACCGTTTTGGATCCGTCGAGTCAGCCACTGAATCATTCTTTTTCAATATCACTGCATTGAATTCATTTAACAAAAAAATATCTGTGGTGTTTTGTGTGTACTAACGCCGCAGAGAATATTATATTGTCAAATGCGTACAAAATAAATGATCGATAGACTCGAGTAAACGAGCACCTCCCATTCAGCGATGATAGAAAAACGAGTTCAAATGCCGTATTACACATATATGTATATTGGAAAAATGATAGGTGCAAAATGAATGATCAATACGTAGGCTTGAAAACTGTGGAAAAGTGTGGTTCGAAAATGCCGAGAGAAAAATACATACCTACACCCGCACACCCACGCGTTAGCGCGTTCCGGGCCTTTGAATAACTGCCAAGGTTCCATAACAATAATGATCAAGTGCGGAGAGTCCTTTTGTCACGGACGGCACCTTTGACAAGAGCGGGCTTTCCTTTACAGATCTCGATTTCCGTCAACACTTATAAGAAAACGACTGGAATATGCAATCAACTATACACCCTGATACGCGATTACACTAAAAAAGATATATTATTTTTCTTCCAAAATGTCGTACTATAATAACGATGACTTCAAATAAATACGTAGCAAAAATATTTTCCGAAACGTTAATGTTTTTGATTTAAAGAGACGTGTTTACTGATAAAGCCATATTATAGAAAACAAAAAAAGGTAGGTACCCGTTTTTCCAGAAAAACCTATAAATCCGAGTAATCGCACCAAGTATTGGAGATCGCCTCCTCCACATTACACGTCGAAAACTACCCTTAGTGTTTTTTTATTTCCGGGCATATATTTTATTGTGTAATAATACAATTGTCAGATCAGCATATTAAATAAACAATATATTATTATTATGAATATCACCATTGAAAAAAAAGAAATTCAAGAGTGTTGATTAATGTGGGTCGTCGAGGGAGGACCTTTCGTATCAAGAGTTTTATTAAAAAAAAATTTAATCCACCATCCCTCGCCCACCGCCCTCCATAGTTTGGGCTTCAGATACGCGCCAACTGTCAGACCGAGAACGTTTTATACAATGCGTAACGTTAGCATTATTAATATACCTTCAAACTTGCATAATACTATACGTATTGTACGCATAGACAGGTATACAGATGTCAATTATTATTATTATTATTGTGGTCTTGCATGCGATATTGTGCCGTCAACTCTGCAGGCATAACCATACATACGGTATATACAACCGTCAGAAGCACACGTGAATATACGTTGGCATTTGCATACCGGCCGACTTAAACTTGGTATAAAGTTCGGTCGCATATTCGTGCGTTTAACCTGACGTATAGTATAACAGTCGGATAATTCGATAATCGGTAAAATTCTACGGAACACAAACGTCGCCACCATGTGAATATTTAATACGTGACAGGCTACCCTCGTTAGGGTCATGCATTTAAATCTTCGTAGTCATTCGTGATCTGATTGGGTTGTTATATTTTATAGTAATATTATATTCCATGAATTTATTATCTCGTATATTTTATTGATGAGAAATACAGAGTTTGAAATCACGGCGCCATTTGAATGCGTTATTGAAATAAATTAATGATTTTGGTTTTTGTCGTTTCGATTAAATCAAATTTTTTACATAAATTAAAACCGGATTGGGCACAAAATATATTATAATAATTTTATAGTGAAAATATTTGTTAAATAAATCTCTTTACCGTGTTATCTATTATAATATATTTGTATACAATTATTAAAATCGTTAACAATCTTTTCACGCGGCGTAGTCAAACATTATAAATTATGTACAACATTTTACTTTCAATTAAAACAATAATATTATATATAATACACGTGAGTAATATATAAATAAATACAATACATTTTTCATTCGAATAATATACCAAATTAACCTGTTCGCCTGAATATTCAGTAACATAATGGTTTTAAATGATTAAAGAATTAATTAAGTGATATATTTTGTAAAATATATATACTACATTATGTGCTATTATATGGAGGCATAGTGCAAAACAACTTTATTGAATGTAGATTCAAACTTTGCGGCAGAACGAAGGTAAAACTTAATTATTTGGGAGAAAGCTTTAGACTATGGGTTGTTCTGAAATTAGTATATTCAATAGTATGGTAAAATCAAGTTGAGAGAAATTTGAATATAATATACTTATAACGTTCATAGTATATTTTTTAAAATTATTTACCTTAAAATATTAAGTCAGAAAATAATAATGATGTACACACCATAGCTAAAAGCTTAAGCTAATTAAAATATTTAAAATAATAATAACTGCTATTATATAAATTCTTAATTAGCAAGACCTATAGACAATTCATGGAAATCTTAAATGTTTAAACACAGTTGTTTTTTTTTTTTTGTCAGAGTAATAACTTTTATGGGTTTTTCAAATGGGTTCTTTAATAATTAATTTTATGTTCCATCCAATGTTTTTATTTTATTTTATTTATTGATTATTTTATAGTCTTTTGTAATCCTACAATTCCGACGAACGAGTCTATAACTGCTATCTGCTATAAGTAACAAATAATCATCAAACCCCTTAAAAATAGTAAGTTTTAGTGATACAATTATTTGTTGTACATTTTTATTTTTTCCAATAAAACGTAAAAATATTATGTATTTTGACAATTATTAATTATAAATATTATATATATGGACAAATATTATAAATCGTCTCTACTATGACTTACTGAAGTAACTGTGAAAGGTGATCATTACTGTCGAATCGTAACTGTCAAAATTATCATAAAAAATATAATAATTGACATCGTCTAAACAAACTTGATGTTGTTAATAAAATCAGTTACTAAAAACTCATTATTATTTTTGCCAATTATCTATACTATTGTAATAAATATAATATAACGAAAAGAAATAACTGTCCAAACAATATTAAGAAGTAACATGAACATGACACACTGGTAGGTAAAATTAAAAATATTAATTTTTTTTTTTTTATTCAAAACAAAACATGATCAAATCTTATCGAAGTTTAATTTTCAATATAACATGAACAATTAATGTTCACTATATTTTCATAGGCCAATAAGTTTTATCGATTTTACGCCAGTAAGAAAGAATATTGTCGTACAATATTATAGTAGGCATAGTTGTACATTATTTCGTTTCCATTATGTTTGTTGTACGTATAATTATACAGCACTCATACTATTTGTTGATATAACAATACTAGTAGTAGGTCATCATATTGTAGTTTTTTATTAAATATTAATTTAGCCATAGCACTCAAATTGTTTTAAGTTTGAAATTGCGATAGTGATTCTATGAATAATGGTGTTGGTGAAATTCAAACTTGGATTTAATCTCAAAGTTGATATTTATATTTTAAACACCTATATATATATTAGTCAAGTTTAATTATTTATGCAGATAACACCTATGTACATTACGCACATTATTATTATAGTTTATCATAAATTATAATATAATAAAGTGGTTTTTCAGTTGAAATGTATTTTTATTATTAGTAGTTATGAAGATTGAAACAAAAAAATAAAAATATATTGAAGTAAAAAAAAATTAATTTTATATACTTATTAGGAAAAAATTCCTCAACAAATAAGGCATTCAGTTTTTCGATCGCAAATGTAATCACGATTTTTCGTTGCTGTTGTTGTAAAAACATAATATGGACGATTGACGTGCGACAAATAACTTCCAAGTTATACACAAGAAGAAGATGTCTATCCCTTATTGTTTATGATATGAAGCTCATATTCTCGCTGGACGTCGATTACACGGTGAATTAAGTACAATAAAAATCACTGTAAACTGTCAATCGATTTCATGCAAAAATACGTCTTAATCTGCGTGCATCGGACGGAAGTTTCAAGACCAGCTAATAATATAATGCCTAAATAATCGTTGGCGTATCTTCCGTTTCAATAACCGATCGACGATATTATTTCTTTAACCCTTAAATTTGAACGCGTGGTGTGATACGTTTTAATTATTAAATGCATGCCAGATAGGAAATAAACGCGAATCGATGTAAATGTATTATTTCGTAACTCGTGGTAATGGAAAATACAGAATATATATGACCATATAATATTTGAATCCATAGCAGATACGCGTAATCGTTTGCGTATATGGCGACTTATGAAATATATACCTAGGTATACGTAATATAATAATAACTCGAGCGAATACGGTGGCTGCTGTGGAGTTATCATCAGAAGAAATAACTTCACAGCCAAACAAAACAGAGCGTGTCCTCGTCTATGGGCAAAACGAAGTATATACGTTCGACCGCGTTATCCATCGTCATCGCATCGTTGGCGTATAAATACTCAAAGCTATAACCTAACTATTAACCTGGCCTATACTATTGGCGCACAATATGTACATTGTACACGATTTTTTAAGGGCTGTCCGCTCATTAGAGTAGCATAAAAAGGGTTAATCTTTGAGCCCCCCCCCCTCAAAGTGTACTCAAAACAAGATACAATAATAGTTACCCCGTGACTACAATAATTATATCATTATCGCTCTCGCAGCACCCCTGCAGAGAACTTTTCATCGGAGGAAAAAACTTTGTAGCCAAACGAAACAGAGCGTGTCCTCATGTATGGACATCACGAGATATACCTAAGTTTAGCCACGTTTACCCGTAATTGCATATTTGGCATATAAGTAATACGCTCGAAGCTATAACCTAACCTAACTTGACCTATATTATGCGCATATGTACACCGCGGTTTTTGTACAGCTGTGGTAATCAGCTCATTACGATCATATAAAAATTGTCACCCTACCGTCCATAAAAAATGTTTATTCATCAGGTATATTCAAAATTGTATGATATTATAATATAGGCACGTCATGCAATTATTATATCATTATCGTGCACGTAGCGTGCGTCCTAAAATATTATATTGTTAAACGATTTTTGTTTATGTTTTTTCGACGGAATTTCGCATTTCTATAATTATAATATGTTTTTTACATCCAACAACGTATTAGTATTATGTCGTAGTGGTTATAACGTAGAGCAATTGAACGTGTTGGTATTTACCATGGTTGCATAAATAAAAAATGCAAAATATTTATTATAATAACATATTATATACCTAATAATAATAATGATGATGATGAAAAAATACTTTTCGCTGCCAAAGCATAAGATCAACAAGCAATCGCATTATATTGTATTTAATTTTTAATTTCAGTAAACAATAAACATAGATAATAAAAGATTACATTTTTAATACGATAAAAAACATGTTGTGGTATCATATATTATTTAATTCATGTTATATTTCGATTTAGTACAATCGGTTTGCGTTGTACACATATACCGACTAATACTCTACGGCTCGAATGCATTGTTATGAGTTAAACAATATCACCATTTACGAATTCAAATTATTTCGTTTTAAAATTTATTAAAATACGATTTATATTTTTGAACGAGCGCTCAACTGAAACTGATCATATTCGAGTTGTGTCCTACTGTGGCTCGCCAAACAACCGAATAACTGACAGAACTGCGTATTACAGCCGATCACTATAATATAATAAAAGTATAATAGGTATAATGCAAAAAATAAATTGGTCATATTCGTATAACGAGAACGCGAACGATAAAATATGATAATATAATAGGAATAATACAATTATTATATTATGCGATATACGTACGAGAACGCGTTATTCGAGCTTCGAACGATTTCCACCCGATTATGTATTTTATTTGTATCACGTACTATTTGTATATTGTATTGTGTTTTGGGTATATTTTTTGTTTTCATCTTATACAACTCGTTTCCGAAAATGTAGAGTGAAATGAGATACTATAAAAGGTATTATACTGTATGATACCTACGCATAAATTGAATAAAAACACACTCGTTTGGTCCTATTGTAATGTCATCACCACTCGGTAAATATATATTTTTTTCGAACTTGCATGGTGAATCTAATATTATATAATTTATAACAATTTTTGGTTTTCGAGCCTGATGAACGTGATGCTAAAAATCAGAAGGTTCTTGAGTCTTGACGATTTACGATAAAAAAAAAAAAAAAGATCATCGAGAACATTGTGCAGTGTTTCCACAGTTTTTTGTATTAATATTGCAATAAGTGCATCCATCATTAAGACTTAAACTTCCTTTATTTTCTTGTATATTTTATTTAGTTGAACATTTTTCAAGTCACTAAAAATACAAAAAAAATTGATGAAACGTGGCTCATAATTCTGTTTTGATTTAATCCGACAGTCGCGCGATAGATCCGTTGCGTTCGAACAACGATTCTAATGTATATGATTGACATTAAAACCAAACTCGCCAAAGTATTTGTCTTCTGCCCGCATTATTGTACCGCCGTCTAACTTGTTAATGTGATCTTGGGGACGGAAAACCGATCTTTCCGAAAAATCGAGTATTTTGGAGTCTTGCTACGTCTTAAACCCGGAAAAGTGTTGGCACAAATAATACATTATTTTTTTTCAAAAAAAAACCATAATTTATTGAAAAACCAATTATTATAATATTATTCCCTCGACTGAAATCTAAAACGTATCGGGTAAATATTTATTTTTGATATTGGGAGCGCCCGCAAAGACCTCGGTATACGTTTCCCGTGGGTGGTCCTCTTCCAAATGCTTTATTGCACGGACATTTTTCATTCGACCAGTCTCAGTGTTTTCCGGTCTAAGGTTTTTCTATCCGGAGAAAAAATACACTGCTATATCTATACAAATATGTGTATTATAATAGAAAATATACAACGACGACAACAACAACAAATACGTCACGTATTACAAATGCGTATATATGTTACGACAGTCATGTGGAATACCACAATACATTATAGTATATAATAATATGTAAACTGAGAATTATTAATGTTTTTTTAAATTTTTTATTATATTTTTTATTGTTTAATTTTGAGCAAGATGTACAAAATTCTGTTTTATAAAATATAACCGAGTTTTTAACTTAAATATTTAAAAACGGATAATACAAAACACGGCATTTAATTGTATTACTTCATGCGTGGTTTGAACTATTACTCAAAATAGAGTTAAGATTATATTTTAACTTAAAAAAAAAACATTATCAGAATATTATAAACGTGATATATTTTTGTGCCCATTTGTTGTTATCACTTTGACGGCGCTTCAAAGTTCAAACACATATTTTTCGATCAATATTGGGCAGTTTGATCGTGACAAGAATATTATAACATGCGTTTTTTTAAAAAAAAAATGTACTATTTGTTTGATGTTTGTATGAGCGTCGTGGATATGACCGGGGTACTCGTACAATCCTTCTCAAAGTGAACAAAAGCGTAATAAGTACACATGTAGAAAAGTGGTCTGGCATTGAAATTCACTTTGTCAGTTTATCAATCTAAATTCAAGATTTCTAGTAATGCGTTGAGATATAAATAAATAGGTCCTAAAATGATGAACATACTACAGTGTTATTTATAATCTTAGTACCTAATAATAAATCATAATATATTATAAACGTTTTCAAACAATAATACACTTTTTAATGTATTATAATACAGCATATTTTGCATACTTTAATTGTAATAACAACTGTGAAATCGTACAAACAGTTATTATTTTTGTACCTACCTACCTATTCCAATTTAAAATATTCTATAAATCATGGTGTATCAATATCGTATATCATATTTAGTAACCTCCCCATTCACCAATATTTCATAATGACATTATAAATCAATTGATTTGGTAGTATGACAAAATCGATGGCTGAAACCGGTGTGAGGACGGTACCGATTAGTTAAGTGCCGATTTTCGCAACACAAAACAGTTGCAGTGGTTTTTTTTCTCGTTCTTTATGATATTTAAATTCAAAGAGGTCGTGGTCGGGACGCTTACTGGGTAGGTTAGGTTAGGGGTAGATACCAGGATGGTTAAACGACGGGCCATAAGGTCTTAGCGGACATTAACGGTATCCGCCCTCCCCCTCTCCCACCTCAGCCTCCTAAAGTCCAAAGATCTGATTTATTACGTACGCCAACGACATTTTAATACTATTTAAAATTCAATCGGACCCGATTCTCTGTATAGGATATGCATGTATTGTAATGTGTGCAAAGACCCTCCTCACCGCCCGCCACTTCATCGGTCGTGCTCTTAATAACTATACAAATAAATTAATATATAAACTATAGTATTATATATATAGGTAGATAGGTAATATGAAATTTTGGAAATCACTAGTAAAATCTCTAAATACAGCGTCACATCTCTCTATCTCTCTCTCTCTCTCTCTCTCTCTCTCCGTCGGTCCTAATATTATGTCAACTCCCAGGTGGAAATTTGCACGTGTTTCGCCCTCGGCCCACGTCGTCGATCCACGTATGTATTATACTGTAGTCTGTAGCGATTAAATCGTAATCAGGAATTCCGTGTATAGATATAAGCCAAATATTGTTCATTCACACTGTTCACAATAATATACCAACGCCTCTTAATTAGATAATATCACACTAAACCAACGGACTGTAAATTATATGAAAAACTTCGACTTACGATATTGGCCCCTCGTCGGTGATTAAAACAAGATTATCGTCTTATAACACCACTGCGCTGCAGCAGTGATCGATTATAAACGACGCTTTTTGTACTATTGTCACGGCCAGACGATTAGCAATTTATGTTTTTAAATTTCATCGTCTAAACGACTCACAACCAAATAATGCATAATTATATGTGTATTTCTAAGAAATCGAATTTAAATATTTCAACCTAAATGTCTCTCGGAAAATACTTTCCACGTCGTCTTTCATTCATTCCAAACAAAAAAATGTCATATAAAAAATGATCTACTGGTGAATAAATATCGTTTATTTTTACGTATCATATATAAACCGTTTTTAAGTGGCTATTATACATCCCTTCTACCACCTCAATACGCCTATATAGAAAACAATAAAATGCGAATTTTGATTTTCAATGCTGACCACATGGTAGTTTGAGGAAAACGACATTATTATACGTATAGAATATAGATAATAATATTATTATATTGATTTATTTTTGTATCGGGTTACAATGATGCTTTTTTTACTACACGAAATCGATATTATTTTCATAACGTCTATTGAATGCGATTGCAATTTAGGTACATGAACGACTTTTTGATTCTTTGTGATTTTATAATCTGATTGTATTTCATATTATATTAAGCGTAATTTAGTGAACGTTTTAAAATCAAATCAAAACTCCAAACATTAAAATAAGAAATTTCATATTGACATTTATATTAATAATTTTCAGTATAGCCACTAAAAATAAAATTGTATTCATTTAATTACGTCATGACCACATATCAGTTGTCTCATACAGATGCATAATACACATAGTACACGTTCATATTATATAGTTTGTTGTGTGCGTTATAAATAAATCGATATTTTTTCTACTATGAAACCGACATCAATGTCCAGGCGGACCGTTACATTTCAATAATATTTATTTCGACAACGTTTTGTGTACGCAAGACCCCAAGCGATTTCACTCGAATTTAATAAATAAATAAAAAAAAAACACTTTACGACTGGACGTGTACGACCTCTGTTTATGTTTTTTTCGCGTACCTGTGTGCACACTAATAAATAAGCGCCAATAACACGATTTAGTCCGAAACAGAAGGCTGTTTCTTTTTTGGGCGAACGAGCTAAACAGTTAACAGCGCCGTATCCAATAATATACAGAGTGATTCTCCAAGCATGATCACCTCTACTTTTTCATTTAATAATATTATAATGATAATTTTATTCAAATTCTGGTTTTTAGAATTTCGAAATATCCTTAAGGACCATATTATTCTCATATAC
This sequence comes from Sitobion miscanthi, assembly GCA_008086715.1. Classification (NCBI taxonomy): domain Eukaryota; kingdom Metazoa; phylum Arthropoda; class Insecta; order Hemiptera; family Aphididae; genus Sitobion; species Sitobion miscanthi. The sequence continues at coordinate 30,878,286 of CM017800.1, forward strand.
CTATAGGTACTTACAGGCTTTTCATAGCATTTAAAAAAAAATGTCTTGCTTGCAAACATCAGTTTAGATTCTGAGTGGAACGATGAATGTATTGATTTTACAACGATGTGTGTTTTTTGTTTTTGGATTTATTTTTTTTTGTTTCTGTGTACACGATAAGTAGTCGAAATAATGCTTCGATTTTCAATTTCAGTATCTTGTTCGACAAAAAAGTGAATTTAGTTGGTGCATTGAGGAGATCAAAATTTAAAATTCCCATTAATTTTCAAAAGCAACGTGAAAAAGAAAAAAAAAATTAAGAAAGAACGGGAATGTTTACGCAAAATCGATTTTTCACAAAATTGACTTTGGTTTTTGGTGTAACTTTAAAACAAATAACCGAAGATATATGAAAATTTCACTTTTTGTTTATATTTGATAAAATATATTTATGATAAAATTTTCACTATTTAGGAACATTTTCAGTTTCCAATTTTATTAATTTTTTTTTCTATGAATGTTAATAAAACTTTATTTGTTGGGTAAAAAGCTTGAAAATTGAATTCAAGGCTTCAAATATATTGTTACAATTGTCAATTGACATTAGAAAAATATTAAAAATTCTTAGTCACAGTTTTTATTTATAAGTATTTAAAGTTCAAATATTGACAAAATACGGAAAAATCACGAAAATTAGCAAATTATTTTGAATTGAGAATTCATAAACATTTTTCTTTTTAAATCTAAGATTTGAAAATGTAATACAAGATTACCATATGTTTGTCTACCTTTATCAAAAAAAAAAAAAAAAAAAATGTCTACAAGCAAATCAAATTAAATTTTTATGAGCGTTTAAAATTCATATTTTTACAATATTGGATATTCATTCGATTTCTCATGTAGCGGTTTTGTTATTTTATTATTATTCGAAAACGAATTACTGCAGATACATGAAAATTGTACTGAATGTTTGTATTTTCATTTTCTATTCACCATAAAATTTTGAAAATATTTTGATTCTTTTTGTGCTGCTTATAGACTTTGCCTGTTTTCAATTTTTTTAGTATTTTTTTTTCTATAAATATCAATAAAATTTTAATCGTTGGTCAAAAAAGCGTGAACATTTAAAGGAAGGTTCCTGATACATTGTTACAATAGAAATTGAAAAACATTAAAAATACAGCAGAGTGACATCCACTTACCCACTTTTCTTTCATATGAAAATCAACCTTTTTTTCTTTATTTTGCAAGCTTGCCATATTATCACCCTGTAGTTTGTAATATAATAAAACCCGACAGTTGTAATTGTTCAAAGTAAATTATTTTAATAATATTATATTTTACGTCATAAATATATTTATCATTGGGATAATTATTATTAATATTACATTTTATGATAAATATTAACTAGGTATATAAAAAAATGACGAATCATACTATTCCGCATACTTGTTAATAAGTACTTGAAAAATGATAGAGTGTAGAAACCGCTTTTTTCGAGCTTAAAGTATATGGTTTTGTTTTTGTTGTTCGTATAATACTTTAAAAACAGTAAAAACTAAAAAGGTTAAATATTTACAATATACCTACAACCTACGTTATAGCGTCAGTGCATCACACTGGTATAGCGTAAAGGCAAGTAAAATAAAGATTGGCATAACACAAGAGAAACACAACATAAAATGACAGATGAGTGAAAGCTTTTGTTTGTAGATAGAATGATGTGGAATACACGAAGTTGAATTTCATTTTCTCTATATGTTTTCGAATATTAACACTCCTGATTCCTCTGACCTGTAATATTTAGACCTAATTTCACATAGTTTTCGGTAAAACGCACACAGAAAACTTGAAAAATTCACACCCACACACGCACGACCCCTCTCCTGATAAATTTCAAAATTAATAAACAGGGTGTCTTTATAATATAACGACTCACAAATCTGTATCAGGCCAATGTTTAATACGTGAACAGGTCGTAATTTATACGTCCGAGTCACATAAATCTTTGAAGCCAGCCGATATTCGGATGGTCAAAATGCATATCATATGTATAATGTGTAAATAAATGTGTGTATATAAAAAAAAATAACAAAGAAAAATCTAAAATATTTTCGTGATCATGAATTATCATATCATATCCTCTCCCGATCGTTATTTCTCATCGAACGTACTAATACCCCGCATTCGACACATTTAATATCGAACAAAAACAGTAAGCGGTTTAAACCTTTAAGCAATATAATATATTGTTATATTATATACTATGTAAATCTTCTTGAAACTAAAAAAAATTACATCGATAGTGTTCTGTGATGTGCAGAATAAATACCTTAATTTCAATGAAAACGCGAATGTTGAACATAAAAATGTATTATTTATGATAGTAAATACCCCGATTAGTGTGATATAACAATACGTGGTATTTAAATTTTATACCTATTGATTTTATCATATTACGCCGTTGCTATATTATTGTATTAATAAAACAATTTCAATAAAAGACAAGAAATAGGAATTTACTGTATGCTGTCAGCAGCACTCAATAATCGGACCACACACAAGTGCAGCTGATAATCTCCCCAAATATCTCAACATTTTGTAAATTACTGTGAACCAAATAGGTACTTATGTAAAAAAAACATTTAAGCCAATGCAATTAAAAGTGTTTGTAATTAAGAAAGTTAATGGCCATCTTTGTCAAGGTTAATTAAATAGAAAAAAAATGTCAACAATATGTTAAACGTATTTTGTTTATAGACACGATTTCGAATGGCATTTGTTTTGACTTTCTACTAAAAATATATTATTTATTATACATAATTACACTTGGTTGATTAGTATCGTAATTCAATCCTGGAGAATTTCGGAGACGAGTCTTATAATTGCAATTATGATTGTTCGAAAAATTAGTCTGCCATGTGACTTTAAGCGCATTTGCAAAGCACATATTTTAATGACGTATTAATGTGATATAAAATATATTATATAATAAATGATAAGTATTAATGACTTAAACCGCAGACGTGAATATTTGTACGACCGAATCTTTTTCGTGCCGCAGAACGTCGAGCGTAAATATAACAACAACAACGAAAAAACAATTTTTCGATTTAAATTTAAAAATAAATAAATATAATCTGTACATGAATTTGTTTCATAAATTATTTTTATATTTGAGTATAATATAAAACAGTGAAATATTCAACGATAATCGCAGGCACTCCGAATGCGCATCGCCCGCATTTCTATTTATTACCTATTCTCGTGAGGGCCCTATCGGTATTACCATAAATTCAATTTTTCCGTTGGGGAAATGGAATAGTTACAATACTGTCTTTACATTATGATTAACGACAAACTCGATTTTTTACATTTTTTTTTTTTTATGTACGCGCAATAAAGAGATGGGCAAAAAAACACGAATGGCTTTAATTTTTAGCAGAGTTACATTTCGTTACTCCATAAAATCGTTTTAAACGAAAGAATCGAAACCATCTATATATAAGATGTTATTAATTTTTTTCTTTGTACACGACACTCGGCTAAATATTTTCATTTAAAATGATGAATGTTTTAAGAAATATTTTAAAGCTTTACAATTTAAAAACCACGAGTAAGAAAACTATTTTGGTTAACAAAAAATTATCTAAGATTGCGAATAAATAATAATAATAATAATAATAATAATAATAATGATAATGCGTGAATGTACCTAAATCACGTAAATCAAAATAGGTATATACAAAAATACTTTTCATTAAAATAATGTAAAAACACGTTCCTATCAGCAGTAATATACCATCGTATCGGTTGAAAAATGTAACTCCACAAACATATTGAATTACACTATCCTATCCGTAAGCCCTGAAAATAAAAATGTAAAAAATAAAATATGCGGTTATTTTTTCTATGAAACCGCGCAACGAGGAAAAATAGTATAGAATTGAAAAAATACCAATTGGACTCGAAGCACTCCCTTGTATACCTAACCTATATACTTCACATCGTTTTTACATTCATACACACGATTTCCTGTTATACGAATATATCAAATAGCAAAAAATATATAAAATGGTTAGGCGGTCGTTCTATAATATATATAGAGAGAGTTAAAATAAAAAAGCTTCTTTGTGGCACAAAATGAAAATTAAATATTTTAATAACTCTGAAGCAACTAATCGCGTATAAAATTATGGAAATATGAATATATTATATTATCATTCTATAATGTAAAGTATATAATATAGGGTGTAACGTTTATAATTTTATAACTTTTGCTCCAATCGTATTGAAAAAAAAAAATAGTTTGTTATTATTTATAACTTATTAATAATAAATTACAGTGTCCGCGTTGATACGAAAAGAAGTTTTAAAAAAGTGATCGAAAAATAAAAAAACTCATAAGTCATAACATAAAGATTAGGTCAGTTGTTTTTAATAATTATCAATATAGTTTTTGTTACACCCGTTGTAATATTCAATATTATAATATCATTTGTTGAGATGGCATAGACGGCAAAGGTTCGATCTGGGCAACCAACGATACCGGATCGGTGCCTTTCTACCGCAAAGTCTGACTGGTTTAAAATATATATTATATCGCTGTCGAATTTTGTTTTTTACTCGCATCAATCGCGAACCACGTGTCTTCCGGTCGTCCAAACCTATTATACGATCGTTCTCTTCCGGTACGGTTTCGCGAATTATATATTTTATAAAACACACTAACCACCCGCCGGGGAAATAAAAAAAACGGTCTACCGTGTCCTCGCGTACAATATTTTATATAATATGTACATATATATAAATATAATATGTTATTACATGTGCCAGCAAGTGAGTATTTATGAGATGAACGAAAAAATAACGATAACGGCCGCATCGCGAGGGCTAGACGGGCTTGTGCAGCAGTGTTATAATACATATTATTATTATTATTATTATTTCGAAAGCAATGACAAATCATCATCGTATATAATATATACGAAAAAACGAGTTGAACGGCACGACTAACACTTGACTTGTTGACGATATACAAATGATATTCTTAACTTTTGTGTTTCGACAGATTGCTTGCGTAAGACCAGTAGACATTGAAATAGTGCGGTGTTGGTTGAGATTCGAATTAAATCGTCCGTTAGTAAAAACTGATTTTTTTTTTTTAAATACTCATTTTAAAAGCTTTCAAAAATATTATTAATAGTCTTCTCATCCAATCTTCGAACGCGACCATTTTTCTCATAGCATACATAAATGTTATTCAAGAACTAGCATTGTTGAAAATCATTTCATTTTTTTTTTATAAATACAAGCATAATTAAAAAGGTGGGCAAGTGGGTGTCGCTGTGCTGTACAGAAGTTAAAAAATGGGTCACTGTAATGGATGGTGTTAAATTTGAATTCAATGATATAATATCATTGTATAAGAAAAACGATTCTGAGCGAAAACGGTCAGTCAGCCTATGATATTACCAAGTATATTTGATGATATTATTGTAAATAAAATAATTTATGTACATCCTATTTACGTGGAGCCTTGTTTTCAATTTTCAATCCTTAGCTATAAAAGTTGAACATTTTATAAATTTTTAACTACAAAATTATTATTAAATTATAAATTTGAAAATTTTGTAAAAATATGAATTTCAAACGCTCATAAAAATTTAATTTGACTTTCTTGTAGAAATTTATTTTTTGATAAAAGTGGACAAACTTATGGATCAACTTGCATTACATTTTCAAATCTTAGATTTAAAAAGAAAAATTTTTATGAATTCTCAACTCAAAATAATTTGCTAATTTTCGTGATTTTTCCGTATTTGAACTTTAAATGCTTATAAATAAAAACTGTGACTAAGGATTTTTAATTTTTTTCATTTGCCTTTGAAACAATAACCTAAGAGCCTTCTATTAAATTGTCAAGCTTTTTTAACCAACAAATGAAATTTTATTGATATTTATAGAAAAAAAAAATAAAAAAATGGAAATTGAAAATGTCCGTAAACAACTCAATATAAGTCAAAATATTTGGAAAATGTTGATTTATAAAAAATGCTAATATAAACATTCAGTCGAAATTGCATGTACCTACGCTCATTTGTTTTAGAGTTACACCAAAAACCAAAATCGATTTTCTCGAAAACAGATTTTGCGTAAACATTCCTGTTTTTCTTTTGTTTTTCACGTTGCTTTTGAAAGGTACTGGTAAATTTTTACTTTCGACCCCCCAAAGTACCAACTTGATTCACTTTTCTATCAGAAAAATTACTATTGGAGAAATTCTAAGCACTTTTACTGTCCTAAAAGGTGATGACAGACACAAAAAAAAATTTTTAAAAAAACACACATTATTGTAAAATCAATACATTCATCGCTCCGCTCAGAATCTAAAATGTATACATATAATAATATTATTTCTATTTTTAATGTCATGGTAACATATGAATAATTATTTCAAAAGTTGTCTTGTATAAAGTGTAAACCAATTTATGTAATATTTGTATGAAAAACAACACTGGAAAATACCATATCCAAAAACTTTATCTATTGAAAAAATATTAAAATTAACTATTAAATTCAAAAAGATATCCGGAGTTAACCAAAATGTAAAAATTGGTTTGCCATAAAGTGTTGACTTCGGTACTTTTGTAAAAATCAAAGTGAAAGATAAATTTATTTTCGAATTAAATAACACAATATGACGTTCAGTTATCCGATAAATCTCTGTTCGATCTCCAAAGCTCTGTTAACCGAATCGGATGACTGCTGCAGGTGACTTAGTGTTTCGGATTTTATACTTGTTACGGGTTTTTTGTTTTCGAGTATGTATTATTATTATCAAAAAATATTTTGACGACCGATATCGAAACTCGTCCGCGGTGGCGATAAAATCGACCAACATAACATTTGACTTAAACCGGTCTATCGTGGCCTGCAGTTGCAGGTACACTGCGGTCGTGCTGCAGCATTATCACTCGCGCGTCCAAAATGTGTTCGCGTGCATAGAAGGAGCCACCGCGACGAAACGATGCGCCGCCGATACGCAACGGAGTGGGTGTGTTTCGAACCGGCCCTAACGCGTCTGGTAACCGTCCCACCGGACGTTTTGTGCGTACTATATAAAATAGTTCACAGTGATTTCGGCGGACGCGAAGTGTGCGGGAGAAATAATAATAATTATTAAAAGAAACGTCCGTGCAGCACCGAACACGCGCGCTGGGGGGTCGATGCGAGAAACGTGTGTGCGCCGCCGTACGCTTGCTCCTTGTACTGGAAAACGAATCGATTTCTCGCGGGATTTGCTCTGCAAAACTGCCATCGCTGTAAACGCGTGTGTATGTGCGTGCGTGTGTGTGAGTGTGTGTGGGCTCGAGTTATTATCGAGGTTGCACGTAAAAGTCTCCTCTGGGGGAGGATATAATACAATAATATATAGAGGAGAGCTGGTCGGGGACGGTGTCGAAGTGAGCTTTGCCGAACGGGCGACGCGGGCAGCGAAAAACCAATAACAATAATAATAATTATGATAAGATTATATCATAATATTATTGTGTATTGCGGACGGCGGGCAGGTGTCTGCAGGCAGCCGCTGCTCCTCCTGTAATGCTAACTTAAAGTGGGTCCTGTAATTTTTAGATCAAAATACAAGTACCTATGTAATTCCCGAACATTATAGGGCGTATTATATGGGTACTGTCCCGCGTGCGGTGTGCTGCAGTTATATTGTGGACCGTGACGGACGTTTATTATCAATATTTAATTTCAGAGTAGATTATGCGTACGACCTGCGAATCGATTGTTTCCCCCCCCCCCCCCTCCGAATTAATTACATATTTCAATTAAACGTAATGATATGACGTATTCTATGTCGAACGTGTGTGGGTAGCGTCCGAGCGAGTTCTACCGGATATTCGTCCGGATTGCGCCGAAATCGAATGACTGCCGGAAGGCCTTCGATATAGCTGACTTCTGCATTCGATGGCAGTCGCCGATTCTCTTTTAACTCCAAGTTTAAGTGTAAAAATTCCCGAACATTAGACATAGGTAGGTAGATAATATCCTGTATGCGATGTGCTGCAGGCATACGGATCGTGACGGACGATATTATTATTATTATTGCAACGTAGACTATGCGGACTATGACCTACGAATCGATTGTTTTCCACCGAGTCGACTATATATTTTAATCAAACGCAATAATATATAATATGTATATATTATGTAATGAGTCTGCAGTGTTCGAGCTGCTGCCGGATATTTGTCCGGATTACTCCGAGATCGAATAGCTGCTTCACAAAGATAAAAACGTATAATTTTCCAATCAAATCAATATAATATTATACAATATTTATTCACTTTGAAAATAATGTTTGCAATAAACAATATCGGATTGTGGTGTCTGTGTTAAAAGTTTTAAGTTATTCTTATAGAACTGAAAATACAAAAAAAAAAAACCGCTTTACATAGAATAATGACGACGAACCTAAAGGATAAAGTCCGCTCTACGTTCCATTACATACGAACAAAAACCTCCACTGATAGAGAATCGAGTGTTTCGAAAAGATATAAATGAATTGAATACAAAAAGGTCACGCAAATGCAAACTCGTTATACGCCCTTGATTTTAAGAATAATAATTTGACATAGTAACGCAATTTTCATTGTTCATTTTAAAATACCGTAAAATAACGGCTTTACAATACCCTTCAATTTTATTAAACAATAGCACCTGTATATATACTGATACCTATCATACGTTCATCTCGTGGCCTTATAATAGATTTATATTTATATATTATATAAATACCTATTTTCATCCGCCTTTTGTATCAACCAATACTAAGTTTCTATGGATGATTTCTGCTCTGCTGCTCGTTAAATCTATAGATAATATTTTTGTATTTCCATTCGATTTTCTCATTGTACGTAGTAATAATTCAGCTAATAAATTTCAAGTTCGTATTTTATCGTATTAATCGTATTCGAACGAATTTATTTTCTTATACGACATACATTTGTCGACAGACAATATAAATTATTATAACAGTGTTTTTGTGCTATCGAAATAACAATTGACAAAACCGATGAAAAATTAAGAGCAAACCTCGCGGTGAAATTGTCGGTTCAGTGAACGAGATGAGTGAAAATCGTACAGTATCGATTTCGAGTGACTCTAAAATATATTATACCGTCATTAAATAGTACAATTACCAATATTATATGATATTTATTAGACAGAACCTCAAAACATTCTTAAAATTAAATTGATTGGCACTTATTACGTTGTACACGTCATCGCTCATAGCACCGATATTTCAGTTTGAGACATTATATTATACCCTTTGAAGATTATGTTATTATGACACTATATTATGGCGTATTAGAAATATTATGCTCTTCATATATTTTAAGAGAAAATGCATGCACAGTAAAAAATAAAGTTTATATTCATATCGTGTATGTAAGAAAAGAGGAAACCGTTATGATAACCATTTGTAGAAACGGCTCTTGCCACCCTTACATTTATTATACTAAAACGTTACCGATAATATATTATGGTGGTAATGAAAGTTTGCAGATGGTGACTTTTTTTACACTCACGTTCCATAGTGATTTATTATACTCTTGCCACAGAAATAAAAAAAATGAATACAAAAAACATTTAGCGCTGCGATTTTTAGGCTTGTATTTATATCACTCACACAGTCACATCACATACCTTATATTATTATATTATGGTTGGACTTCATCGCATTATCGTGGGTTTACGGCAGAATTGTATACGTTTTGACGTAAATCTGTTGATTTTTCAAACGAATGCGATGCAAAAATTAATTGGCTTTAAAAAAATTTCGCGGCCTTTTCGGGACGACATTTTACGGACTTTCGGGTTGATATAAACATTGACAAATATCGTAAATTCACGTATTTTATGCGTCAAATTTGTGTATGCATATCACACACACACGGCTTGTTTTGCATAATAATTATCAGAGCCTAGTAATTTTTTCGACTCTTTTCGTTATACGCATCATACGAGAACACATGACGTGTTATATCCGTATTTCGTTTATACTAGTTTTCAAATCGAGACCCACCATAATCTAACAGACAACTTAAACAAATTTAAATATTTTATTAATTATTAACAAAATGTATTGATTAAAATATAACTTATAATAATTGTATGAAATATATTTTAATACCTAAATAAAACTTGTCGTAATTTATTTTAAATTCAAACTGTATCAGAAATCACACATGATGATAACCGTGCAATTTTTTACTATTAAATTTTGAAATCGCTTTCGGCTTATATTTTAAAATTTATATTTTAATATTTTTATTCGAGTCTGCATTCAACTCCATTATTCGCCAAAGAATAATGCAAAGTTATGGTTTTAAAAAAAAAAATAATTTATTTATAATAATATATCATGTCCATATTACTATATTACGTATTTAACCAAACTTAAAAAGTTTTATACAATAGAATGCCTTTCTCGCAAAACTTAAACGTTAAGTGTTTTTTTAACAATTTTTACAACCCTTCAGCAGTTTAACTAGTCAATTATTCCAAGACAGGCGTTTGTTGTGAATGCATGATATTAACGACGTCTGCAGCTTCTTATAACCATGAGAAAAAAGGCCAGTATCAACTACAATCTCGCACCCAGTTACTTTTCTCTTTTGTACTTTGGGATTTTTTCTTTCTCTGCGTTTAAAATAACATCCAGAGCTAGTATACTACACACAAACCCGTTCTTTAAAATAGAAAATTTGCGCGAATCGAAATGCGAATGTTTAACTTTGATAATCGGATTTTGAAGTTTTTTGGTTCGATTCCATTCTGCATTATCACCCCCCATCCGCTTTGAGTCTTTCCGAGAAGTTTGTAATGGTCAAATCGGCAACTTCGAATAACCGAATCCGAAGAACCGTAAATAATAATTACAAAATAGATATAATAATGCTTTTAAGTTCAAGTTGTTTGTTTTCATCTATTGTATGTACCAATACCTTTTGAAAACAATAATGGCAGAATAGCTATTAATATCTATAGGATACTTGGTTGTTATTTTCGTTAATCGCGTCCTCAAATTTATTTCCTATAAATAACAAAAAAATTAATTTAGTTAAATTAAAATAATATATCGGATTATTATTTCGCATAAGATTTTTGGTAGATGGGAATTTTTCATAACTTAATATTGAATTTGTGTAGGTCATGATAATGTTTAACTTCCCTCTACATATATAAATTATCATTTAGTTGATGACAATGGTGATTTGACTGTGTGTGTTATAATTTTTTTTTTTTTTAATTGAAGCCAATCGGAGTGGCGTTCTTGCATTTTATATGGCTTATTTTTCTCTATTCGGCAGTTGTCATAACTCAAAATTGATGAATTTTGAGTTGTGGTAGTACTGCTCTATGAGTGCGAATCATTATATTTGAAGGTTTTTTTATTGAGTTTCCAAACTATCAATTAATCTGATTAAATTAAACTATCGTTGCAAAACATTGAGCTGAAATTTATTACCGTTGATATATTTTTTATACGTTTTAACAGTATTTCTGCATCATTTTCGTAATGGATTTCTGTTAAAATTATAATCCCTCCGGTGACAAACACGAACGCCTGGCTTATGAAATAAACGACTTCCGATTTTCGGGGAACGCCGTGATCGTGATGCACGTGCAGCTGACGTTTAATTGTTGTAATCAATTAGGCAGGTCAAGCTGAACGCCGATTAATCACGACATTTTAAATATTATTTCCGTATCCATTTGTCTGAGAAAATAAAATCGAACCCTTTGCCAGTGTACGTATAGTCTGTTTTAGAGTAACCCGTAAACGTAGAGCCAAATAATCGCAAAAAATCGAGTGGGAAAAAACCGTTGAATCGCTTTTGATCGTGTATGACCTATTTACTAAAGTTTCTTGATTTATTTACACAGTTTATCTCTATAACATTGCGCATAATATTGCATGGAAAAAAGTTAAATATAACTTATATTTAAAACCAACCGAACACATCCAATATTTATTTTTTATATGATGTTGAAATCTCTCAAACGTTATATTAAAAACAGACATCTTTTTTACAACATATTGAATTTATTTCAAAAACACGTTTATTATATTACTACGATGATCCAATATACATAAAATTGACATAAATTATTTAGAATCTACAGCATAATATAGGTACGGTCAATTATTTATGCAATATTTCCAAAAAAAATGTATGCGTATTAATAACTTTACTGTAATTATAAATTTATCATTTGGGACATGAAAATTACAGAAAACAAAAAAAAATGTTTCCATGCGTAAATAAAATATTTTAGTAGCTGAACAATATTCATGGTTAAAAACATAAAATATTTAACACGATGTTGTGTTTTTCTAATTTATCATTACTTCCGTTTTAAAGGCAAACATAGAATATTTTAATTTATATTACTTCACTTTCCCAGGATTTTGAAATCGTATTTAAAGAATAAGAGAATAGACAGATTTAGCATCACAATACACGTGGCTTTATTTTTCAAATAGAACTTTCGGGCCTTTTCGTTTTGACATTGCTGAGACCCTAAAAGCATAACCTTGTTAAACACGACCGCAAATAGGTATATATATTTATATACTGAATTTTAATACTTTCATATTTTTCAACAATACATATTTTACATTTATATAAAAACAAAGTATTATAAGCTTATATTTTTTTAGTGGTATATTTAGTTTGGTAAACGAGAAAACTTCATAGTTTATAAGACAAAATAAATATCCATAATATTAAGTAATAGAATATTCTTTAAGAATGATTATAAATATTTAACATTTAGTTTGTAACAATTAAACATAAATATTATAAATATTACGTTGCCCTGTTAAGTAATTTAGGATATTTATGTACAATATTGATTAAATAAACACAACAAATTAAAAAACTTATTTAAATATTTACTAGATTTATGTTGCAAGTAGAACAGTAATTTAAATGAAAATATCAAAGTTTATTCAATTTATTCAATAAAAAAATATATATATATATATATAACCTTCATGTTTATTCAGTGATCGAGCATTATTTTTCTGTTATTTGTATTGACCTATCTGGATGGAATTGGGATTCGAGATTAAATTGTATGATTTATTCCCAAGAATTCATTAAAGAATTTAAATAATGAAAAATGTTTTTTTTTAATTATGATGATTTGTAAAGTGTAACAAAATTTTTTTCTTTAATGGTAAATAACATTTTAAGTTACCAGTCATATATGGTTAAATTTTGATTTCTTTTAGAAATAAAAAGTAGTTTGATAATAATATTATAATAAGTTTAGTTGAAAATATTATTTCAATATGATCATTAAATTACATTAAAAATAAAATCCAAACATAAAATAATTGAACATATTTTTAAATCATAATAATTAATAATAGTGTTATAAAAAAACAATTTAAATTTAAATTTAGTAAAAATTAAAATAAAATATACTAAAATGGATACTAAATGTACTTATTTAAACACTTCTAAATATAATATCTAAAACCTTTAGTTATGCAAAAATCAAATTATTAGACTTGTCAACACTCGTTATTTGCATTTCTTAATAATACTCAGTATATGGGCTATTTATGATTTTCTGATGTAACATATCTACGTGTATGCAAGCATGAATTACATTGAATTTCATGGTCTCAAAATATATTCAAAACATTGTTCGCTATTTGTACGTGATATTGTGTTTAAAGTTTTACCACATTTACGACACACGTCGAATGGTCCTTTTTTTTTAATTTATAATTACTCTATGACAATATATTTTTTAAACAGTATTTGGAATTTTAATTGAAATTAAAAACCAATCATAAGTTCTATTTGTAAATTATCGTGACATATAATTTCAAAAATATAAAAATGTTTACTACCACTCATAACCCAATTCTATAGGTACATATTCTATAATGCTCCATTGGTTCTTATTTCATTACTACTGTCGATGTCATCAAAAAAACGAAAACGGCTGCACGGCACTTCCGTGGTGATAACCAAGACCAGTTACTGAACCGTATCGTTCATCGCCGAAACCATTGTAAAGGTTGCGAATAAAATAAACGAGTCAATTTGCCGTTATCGTTAGCCAATAAAATGTCACGTAAAAAAAGACAAGACAGTGATCCGCAAAAACTTCCTTCGGTATAATGGTAGAACACGCCACGAAAATAAATCACATGATTATTTTGTCGTTTTAACATAATTATGTGACAAGAAAAATTATAAAACATACTGACAGAAAGAGCTTGTTCTCTGCATACATATCAAACGTAATAAATATCAATAACACTCTACGTACGCCATAATAATTATTATTCGTGTGCGTGCTAAATACTTTGCTACTTATAGTACTTTGTACTAAGTACCTACATAATAATTTAAATGCGCCTTCGTTTTCATACTACCTACGTAATTAATTTCAAACGGAACAAGTCAAAATCATATCACGTCATTATTCTAGTGTACTATAACAATATTATATCAGTATATCACCTATCTCATTGAGTATGATAATAATATGACAGTCCCAGAATACATAACAATAATATTATTATTATCATTCACGGTAAGACGGCGTTCCGGTTATGCAAAATAAGGGCATTGATGCACGGCGGGTCGAAAACGACGTACACGTGCATCTTGTTATTGTGTCGCAGTAATCATTCATTACGCGAATTGCTATTTATTACCTACAACTATTATACAGAGTGTATAGAAAGTATGTGACAAAAATTTAACTAATATATTATTATTTAGTGACTTTTTCTCTCATCATTATTTTTCTTTTTGATATATTATTACAATAATATTATCACCTAACGTCCAGTTCGTCTTGGCACTCGGCAACCAGAAAAACAGTGTTCCGGAAACTATATTATATTAAAATATCATAATAAACCTTTCACTCTATCTTAGTTCTTGGAATTATGATATTTTGTTCAGTATAAATACTCTTTAAGGACCATTGTTTTTGTTTGTTGTAACGGTTGCCGAGTGCCAAAGTGAACCAATCATTCCAACAATCGTGTAATATCCAAATAAAAATTTAATCTAAAATGTATTAGAATAAACAAGTTATTGCAAAGGTATCTAGTTAATTAGTTGATTACATCTGTCAGTTCGTTCTGTCGCACCCTGTATACGATTTTCGCATAATATTATCGTTATTAACCCTCGTTATAATATCAATATCATCGCGCGAGTGATTCACTGATACGCACGAAACGTAATTAAACTATTATTGTATTTCATCCGTTTGTATTATTATCAGTCGTCTTTATGACGGCTTTTACTGTTGCAGTGTTCTAGGCCTATTGTATTAATTTATTGAGACCACCCACATCGATACACCCATAGTGTCCACTATTATGCGCATTTCCACCTACCACCGCCGTGTTGTAATCAAACATCGTTATTGTAATAATAACAATATGCTGTGTTGTTCAAGCATTTCGCCCCCGTTTCAACGAAACACGGTCGAGGTCAGGTCGGGTCAGATCCAACTACTCCAGATCTTTCTCTCTCTCTCTTTTCCTTTTATTTGTTTCATCTCGATTTTCTAATCTGCTTTCGTAACGAAACGGTACAACATTAAATCCTTACAGTAAACATATTTTATAATATTATATCTCCGTCATTCAAGGCAATTAGTTTTGATCGATCGCTGGACGTTTGATTTATAATATTTGTATATGAATGCAGCGCGAACCATCGAAGATAAGCTAATTTGTTCCGCCTTTCGAATTAAGTGTTCAAATGCATTAATAAATTGTTGATCATATACGGACGTTGGAAAACTAGAAAATATTACTATGTTTTATTTTTGGTTTAACCTTTAAGACATTTTCAAAATATTCCGGGATCCAATGAATCACTTCTGCACTGATACCACAAAACCAAAACATCCAAACGCAGTATTAGACAATACATATTCGCTCTAATGTTAGTCACAAGTCGTAACAATATTGAAACGGTTAAGGAATAAAAATGGTTTATTTTTATCAAACGAGCGTTATTTTACAAAAAGGAGAAGAAACTATAGGCGCTATGTAGCTTGTTGAAAAATAATTATTAACTTACAATATTTCCACTGTGACATTTTTTTGTCTGTTAAAAAAAATAGCTCGTCAATCGTTTCTTATAATGTAAAAAAATATTAATTCATATATAATTTTTAAGTAAAGGTTTGTCGGTGCTTATTACTTTTATTCAGATCAACTCAAAACCGGTAAACACGTGATGTTTCCGTTGATTTAGCCATAATAATAATCTACACATGATAATATTACCAACAGAACCGAATCAAAATTAACTTTTAATTTAAAATCGTGTACAGGATTAATAAAATACAATGTACAGATGTAATTGCTGATGGTATGATTATAAAACACGTTGAATTGTTGTAATAGTTATGAGTTATAAATATTATACTACTACTACTACTACTACTACTATTATTTTCATTATAATTTATGTAAAGCAAACGTTAAATGTATGTTATGTTTCGTAATTACCGAAATTCGCACTTTTGTGCTTGTTCACAGCCCATAACTGCAGTTCATTAGCCACTACGTGGAACGCTAAAACGTGCTTTGTTTTATGACATAAAATACGCGAGTTTCGCCGTGTTAGGTTGTCACCAGATGTTGTACAGGGGCAATGACAAACATTTTAATATGTAAATCAAAACTTGACTATAGAAACTTTGTTACAATCTTCTACACAAGCATAACCGTAAAAGGATATATAGCTAGTGATGTTCAGCTGATACCATCGTATTATAAATTGTACTTGAACGATATTCAAAAGCGAAAATTATAAAGGAAAAATAAAATGTTCATTTTCATTTTTAATCAATTTACTTTTTGTGGAATGACTACTACCTATCCGTGTTTTTTTCTTCGTATGAATCGATTTAAATTTAAAACAATACAATTAAATAATATCTTCGTCATAGACATATATATTTTAAACTATTTTATATTATTAATAGCGGTACCTATCTAAAAGTCAATAATTTAACAATTTTGATTATAAAATATATCAATATTTTAACGATTTCATTTATACGTCATTACATCAATCAAATTAGTTTTAATCTGATCATATCATGTTAATATTATTAAATGTCATCTAAAAAATAAAAATTGACCTTTTTCGTGTTTTTATTGATAATATGTATTATATTTATATTAAAATCAAACCTAACTAGGTTCCTCGGTGAAAAATTAATTTTAAAATAATATTTGTATGAATTATTCAGTGGGTACTTATAATATTAGACTTTAGTTCCGTTTTACCATTATTTTTTTATCAATAAATGTTAGTCCTTCGTTCATAATATATAAATAGGTAGAGAATATATTCCCTGCACTGATAACATTTTAATCTGGGTCATTCGTATAAAAAACTGTTCGAATACAATCTAACAAAAAAAAATGAAATGTACTTATAGATGATATTTTTTTTTACCGTTTTACAGAAATCGTGGACAGCGTGAAGAGCAAGGAAAAATGTCTAAGACCAAGTGTAGCTGATTTAAGCTGTGACGAGGAGGTGGGTGTGCTAATGAAACGATGCTGGACCGAAGACCCCGCCGATCGACCTGATTTCACCACACTCAAAGCAGTCATACGGAAATTAAACAAGTGAGCTACCAATGACTTTTAGCTTAATTTTTCATTCACCTTTATACAATATCTCTGTTTTCCAATATTGGTGGCTCACCGGAAGAGCGCTTTTCTCCTGTGGCGTAACACAAACACACTATAACCCTTTGTGACCAGTCCAAACTTTCAGCTTTTATCTCTCTCGTGTAAAATATGTGACTCAAAAGTTTCTTCGTTCCCCGCACTGTACCCAAAACAGTCAAAATTACACGTAAACGCTGCGTTCATAAATTTCTGGCCTGCTAATAGCAAGCCTAGTGTAAGCATTTCAACTACACGCCTGTAAACCGGCCTTATAGATTAATTATCGTTTAGCGAACATTGTCCTCGTCAATTGTGCATATTTCAGTTATGGTTTAATGGCGTCCGTCGTGAATTATTATGACTATCATATTATTATTATGTTCATAAAATAAACTTTTACATAAATCAGTAAATTTCAAAGTTCCTTATCCGACAGTTTCATCTTAAAATGTATTTTACACATTTTGCAAAAACCTCATGATCGAAACAATTTTCAAGTCTTTTATTAGCATTTATCAGTCAAATATTAAAACTAAACGTTTGTGTTATGATAAAGTTGTACATCTCTTAATCTATTTATTGATTAAATGATTATAATTATGATATGACAGGTGCCAAACGATTTAATTAGTAGCTTAACTGTCTGTAACTTTGCCACTCATCTTGACAAAACGACTGGAGGCAAATGAAGACTATTTGTCTGCAGATTTAATAATTCATGTTTTGTTCTAATTTGTCAGAAAACTCATTAATTATAGGAAGCGTAAATATTAATTTTTGATTCTCAAGTGTCAACTACAGTCAACTAGTACTACCAATCTAACAACTCCGTTTTACCATTTAGTCATAACCATGGGCGTAGTTTGGCATGACTATCTGTGGGGGCTATATAGGGCTAGAAAATTATAAAAACACTTAAAACTATAATTTCGGATGAAATGTAAAAAATTAAAGTAAACATCATGAGGGGGCTACAAAAAATTCGGTGGGGGTTGTAGCCCCCATAGCCCCCACAGTCATAACTGTTTATGTTATAGTTTAAAATGTTAACGACATAAAAGCTATTGTAGTATTGAAATCTATACTTTTAAATCCTAATAATAATTTAAAAACATATAATATTATACTCTGTAAAATATTACGAATAAATATGATTAGTGACGTATTATTTTAAATTTATATGATATAATATTTTAATTATCTACGTTAAAATATATAAAATAACCACTGTCTTTTTTATCTCTAAAAAAAGTTCATTCATTATACTTAAAACGGTATCTTATTGTCTGCATTTTGCTAAACAATAGAAATGTATTTCTTAACAAAACATTTATAAAAAATATATATAAATATACTATTATACAGCTGGTAAATTACAACTAGTATATCATCATTAAGCAGTCGAAAAACTACGCTGTATAACTTTTTGACACGTGCTTTTTATAAGAATCGAAGGTAGTGAGTACTGTGTGGCTTATCGAAATTGGAATTGAGTGGCTCAGAAATTGAAGAGCCTTTCAAAAAAAAAAAATGTGTATTTCTTGTCATTTTGGTGTTAGTTCAATGGCAGGATAAAATGAAAATGAAATGAAAAAAAAAAACAAATTTTTTCGTATTTGTTACAATATCCCAAAAGGGATTCAAGAGGCATTTTGAATCATTCCATTCTGTTTTTTTTTATCCAGTCCACAACGATAAATCATTTCGAAAGGTTATCGTAGCTACTTCAAATTTTATACAGCTATTATAAATGGTGTGAAAAAAATAATCAATAAATTGTAAAAATAATAAAAAAATTTAAATATATAAAAAACGGTGCCATAAAACTGATTGATCTGCCGTAAAATATTGTACTTATAAGTTCATTGATTAAATGCATACGTAGGTATTTATTAATTTTATTCAAAATAAAGTTATCTTTTTTTGATAACAAAAAAAGAATAACAAAAGCTGGCCAAAAGCTGGCCAAAAATTTAGCTCAATATTACTTATATTTTTTTATTCTTATTCAAACAATAAATATAAAGTGGCCTGACGTGGCAAAGTTGTTGTCCTCAGTCACACATCGTGTTCTGCTCAAGAATCAGCCGGTTTCACTAGGTCCCGGATGGGTGACCACCCGGGTTTTAGTGAAAAATTCTCTGCACATATACTCGTGTACCACACCCTCCCCTACAGTTAAAAACTTACTAAATAACCTTCGGACTATTGAGTAAGGCTATGGAGTTCATGCCCTAAAAACCTTAAAATATGCATGTATTTAGGTACGCCCTAAAGCTTAACTAAATATGTATTTAAAAATAAAAACCTAGCATTGGATAAAACCTTATTATTTTTATATCTAGATAATATTTGGAAAATTATAAATTCTAATTAATAATAAAAAAAACTCGCATATTAAAAAATGATGTGTGTGTCAGATATTGTATCTGACGCTCAATGTTTATGCGTCAACATGGCTAGTCTTATTTTTTGTGTGTTGACGCTCCCGATATACCTTCACCCTTTCTAAGCTAGTTTTGGCCATGTCCTAGAAAGAATGAAAATGCAGAAATTATAGTTATAATTGTTGTGCTGACGAACCCTTAATGGGTGAGAAGTTAGTTCGACACCTGTCAATAAAATGTAGATTGACTTATGGGTGAAGTAAATAACAAGTATTAAAATTTATAATAATATTTAAGCGTTTTATGTTAAATAACAATGATTAATAATAGTAAGAAAATATCATGTGATAATTTATATAGTCAAAATGAATACAGATAATAATAATAATAAAAATTTTATATTATACATGAGTGTATACATATATATATACGTTGCCACGGATACTCTACTTGGGCTACTGAGTTGAACGATTGCGCAACTTCCGTTACACTATTTCGCGACATCGAATTTACCAATTCACTCTAGACCAATTTTTCTACACACATTCTTTTTTTTGGGGGATGAGGGGGATACCGCGTATAACGTCAACACATCAATAATCAATTTTCTTTTTCGATTTGTTTTCTTTTTGCATAGAGTTTTAGGGAATCACGCGTGTGGTGCACCGTCGTGGTCGTACCAATAAGTTACAATGCGAGTGATCGGCGAGAAAACTATCACTAATTTTAAAATATTTATTTTCGATAATTTAAACCGGTACGCGGTATACTAATATCTCAGGTCCGATAAATCTATTTAAAATTAATTTTTTTTTTTAATTATAAAACTTAAAACTTCATATTATAAAACTTGTTCAAATATACAAAATATGCAACTAAAAAATGTAATTATAAAATCGTATTCCTATGAAACAAATTTCTTTAGCCGTACTAATGACGATAGATGTTAAAGTCTTAACTCAATAAAAAAAAATAATAAATACAGTATATAAAGCGAGCTATGATATTATAACCTCAAAGATTTAATGTTATACGTATGAAAAAATAACATGCACTAATGACACTTTATTATTAACCGAGTACCTGAACGAGTAAAAAATGTCCTTCATGTCAGTTAGAAAACATAATTGATGTGTCCGTCACACAAACCTTTATGTACAAATTTATATATATATTTCTTTTTTGAAATCAATAATATTTAAAACAATTATAGAATAATGTATTAGTTTTAATGGACTTTACAATTTCCAAAAAATATTATTGATACATTATTGTATTAGTTGTAATTTATACGAACTATTTACGATTTATGTAGGCATATAGAATACCCACACAGCATATAATCATAGGGTCATTATAATTTATTTTTTATTTTTTTTTGATATCAAAAAAGATTACTGGACTAATGCATCTGCTCAATTATTTTCAAGCTTATGGTATAATTTTTACTATTCGTTTTCCAAAGGAAAATCCTTTTTATTATTATTATCATTACGTTTTTGTACGGTTTATGCCAATTAAATAATTATACATAAAACCTAATTAATTAATAATATGATAAATTTATTGTGATTTAGTTATTGAGTTTTTGAAAGTCACAGTAGATATTAAAACCTATATTTATAATCAATCATCATTAACTAATATTCGCAATAAAAACTAATTAAACAACTTTCAAATAACGCAGGTAAATAAAAATCACATCCATACATTCATTGCAACAGGGATAGTTTTTAATGTATCTACGAACAATTATTTTAGTTTTAAAACTAATTAAATTGTATTTTCTCTAATTTGTTTCTATTTGAGCAGATTTTTTTTTTTTGTAAATACAGTTTGAAAAATGTCTGTTGCCATCAAGGAAAACCACTGAAATTCAAAACCCTGACATTCAATTAGATTTTAATCCGGAGATATAATTCGGTGACTCAACAATTTCGTGACAAGTTTTCATAAGACTACTAGCAAGCGTCATTTAATTTAAGAGGTTAGAACTAATTGTTCCAACCACTTAGAATTGTGTCCTATGATAACTACTTCTGACATTAAATTGCGTAAAATCCATATACGTCCACTTTCAAGTTAAATGTCAAGAATAATACATCTATTTTAGGTTACTCTCAACTGGATTTTCTATTCATAATATCTACAAATAATCAAAATCAGATTTTAAAGATAATTCATCCGTTATCGAAACAATCCCTCAGGTTGTTAATTAATTAGTAATACATCATACAACTATTATGATAGACTAAAAAAATAAATAGTTGTATGATATAACAATATACATTATACTCTGAAATATTATAGAAAAAAAATGTATTTAAAAATGTGTAGGTATGTAATATATTGTCAAATAACTAACCAAAATATATAAACGGTCGGGCTGTAAACAGACAGATAAGACATTTTTGTCCCTCAGTATTCCTCTTGTGCATATATTTTTAAAAAATTCCAATTTTTTTGGTCATTTAATTTATTTTACACCCATAAGTTTAAGAAGCAATTTTATACTTGAATATTTAAAGGTAATTATATTTTAACGCATACTAATAAAATGATGAATTTTAAAAACAAAATGTATTTAATACTGCGTATATATTATTATATTTTCAGAAATAATTTCTGTTTCATGGTTAATTTTAATACATAATATTATATAATATTTGGTATCTTATATAGAACGTATTAGGTATATTATGTTCTTGAACTACTAAAATGTATTAAATTATACTTACCATTTATGCATATAAGAACCGGCGTTACTCCGATCGACGGACATTCAGAAGACAAATAATCGTCCAATAATAACATTAAATTAGATAATTCTTTAGAATATTGTATTAACAAAAATAATTTATTGAACTCCCATAACCTTCAGTCAATTTTATTACATCATTTAAAGTTTAAATTTTCATATTATTTCCTTGTATGAAAAATATTAGTATACTATATTATCATCCATGATACATACTGACAGTGATTTCTCAAAATCGTACAGGAATCTGATGATTATTGAACATGCCCACTATACTCGTACATGTCTATTTCCTACAACTTACTACAAAATACATCATTTACAGACGTGAGTAGGTAGGTACATCAGAGGCTACTCAAATCTCTGGCGAGGCCGTTTCACGTGGATCTCGTGATTAGTGTACCATATTAAGTACCCATCGGCTAACGTCATTAATCGAACAATAGTGCGATGATCAAACCATATTGTCAGAGACTGACTGTTATACAAACGACGACCGACGAATACAATATTATTAATAGTTACTACCTAATGTATAATAATTATGGTAGGAACCTCCGTATGGAAACTGTTTATCGGTAATCGTCTTTGGTCTTTGACGCGATAGTATCTTTCGGTACGTGGGTTTCGGGCACGGAAATAAAAATCTGCTACGAACGGAAACGCGATAGCGGATTTTCCGGCGTTTTTTTAGATAAATATATGACTTTAACCACGGTGAGGTGAACAAATTACCACGGTTTTTGGCGGAAAGGCTGGTTTATTTTTTTTATGCACCACTATGCCCATTTTGCGGAGGGCTGCTGAACACCTTTAAAAGTCACGTACGGCGTACATGACTCGGACAGGTTAGCGATAAGCGACTGCGAGATTTTTAACTCAAACGATCGGTCTACATGAGGTGGGAAGATCGGGATTTTTCAAAAGTAAATAACATAATGGCCATCGTTATATATTTTATAGGGACGAATCGAATAATTGAAAATGCAAATTCATCATAGGTTCTGAGTCTTAGAAGAAATTGCCGACGGAGTGGCTCTGAAAATGAATATGGAAATGTGTGAAAAAAATATATTTTCAATTTTTTTACGCGAACCCAAATTTATCGACCACAACCGTAATTAAAATATCAACTACGCATGCAATGTTGCTAGTTGCTAGTTTCTATAAAATAACGTTGTATGCCTATTACAGGATTACATTCAAATAACGTAAACTTGAAATACTTGAGGAGATAAATCTCCCAGTTCGATCAACCAGGCATCACACTATTTAATGACGTTCGACTTCAATGGTGCGCTTTATAGCAAAACATGTACCTATGTATTAAAGTTTTAAAAGAATTACCTGCAAAATATTTTTATTTATTAGCGTTCAGTCTTGATCATTAATCATTTATTAAATTCAATAAATCCAACTGCAAGTTATTTTGCTCGACAACAACACTTTTTATATTATGAAAATTCGTAATTTGTTATAATATTTTCAATTTACTTCAAGCCGCGAGTTTCATGAATTGATAATATTATTAATTCATTTAACAGTAAATTAAGTCAATAAATTTAATTTGTTATTCCATCAATGTCACCGTGGAAAAAAGTAAATCTAGAATTTGTAATTTTTTGGCTAGTCACATCTTTTAAACTTAGTAATATTTATAAATATATGTACATACATGTACTTCCACTTATTCTCTTTTCTTATACGTATATTATAAATTGTTACTATACGACCATAACTAAAATATAGAAATGTATTAAGTTTTCCCTCAGAAAATGATACCGAAGTATACTATAATACATAATAAATAATATTTATTTAATCAACTGAGCATATGCAGATAGTGCATTACTTTAATACATTAAATAAATAAATTGACTACGTTCAAAAACATAGTCTGAAAATTTATGGAAATAAGTAGGTAAGTAGGTACCTAATCATTTTATACGTCTGGAAAAAATATTTTTTTGTTTCTAACGTGGTTATTTCCATGAATACGTACATTCGTTTTGAATGTTAAAACCTTTAAATTCATCTTTGCATCAAATAAAAATTCCACCTAAATGAAATTCGTAGACTAGCGGCTTACGTTGGAAATATATTATATTATGTAGGTATTCAACAAAATATTACCAATAATCATTATGCGAAATCTAGAAGTATATTAATTTAAAAAAATGTCAATCATGTTATCTGTCGTGTGGTGCAACTGCCTACCTACCATAAATAAATCCCTAACGTAATGGTTGAACGATTTGTAAATCTACACAGAAATACTTTAGGTACTGCTGGAAACTGCTATTTTAATTATTTTGTTTATATTTTTTGATAATTGTCACAATTGTATACTACTTGATAATATTATAATTAAGTTGTCAAATAATTGGACTGCTTTTGCTTAGGTATCATTAATTATATATTAATATTAATATTTTCATTTTAAGCTATATGACTGATTTAAGATATAGGTACCTACACAATAGATACTAATAAGTAGGACTAGGATTTATATGCAATAACAAATTTTAAAATATGCATTTTATTTACCAAAATATGCAAAAACCAATTTTTATTATTATTAGAATATTATTATTCATCATAATTCATAATTTATTATTATGAGTTATTACTTATTACATTAAATATTAGTTCATATTATTACACTAAATATTAGTTTATATTATTTTCAAATATGAACGACTGGCGGTTTGAACGTAGAATA
This sequence comes from Sitobion miscanthi, assembly GCA_008086715.1. Classification (NCBI taxonomy): domain Eukaryota; kingdom Metazoa; phylum Arthropoda; class Insecta; order Hemiptera; family Aphididae; genus Sitobion; species Sitobion miscanthi. The sequence continues at coordinate 30,903,900 of CM017800.1, forward strand.
GATTTATATTGACTAAAACTCCTTTCCGTATCACACGAGGTTATTGGAGCATATTTAAATGACGCGATTTGGCCTGGAGTTAGTTAATATTAATATCTTCTTCTTCCTCTTCCTTACCATTTATAATGCTACAAATTTGCAAAAGTGTTTTGAATCGATTTCGTGAAATAAACACCGTTTAAAATTAACAATATCTTATAAAAATTTAAGTTAAAAAAATCAAATTCTCAAAAATCTATGAATATGCAATTATATGCATTATGTTTAAAATATGCAAAACATGCAAAAAAAAATTGGTTCTATTTAAACAAGAATAAGCCAAATCGTGGGCAAATCTGACAACCAATCAATTTGGACTTGAGGAAAAAACATGCAAATGCATATAAATCCTAGCCCTACTAATAAGTCCAAAAAAAATTATTTTTATATGACTGTTATTAATATTATTTTTTAGGGACTACGAAAGCAACAATATTCTTGACAACTTGTTATCTCGCATGGAGCAGTATGCCAACAATCTAGAAGCGTTGGTCGAAGAAAGAACTGCAGACTATTTGGAAGAAAAAAGAAAATGCGAAGAACTACTGTATCAATTGCTTCCAAAGTAAGTACACATTAATTGCATTTTTCCAACAGCCGTGCAAAACACATTTTCGTTATTATTATATATATATAACAACAAACAGGTACATTATATGATTAAAAAAGTTATAATAAATTTAAAAAACGAATACATGCAATAAGAATTTGCTTTTAAGACTTACTTCATTCGAGAATTGTCGTTAAATGTTTAATGAGCATGCTATGTTTTTAGTGTTCAAATAAAATATAAATAATTCTTACAGAACTAGGCGAGAAACGATCGATACCGAATTTCCACTGCAGAAAAGTTAACCACCAAACGTAATAGTTTTGACTTTTTATTATAATTATGTATCTTGATTTCGAATGAATTTGTAATGTAATACGCTTGTACCGAAACCCAAGTTTTTCAGTTTCGTTTTTATAAAAGCACGAATATTGCAAGAGGTCATAGGTCATGTCCATGTCTGTATATCCGATATTCTAATAATTAGTCGTGTTCCACTACTGATTTAATACGAATCGTAATTACTGACGTCACAATGTGTAACAACCAATGTCAGATATTCTATTACTTCCGTTGTCTACCGATTTTTTATTTTACTCGAGCATTAAATCTCAATATACTAATCACTTACTAAGATAATAATATAATAATAATAATGTTTACCCATTGTTCAGCTACAAGTATCTAAATACAAATACCTATGTCTTTTAATAGTCCAAAACTATAAAGACGATTGTAGTACTTTTGAATTTTTTTCGCTTTATAAGCTGATTTTTTAAAATGTTTTAAACTAAGCCTTCATTATGAATGTGTTGAAGCAAGGAAGCTTAACATAATTATGTTATGTGGCTAATAGCATTAAAAACTTATATTTTATAGAATTTTAAAAAGTTTTCTCAGTTTATAAAGATATTTTTAAAAATGTTATTATACTTATTTCATTAAAATGTCTAAATAGTTAAAAATGTGTTTAAATATCTACCTAAAATGGTTTATAGTATCCATTCAACTATACATTATATATAAAAATATAGAACTTTATATTAAAACTTCAATTTGTTAAATGAAAATTCTTTTTTTTTAATTTAAGCAAAAATGTATTGTATATTTATTAAACTAATGGTCTGGATAAATTATTATAATACAAAGACAGTAAACATATAATTACATCGTACCTATTAAATTTACGATTTTTATTTAAGATTTATAAAACAGTAGCAATTTTGTTCCCGAAATATTGAGACATCGAACAAAACTGATCACCATTTAGGATTGTCAAAACAACCGGCCTATGCAGCTCAATTAACGTAGTTATATACCTGCACGAGGAGAGTAATTTAACTAATAACTATAAATAATATGATACAAGTCTTGTCGTAAAGCTGCCATAATCTCACAGTACAGCATTATATTATATTATACCGACACTATCGTAACTTTTATAGCTAAAATGTTTAATAAATCATTATCTCCGATAAATCGCATATTATAACCTATCCTCGAAATAGTAATTAGTAGGTAGGTAAAGTCAATTCGAGTCAAGTTAATAATTAATAATAACCTTTGATGGTTAATAACTCAAATAACTAATCGTATAATAATGTCTGTTCGTCGATAACCATGATAACCGTGAACTTACTCTGTACGGTGTATACAAATAGAAAGGAATTTTTTAACTTTATAAAGTAATAACAGTTTCTCGAAATAATTTAAAAACTAAATGGAGTGTCAGCGCGGCCGTTCGGTGCGGTGATGGTCATTGGATAAAAGTCCACACTTAAAACTGGACGATGAAAAACCGCATAATACGTAAGTTCGTAACAGGTTCATTTATCATTTTGTAAGTGATTTAAAATGTTCCAAAATTATTTATTATAGCAACTATATTATTACCGCGTTGATTGAGTTTTTACTCTCACGTCAACAAAACGATCTGATGCTACGACGGGTTTTATTATTATTTTTATTTATCGCGAAAATTAAGAATAGACTCTGCGTAATAAAAATTTTTAATGATTACGAACGCAAAAAAAAGTGTTATACCTACTCTGAAAGAAAGCATACAAGTTATACGTCTGTACGTCTGTACGTCTGTACGTCTGTACGACAACATACACTCATTATTATTCGCTTTTGGGTATTTCAGATTTTTATATACTACGCCAAATTAACTCGCGAAAATAATTTATGATAATATATTAAATATCCCATTAGGTTTTTTTTTTATTTTAAAGACGACAAAAACTATACAATTTATCTAAGATAACTTGGCGTCGGAAATACTGTAATTAAATCCGAATCTTGTCGCGAGTATTAGTCGAGAAAAAAAATCCTATCTAATTACTTGACAAATAATTATGAAAACAGATTAAATATATTGTTATAAAACAAAATCGTGGTTACATTTTCTTCCGTTAAGCTCGGCTAATCATGCAGTCCTAAACACTCCAGAATTTGACCTATAGGCTAAAAATGCTTTTACTCATCAATAATTTAAGATTAATAAAATCGCTTTTTACCGATGATATAATACTACTTATTAATATCTACGCGTTTATTGATAAATCCGTCGGAAACGTAGTCAATGAAATATTTTTTCCCCAAACACAACAACCATCGCAGTCAAAAACAATTTTGTATTTTTTTTATATTTGTCAAATGATAATGAGGCAAACTAGTTTTACTAATGGGTTGTCTATCTATATAAAGTTCAATTTTTGGGTCATAATATTAGCCGACTAACTGGCAGTTTTGTAACTGATGATTTTGTTATTTTTATCTCAATTGTTAGTGTTCTTGTAACCAAAATATTGACATAATGACGAGCTAACTTCATTGTATCGACTACGAACAGAACGTACCCATTACTCATTAGTCACCATCACTGACGTCGGTTTAGCCGACGTCTTAAACATTAAGTTTCTGGCAATTATCGAATACTCATCAGTCATCTGTATTACAAATCGAACGGAGAAACGAGAGCAATATATAATTTGTGTACTGATGAAAACATTAAAATTACCAAAACAAATGAAAACCGTGAAAAAGGAAAATATTTATAAACGTCACGTTCGATATAACAGAAAACATAAAGTCTGTTGTGATATTCGTGCGATAGTAAAACACATCCTAACTCAATACAGGATAATGTACAAGCGACATAGACGTCATAAAAAATGTGTACTCAACTCCGGGTCTCCGAGACCAGCTATGGTAATAAAAAAAAATATCGAATTATTTAAAAAAAATAAACCAACTTTTATAACGATAAACGAAAATAATATAAACATGTCTGATAAAAAATGTACGATGTGTACGATACGAAATATACTACAGGCACTGGGAGCCACGATGCTTAATGATCAATAAAAAATAAGTACCTAATATAAGACTACTCAGTATAGACACGACGCGGTCGATCGTCGCACTAATGTGATCATCACCATTGTTAGTGCAATACATAAAAGTATAGCAATAGCGTGAAATTAGTATTACCATTATTAATATTAATGGTCGAGTTAATATCCCTCCTGCCTTACTATTTATATAGACTCTGTATTATAGAGTGAATATTATAGGGTTGCAGCCTTCGTAAAATTTTTCCCGGCCAGAATATATATTTCTTTAAGCCGTTTTTCAGCGATCGCACACCCCCAATACTAATACGGAACGTTTCAATCGCAGACCGCCGAATACCCATCAATCATATAATATCGTTCCCAAGACGTGTCTTCTGTACAGTCAATTAATTTTAATGCGTGTTTTATACAAAATGTTAAACGTATAAAAACCGTATCGATTGAACTCGTCGAAGTCCGTTTTCAAATATAAATAAATATTTGATAATGTATGGAAAAAATAAAAACATAAAACTATAACGTGACATTGTATCAGGCGATTCGGCAATCAATCCGGTGTTCTACTGACACCAGACGAGTACAAAAATAACACAATATCATAATAATAATAATTTATAGGCCGTCATTGCGTTCCTGCTTGCGGTATATTATCGCGTCACCGTTGTATCGAGAGATAATCTCTCGCGCGTCATTAACCCCCGAGAATATAATAATATATAATTTTATATATTATTCTAAAATACAGATGTAACACGCGGCTATTCGGGTCGGAGAGTGCGTAAACGGTTTTTAAATGAAACTTTTGTACGCAATATAATAATGAAATGATTGATGACATGCGTCGGTACGTGGGCTTTTCGGAAGCTCGATCAGTCCGAATCACGAGCCACCGCCTACCGCTGAAGATTTGACGAGTTAATTCGCGTGCGCGCAGAACAAAAGAAAACAACAAAAAAACAAACAAAAATAAAGGACAAATTTCGTACCCGCTCCCGCGAATATTTCCTCCGCCGGAGGATTTCGACGTCCGGGGAAAATATAGTCAAAAACGAGACAGCTGGAGCTTTCCTCGTCGCGACAGCGGAGATCTACGACATTATTCGATATTCCCTGTAAGACAAAGAGCGCGATGTGACTTGGACGGCCGCCATTCTATAAGGTATACAATATGTATCTAGGTATATTATTAACTTGGCAACAATCGTTTACGGCGCATCGGAAAACACTGAGACAATAGGTTACGACGATTCGTTACGGTTGTCCGTGTCAAATAATCGAAATCGCAATAAGTACTTCTACCAGCCGTATTTAATGCGAGGCAACGTTTGTGTGGAAAACGTTTTGCCAACGGAAAATATTATAATGATGAGGGCGGTGTGGACTTGAAACTTTATTGTTCGGCCAGATGTATTTTTTTCTGCTGGAAATAAGAATCACGAACATTTTCACAGTACGATAAAATTTTACTCGAAGTACTTTCGCGGCTTATTAAAAACTGAGTTCTAGTAAATAAATGTCTCATCCCATAAAATCAGCTTACTAAAAAAAGGGAAGTACAATAATTCAACATTATATTCGACGAACGTTATAATAGGTACTTGTATCTGTATTTTTATTTTTGTTAAACAGAGAGTAAAAATATTTAAAAACTAAAATAATGATAATTCTACCGTGAAAATGGTGATAATTATAATTAAATATTTAAATTCTTATAGATCCAATTATATAAAAATAAATAAATTTACTATTGAAGTTACTCGATCATGTTGAAAAGTAAAAGCGTTTTGATTTCTTTCGAGTTTCGAATAGTTCATTCAAAGAATTTCGAATTGAAGTTATTTATTTAAATTGATCGCCCTGATAATACAATGCTCAAATTGACATATATATGCTGTGAAGCGACGTTTTGTTAAAGATGTCTATTGATTTGGAATATTTTGCCAAAATTAAAAAAGGTAGGTTATAATGAGTGTATGGCGTTCAAATATTTATTCGTCAATTAAATACGAACTGTTAAGATATTATTGATAAATAATTCAACATAATATTATTATACTTTTAGCTCGGTGAAACACTAAAAATTTAAAATCGTAAAATAAGTCAATACTTTCGACAATACAACACAAATACAGAGCATTGACATATATATATAAATAAACGCAACTGTACACCGTATTTATAGAACCAAAGGATATGCGAATAACGTTTCTTAAATTCGAGTTTCAGATTCTACGTGTACCAATTTTCTTTTTCGTACCTACGTTCTACGCAACAACTTTTGTTAAAATTGATATTTACTGTTGAAACTTAAACAAACCACCCCGAAAGTTACAACAATATCATGTTATTCCGAAAGTTTTTGTTACGGATACCGTGGTAGATACCTGTATACATTTATCCATTACGTAAATCCAATATATACAATATAATAATATTATAAAGCAAATTATAATTTAATATTACAATATCATAATAAGACTCCTGTTTGTATATTATTATGTAACTTATTATTTACCGAACAGCAAACATTTGTGAGATTACATTTTTTAATCATTAATATTTTTTTTTATTTTATATTTTTATCGCGAATTATAATATATACATATATATATTATGTAACGTATAATAAATTGAGTAAGCATTATATTAATTGCATTTCAGATGCCGAGCGTGTAGCACATATTATACATAAGCTATTCGGGTTTTACAGCGGTCCTCAATCGTTATTCACAATTTATTTTTATGAACACTTCAAATTTGAAAAACGACATAAATAATGTATAGTAAACATTAAACCGATCTTCGCTCCGAATCGTTTTCCGAGGGCCGAGTACGATGACGATTTATCATTCTTTCAGATGTATTATAGTTACGCTATAACGCAATACGCACCTCAGTTTTGCGGCGAATTACGCGAATCGAAATGAGTACACGACCACCTTGCGGTAGATCATCCTGTCTAGTACTCAAATTATGTTATATTACTTTTTGTTTCATGTTTCAATCATTGTATGCATTTTCAAAACCCGTTCGGAAGAAATAAAATGTTCCTTAGCATATTGCCTATCGGTCTATATAACATAATAGACAGTAAAGGCGAGCATTTAGGTAGGTAGTTAATATAATGCGACGTACCGTGATATATTTATTTATTTGCAACTTTTGTCTTATATAATATAAATTGCTAATAAAATGTCTAAAGTCATTTACAACTCCAGTACTTACATAATATATATATATACGATAAGACATAACAATGACATAAAGCGTCGATTTGGCAATAACGCACGTGGCACGTGTAAAAAATATACTTTTAAAAATTCTTCGATAAGCCATAACGATGAAAAACCTTGACCTAAACAATGTAGATTTCAATCCATTATTTTTGTTTTTATGGACCAATGGGATAGGTATTTGAAAAAATGTTCACAGAGGTGCAGGATAATAAATCAAATTCAGATTTCCTTTAAAAAACAATAAATATAATATTATATGTCTCTGTACACGAAAAAAGTTATTGATCGCAATAATTTTGCCCATTATTTTGGTTTAATATACAAATTTTTATACCTAACCTAATCCATAGAAAATAATTATGTTTCAACCTACCAGTCTTTCATTTTATTTGTCAATATTTCACTACGTATTATATTACCCAGTCTAATATCATATTAAAATGATTATTTTAATGGATTTGAAAACGGGTAACTATTATTTTTCATTTTTACCTACTATATAAAATAATTGCAGACAGTATTTTAAACTAATTTAAGCTTTGATTTGTCTTCATTGCGATATCCGATGATATATTGTCCTTATCACTTATTACATTTGTCATTAAATACCATCAACAATTCTTTAAATTAAATTAATTTTAATTGACATCATGATGTTCATTATTATTCAACATAAAAGTTTAGTTTTTTTTCAATTAAAAAAGATTTATGAATCTTAATTAAATACTACAAATCTTTTCATCACGGTAACAGGTTATTAACAAGCATATAATAAGTTTTTGCTCTCATAATATATTTTATAATTTTATCCTTTCACATATGACTTCTCTGACAACATTCTGAATTATGGTCGTTAATAAACATTATATGCTTAATGAACTGCAAACCATATAAATTATATAATATATATTATTACTATAATACCACTAGAAATGGAAACTTCTTTAGCTTTTAAGAATATGTACATTTCATTATTATTTTCATGCATATATATAAATGATTTTCATTTAAGGCTTTTTTCGAATAACAATTGTTATTTTAAATTTATAAACAATTAAATACACTCATAACAAGGTATACCTACTTGGTACAAGGTATATTTGTAATATATAAAATCGAAATTTCATGGGTGTATGGAGGAGCTATAATCAGTGAAAGACTTCATATTGACACCGTCAATATTCATGACGGTAAAATAATAATATTTCATAATACCTCATAATATAAAATACATATATTAACGTCCTTCCCCACTAGGATTTTTTATTTCAAAATTGATTTAATGTCATCTCTGCTCTCGTGCGGCAGTCTATCAATTTTATTTTATTCTTTAATCAAGCTATGGCGCCGTTACTTATTCAATATTATGAATAACAGTGAAACAATAACTATTTTCATTGTTATTGATTTAAAAGTATATACTATTATTATGATATTACAATTGTAAATATACATATTCCCTGTATAATGTAATTAAAAATTATTATAAGCCAAGTCAAATTAAGTTAAGATTAGATATTTGCACCTATTGTAAATGTATGCTCATGGCCTGGAAGATAAAGCCATTACTTCTATAGCGATTTATTAAATAATTAAAATTTGAACAAGAACTATTTGCAATTATTTTAAAATTCTTCGAAATGCATTTCATCGTTAAAATATAATTGACGAATCAATAAACTTTTAAATCACAACTTTGAACAAATATTAAAGCAATACCTACCTATAATTTGAAGAAATTATTTCTAGAATAATTATTTAACCAACTCGAAAGTGTCATCAGTGGGTGGCTTCTTTCCCCAAATTATGTAAATCATATTTGATTTGTTTCCCTCTTATTTCGCATAAACTCATTATGTCTTAGATATAGACTGTATATTTTCTTCTAAAAAAAAAGAATAATTATTCGAGAATAGGACTTCCATGAGTAATTCCAATATGGATGGAAAAAATGTAGTACTCGAGACAATTTACAGAAATAAAATGTATCTTATCCTTATCTACGAATATTTTACATCAAAAAGTGATCAGTTCAAGAGATTTTGTTGAAAAATTATTTCGAACCAATTATTATTTTTTTTTTTTCACCATATAGATCAGTTGCTAGTCAGTTGATTTTGGGACAATCTGTGGTGGCTGAAACTTATGACAACGTGACAATTTACTTCAGCGACATCGTAGGTTTCACGTCTCTGAGCGCCGAAAGCACTCCACTCCAAGTGGTAGATCTGCTCAACGATCTTTACACGTGTTTCGATTCTATAATAGAGAATTTCGACGTGTACAAGGCAAGTTCAAAAATTATAAATTTATTACGAATCCATCAACATCATACTTTGAGTGTTTTTTTTTTCTTTTCAAATGCAGGTAGAGACCATCGGTGACGCGTACATGGTCGTCTCCGGACTTCCGGTTCGCAATGGCAACTTACACGCCCGCGAGATAGCCCGAATGTCACTCGCCCTGCGATCAGCCGTTCACAGTTTCACCATCAAACACAGACCAGACGATCAACTCAAGTTGCGTATCGGCATGCACACTGGTAAGTTACAATTATCAATTATTATTATACGATCGTTTCGATTTGTCATACTGCTTTTCGCATCGATATCAACACGTCAACCTTCCTCATGCACCGTAAACGACCGTGACATTGTTCACCGTAATTATATTTTAATTAATTTATACGGAAATATTGGAACACTGTGACTTCGGACGTCCCGAGACGTTTTCCTGGCACACCGGGTCAGCACTCTTGAGCGAACTCCCTCGAGTTTAGGATCACGTTTGTATTATGTCACTGAAATGCAATATATTACAAACTATAATATTATTAAATTCGTTTTACTAAAATTTCATATCGAGACATAATATCTTAAATATGAATTATTATTATATTAAACCATTTTCCACGCCAACCCCGCGTATCATTATAATATAATACTCAAAATTGTAACATTATAAACGATAAGGAACAGTTACTATTCCTTGTATATATTGTATATACATTATAATATATAGGTTCAACATTGCAGACATAATATATATATATATATGCTTAGAGTGAACAGTATGTATATGCCGTATGAGTATGACTTATAATATTATGTAACTTGAAAAACAAAATGATCATCAAATAAATAATAAGTGATAAAAAGTTTTTCCAGCACGAAATACACTGTTTTAATCATATCTAAACTTACCAAACAATGTAGACACGATGTTATTACATCATTCGCAAAAATAAATACATTTTGAAGAATATGACTCCAAAGTCAATCGATATAATATTTTTATTGATATTTTCTGTACACAACTAAAAGCAAACAACCTTTTTAATATTTAGACAAATCAAACCAGTACGTACCTAATTAAAATAAATATTACAATATTAAAGTCAATTAAATAAATTATTATTATTATAGATGTGTCTTTTATAAATATAAATATTATAAATTCACACAAGATCGTTGAAATAATAAATTGTATGTTCGTATATTACTAAAAAAAAGTTATTTCAACAATGAATATGCAGAATTTATAAAAATGTTTTTATAATATAATTTTTACAAATAATAGCTGTTATGACACTAAAACGATAATAAAAACTAATAAATGTATAGTGCAAATTAATGCTAATTAGTTTAATAACTGTGAAACACTATACATATAATATGATTGAAAGCTAATATAGCCAATTTAGGTACGTTACCATAGTATTATTACCATTATATAATATGACATCCTCGCGCATATGTAGATACTATGAGGTTGTCAATATTATCATCCCCAAAACTGTATTAACAATATTGGACAGTACTCGGGTCAAAAATCAAAATCACTGATTTTTAAGAAATTAATATAAAAAATCTTAGCTTCATCAATGACTGGATCAAGGTTTTTTCATAGGCAATAATATATTATTTAAGACGAGAAAAGATAGAGAACTCGAGTATAATTTTATACCGGAAAACGGGTGAAACATTTTTCTGTGCGAATATAATTTAGCGTATAATAGTCGAAAAACTGGTAAAATTCAATTATTATACTCTGTTTTTTACCCGACCATACCGTCCGACACTATGTTATTTTACATTCGTGTCGGTTATTCTGTGTCTGTGGACACGAATTTATCGATTGCTTTTAGTTTGATGTCCACTCGCAGACAGCTGCTGATATAGGTACGCGCAAATGTGTACATTCTGGCCCGACGAAAACCATCAGCCTAGGACCTCGGCACATCATACCGCCTTTGCTCAGCTGGAATCTTGGCAAGAGATAAAATACGATCAACTAAAATAATGTATTCGCGTCCAACCGTCGTTAATTTCTTAGTGTTTGTAAGTGCACCAGGCCGGATGCGAGAAAAGCACTCAGTCTCGTCCTCGTAGTCCGTCTTCGTTTAGCAATAATCATTTCCCGAGTTAAAACAACGTATTTTAATCGTTTAGCGAATAATTTCGTCGAGAAAACACGCCGTGAAGAACAAAAACAAACAATATTATGCAATTAAAATACACGCGGATTTGAATAATCATCTTTTGCGTGCAGTTGAAAACCCGTTTGTAATTGATAATAATTTTTTTAAAGCTCTGCGCGTTTTTTCTGTGGCAAAAACGACGTAGTAGTCTGCTTAAATTAATTATTAATCCTCGTTTTTTTTTTTTTTTTTATTGCAAAACCAATAAAATTTAAAATTTAAGGGGAAAAAACCCCAAAAGCCTTGTTTGGACAATAATATTATAATAAAAATATTTTCTCCTTTGTGTTCCGCACAATATGACATTCAATAATCGATAATATTATCATACTATAACGTTTATCGATTGTATCGTAATAATATTATTATAATAATGGATGTGGAAACTTTTGTTGTACACCTGCACGCGTGGAAATTATTCCAGTGGTCGGCCCAATGAAAATGCTTGTTATCAGACGATCGTACATAAAACGCCGTGTAATTAAACGGTATAATAATAATAATAATAATAGGTTTAAAAGGTAAATATTTAAAAGCCTAAAGTAAACTGAGGTCGTTTAGCTGCCCCTCGGAGATTTTCAAGCGCCAATTCGTATCGGCCAAGTCTATATCACTATAGATAGGGAATAGCGTTAATTAGTATCTTTAGTGTGTGTGTGTTAAAAGTGGCATTCGATAATTATTGCCGTTCAGAATTTACTGTAACCCGCGATTCTTTATAGGTGTATCACGATAACCATTTGCACCATATCAAAAATCGATTATGCGAAAAATTGATGCGCAACACTGCAATACAGTGAACAATTACGAGACAAAAAATTAGGTAATTTTTGCCCATCCGAAGATTTGCTGCGTTGCAAAGTGATTTTTTCTAATACGAGACACGATCAATGATCATAATATTATAGGTACTCTCCGTAAAATTCTACCGTCTCTGACACAATACATATTTTCTATATGATTTATATTTAGTATTTTTGAATTATAGGTACCTACTATACTGTTTTTCAATGAAAATCGTTAGTTTTTATTTCACATTCTGAAGAAAAATACTTTTTTAGCGTAGTTTTTTTGTTCACATTGAACTGTCAAAAGTTAATGATTTACAAACTTTAAAAGTTTAAATAAAACGATATTGCAATTACAAATATACAATATTAATAATTATTGGTACAGTAATAATATAACCATTGACCAATATTCGCGTGCGTTATACCGTGTTCGAATAAAAGTAATTTATTTGAGTAAGCTTAAAAAAATTACAAAAATCTTGTAAGCCGCTTACACGAAGAATACAGTGATAAAAACAGTTTTTAAAACAAGTTCTAAATAATGAGCACATTTTTACATTTTGTTAACGTCTATTGTTATGTTTTTACTTTTTTTTTCTTGCCACAAATGAATAATAAATTATTGTCTCGCGTATTAAGAACAATATATTATTACCCCGCATTGCTTTTCGATTCGCCCTTTTGCCTTCTGCGCCGACTATTCGGCGTGGCAAATCCAACCGGGCGATAAAAGCCATCGTACAGGACAGAAATCGTGAAACCCCTCGGCGTAATAATATCCTAGGGCCGTTCCAGGATTGGCCTTTGCCTACACTGTTTTATACATATAACATGCGGCAAAAGTCCTGTTTGCGGACGAGCTGCTAGCGCGCAGAAAAAATAAAACCATGACAAAGGGAGACAAATGTTTATATTTTACGGAGGACACAAAAACCGATTCCCTTTTTTCCGTACCATCTATTGATGCTCGGGTGTGAATAATACTACCCGTTTCGGTGATATATATATACACCGCAGGCCATGTACCTATTCGTTTTCACATTCAATTCTCGTGGTCTGACAAAAAAAAAGGTTCAAACACTGCGGTTTCAAAAGCACCATACAAATATCTTATAAGACCGCTCCACGCGATTCTTGTGTATACAATTTTAAAACCGTTATTAAACTATAGCTTGTACGAAGAGGAGGACCTTTGTATATTTTTCGCTCGCCGTTAAACGAAGCAGCGGAGCATTTAGAAAAATAAACCCCTTAAAAATCCGATGAAAATTATAATAATTATTAGTGTTGGCGGGTTTAGCAATATACTATAATAATATAGATTTATTGCAGTTGGTAAACCTATTTCATATTATTATTACGAATAATGCGATACATTTGCCGCAGTGATATTGGATTGCCCGCTTCGACTTCGCGTCCGTCTGCAGCCTTCCGAAAGTCGAATTTCTCGGGCCACTCCTCATACACTAATAAAAAACAAACACAGTAAACAATACAAGAAAAATAAATTAAAATAATCGACAAGTGAAACAATCGAAATTGACAGCCAAAGCGTTTTTCATTTGTCAGCGACTGCGCCGAGGGGACTGGCAATATAACGGTAATCGCTCCTACGCAGAGCTTTCCGCCGACTTCCTCTCCCCCCACCCACCAACGTTTTCCGATACGCACACATAATAACGTATTATAATATTATAATATACACAATGCCGATTCTTTATATTATTATGTTACTATGATAAACGGACGCGTTAATTTTTTTATCGCCGACTCGTCTGCACGTTCCGCCAGTGATCACGTATATTGCTAATCCCAACTTGTTCGACATTCGCGCAAATCTATTCGACGACTGCAAGTGCAGGTATCATATTATTATCGTCATTGTTATTAAGTAGGCCGTAGGTATATTATTATAATAATAATATTATAATATTATATTGGTGTGCTGCTCTGCTCTCGCGGGCGACGTCGTCAGGTACCTCCTTGTACGCACGCAATGCAGAAATCACGACATTTTACCTGTCCAATATTTTTCCACACACGTAGTTTCATTTGAAAATAAATCCTTCACGTCTCGCTTGACCCACGCCCTGCTGCGATGCAAAACGGCAACGATGATAATAGTATAATTATTTCGAGTTCAAATTCGTCTGGAAACCGGGTGATTACGTGATGTGAAAAAATGCATTCTGGTATAAACGTTTCAGCGGACGTTGGGATGGATATTATACAACCTTTATATTATTAAGCGCTATGACTTATCACTTATGCTACAATATTGTATATCGCGTATATTACGAGTGAACCAAAATTACGTGCGACGGTATTGTAAAATATTTACTTAAAAATAAATAATTGTCCATCTCACTGTTTGTGGTAATCGTGGGTGGAAAAACAAGGACTGAGCTTTCGAATAGTTCCAAAGACCCCATAAAAAAAAATAAGAAATAAAATGTCGAGGTTCACCAATAGTACTGTTATATTACCTTTAAATAATATGTACTACATGTATAGGAACTATACTGTTTTAGTCATTATTTTTTAAATGATTCATAAACTGGATCGAATTTTAATCTATTTTTTCTGTCAACCGTTTTTATCTTTGTACCGGACTCGTTGCAAAAATATTTTTATTTTTCAATATTTACTGGTAGTCAAAGAAAATTTGAATACAATTGCTTGCTGTCATTATAAAAAATATTATGTTTGATTATTACTTAGACTTATGTGATAAATTTAACAAATATTTTAAAAACATTGATAGGGAGAGTGAGCAATGTGAATTTGTTTGCCTACATTGGTGGAAAAAAAATGTAAGCCCCTTAAATTTGACTAAACCACGCGTCGATTTTAATATTTCGTCATTGTACTTACCTATCTACAGCCCTTCGGATATAAGGTATACCTACGCGACTATTATACGTTCGATAACAATTTTGGTCTATACACGTGCCGAATTAATTTAACCGGCATCGTAGACATCAAATGTAATATTTTTTCTTTGTAAATAACTTAAAACCGTGGTTTCAATTTGTATAATACATGTAATCTGTGTACAATATCACATACTCAGAGATTTCATTTTTGATTACCGCGAGTCGTATACAGTCTAAAATACCTGGCGATAACAAAATATAACATTGATATCGTTCACTTTCGATTGCAATACATTTGAAGATATTATGGTGTTTTTACAGTATCCATATCGTTCATTATTTTTATTTTTTCCCTGCAGATTTGCGCCTGCGCAGTACAAACTCATTAATTCCGAATCGTTTTTGGAAATCATATATATAATAATATAAACATTATTGTTTACACGTGTCCCAACCAACGTGTTTGTTTTTTGGACGCGGTGATCGATTTCGTGTCAAAAAACTATTAACAAACAACATATATTTATCATTATGCACCAGACGAGGACGGGAGGTAATGGCTGTTTCCTGTTCATTTGTTGCGTGTGCCTATACATACATACACACACACATACACACATACATAATACCTCCATACATACCTACATTCATACATACATACACACACACATACATATCTCCATACATACATACATACATACATACATACATACCTCCATACATACATAAATACATATATACATACGCGCGTGCGTGTTTGTGTGTGTGTGTGTGTGCGTGTATAGTTTACACCCTCTGCGGAATATTTTAATACAAATGGAATGTTTCGGCAAACAACACCGCGTGGTGTAATGCATTATATTTTAATCCGAATAGTATTTTCGAAAAGGCTGATAAATAACGACGCGCTTATAAACACTGAAATGTAGGAACCGTAAAGAGAAGCTGGGGTTTTTGCATTACGGAATGAAAATAATATGTATATATTATTATCTCCCTTCTTTGTTTGTCTTGAATCCTCTGCGTCGGAGATGTCTACAAGCACGCGTGTCCGTCCTCTGAACTATGTCAATTTCAAAACTTTTGCTTCGGGACAACAAATTGTTCAAAGTTCGAACGGTCTCTGGTCAAATAAGGACTATCGCCACTCGTCTATAACTCAATAACAATACAAACACCCGACTAATTTATTGCGTATCGTATTAAAGTTGAGTGTATTTAAATATATTATTAAATGCGATGACCGTCAGACCGATTTCAATGCAGCGTGTAAATAATTGATTTTGACCGGATCGACGTTCACAATCGATCAAATGAAAATTTCTTCTGGGAATAAATAGTAGAAATATGTGCCTATGTGTTTTTTAAATTTAACCTTCAGTTAACTGTGTGAACCGTGTTAATTCGTAAATGGAAATTCGGCGGTCACAGATATATGACACCTAATTGGTTTTAAATCCATATGTAGACAGGTATGCATGAAAATTCGTCCGTATAATATTATACAATGTGTCGACATTATACTTACACATGCGGACGTTATACCTACTTGCAATAAATGAAAATACAATAATATTGTATATTATATGTTGCTGGCGTTGACCGAGTTTCCGAGATGAAGTTTATCGGCCGGTCCAGCACTGTGCACAGTGTGATCCCTTTGATTGGGTCCGTCGAAATAATATTATTATTCTAAGAGAACGCCTGCAGTGCAACTTTATGGTTTATTTTACGAGTTGTCGTGATGAGCACGATAAAATATCGACGCGCCCGCGGACGATCTCGCGCGAAATAATCGTTCGATGGGTTTTTAAACATAAGCAAAAAAATATACGGTCATAACTATTGCAGTTGTTATTGTTGTTGTTGTTGTTATAAAAATCCGCTCATGTATGATGAGTATAGTAAGTTGTTGTGAGTGCACAAAAATAACAAGTGATCGAGATTTCAAATAAAAAGTCGCCATAATATTATACCGCTTATATACCTAGGTATATATATATATATATGGCGTGTATATGAGACGTTTGCGAGGAATACGCATTCATTTCGAATACACACGCGGGGCTGGATTTTTATTAAAATTTAATTGAATGTTTCAAACGAGGAGTTTTTACGACGGCGTTGTTTTTATAACTTGCCTGATATTTTAATATAGTAGTCGGTGGTTCATAAAAATGATAGTCGTAAATAAACAATCAAATTAAGACGCCGAAAAAGATTCGCTCTGTTTTTAATCGCCTGGATTTAAACTATTTGAATGCCGTACATTTTAACACGTTTTTATATATTAAAAAAAAAATCCCATATTTCAAACATTCAGTGAGCTACAGTAGTCCTAGTGCATTGTCATATTAAATTTTAATTCGATCTCTCCTTAGCGTTCTAAAAAATATTTAGAGCGAAACGTAATTTTTACAATTACGTTATTTTTCTCAAAATATTATGACCTATTACAAAAACTCACGGTAAACCACACGTGGGACACAAAATAAAATATTATATAATTTAGTTGAAGTTTGAATGTACACACTTTTAATACATTTGCAAACCGATTAGAAATAATATACATTTAATGATTAACAATTAATTATACTGTAATATGGAATAATACCCGTATACTATGGACATAAAAACATGTGCTTTTATCTTTCTACAGGACCTTGCGTGACCGGAGTGGTCGGACTTAAAATGCCGAGATACTGTTTATTTGGAGACACGGTCAACACAGCTTCGAGAATGGAATCCAACGGACAAGGTATGTTTTCTATGTTATATCCTGCTCGAACTCGTCGACGTTAAAAAAACAACACTGACCGTTGATTCAACCCAGAAAGGAACAATACCCGTTTAAGACACGTACCTATTATTTCACCATATTTACCGTTTACGAGGAAATTCTAAAGCTCTAATGCATATATACAGGTACTCGAACATAATATTACAGCATAGAAATTATAGGTACTTGATATTATTTTTGTATCCGTGCAGCACATTTGGATCGGATCGCTCCCTAGATCGGTCACTGGGTCACCGCGGTGTACAGACTAATAACTATTATATATTATTATAAACACGAATTTCCTCTTTGCGCTGCGCACAATTGAATCGTCCCGACACACATACGTGTATTGTGTAGGTATATACCTACGTCATTATCCTGCAGTACCGTCGTCTATGGCTAAGCTGTTCCTCTGTCCATATCGGTGTACGTAATAAAATTGTAGATGCATTGTGCGCGCACATAATAATACAATACAACATCGGCGCAGGCAAAACTAATTTGGATAATCGATTTCCTTATCATACGACGTATGCGCAACAACGACGTATTATTATAATATGCATGCCTAATAATAATAATAATATGATATAAAATACAAAGGTACGCACGTATTTTAATCCGGACATAATATAGCCATTATCATTTTCACCGCGCATTCCTAAATATATCGTGTTGTCCGATTGGGGTTGCATATGATAAAATATAGGTATATTATTCAAAATTACAAACCCAAATCAATTTTATGTGCCCGTAATATAAACAGGTGGGTAACTGCAATAAACATATGGTAATACGCGAAACGGTAGTTAGTAAAAAGGTTCGTCTAACTCTAACATATTATTATATAATATAACTACATACACAACGGTGTGGAACGCGATGCCAAAATACGATTCGCAATAATATATTGTTACTAATATCAGCAGCTGCACTTTTAGACGCAATACGCGTACGGGCGTTTACATAATATCTAATTTGTATTTTCGTTCGAAATGGTGTGCGCACCTGTCATAAATCATCCCGGCTCAAAATAATTTATGATCTCAAAAATTAACTTCGGTTCATATTTTGCAATACACCAAAGTGTCCGTCATTATTCATTCAATCTGCGCTCGCGTATGATGTCTATCCGTCGAACAGCATTTTCCATATAATCTGTCAATTTGGCGCACGTCAGAAAATCCCACCGAACTCGTTCGTCATGCCAACCGATCCGTCCGAAAGATGGTCGGTGCGCATACTTACGTTGTAGGTGCCTGGCAACATAATCGTCAGCTTCGTGATTAATCCGCAAACCCAAAAGGTTATCCGCACGAGACATTGACGGTGTGTCTAGAAAACTCGCAGTAACCCAAAATTATTACCTATATATCATAACACGTCGTCGTCGCAACTATTAAAACATGTGAAATAGCTATATTGCTGCAACGTTGAACAGTTAATACCCATACTTAATACTGCCACCGTCGAATCCATCGTTGATTAGATCTTTGATTGTTGCCTGTTATCATATAATGACACTATAGAATACCATACAAATTTATCGTGATTCACACGTCTTAAGTAAATACAGCTGATATTGAAGATTTACACGATTTCTAAACACGAGTTTCAGTGCAAATTTAACAAACCAATATAGATCAACCTACTGTGTACATATTATAGTTATACAGTATACTTGCTCAAACCATCGTGGGAAATGTGATCGCAATTGATAAATTCAAACATTTTGCTGTTGGTATAAATAAATATTATTATTATTCTAAAATTTCTGTTAAGGCATTTGGAATTTCAGACGCTATTCGATTGCCCACATATTATTTTAAATTTTTTACGGCACGCGATCCTGCAGAGGTCTTAAATTTCCAAATGAGCTCATACTGATAAACGCACGATACAATTAAACAGACAAAATAATATATATTGCTGACGTCACATTATTCAACTTAGCCCATATATAAATACATAATATTATCATGTATTATGTACCGACGCATTTATAGGTATTTTATAAGTACCTACCATTGATTTTTAGAAATCAATATTTGTGCGAATATGTGCTCATCTGTAGAGAAAAAAGTTAGGTGCATACATAAATGATCGTCCGATTTTACATGTAAAAATGTATAGGTCCCCGTTATATCCGCGGTACGACGATAAACCATTTTAAAATAATACTATAATATATGAAAAAAAATAGTGGTTAACTATAGTGGTATACATTAGAATATAATATATATTTGTTTATTGTTATATCTTGTATAATTATGAGATTTGAGGATAGAACATCTACAATTTTCGTCGGTCGGAATCCCAGTAGATATGAATGAACACGAAAAAAAATGAATTTCTGTGCGCACGTCACACTCGGGGCAAAAGGGAAAATAATTAAATAGGAGAAAAACGCAATTAACTGATTGTTCCGGCCAGTGAACACTGGACACATATATATATTATATATATATAGTTTATAACATTTTAATGTGTGTGTGTATTTTCTAGCGTTGAAAATCCACGTGAGCCCGCAAACAAAAGAAGTGCTAGACACGTTTGGCACGTTCGACTTGGAACTCAGAGGCGAAATCGAGATGAAGGTGAGAAAACGGATTTAAGTCCATTATTTTCTAGTCCATTACGCGTCATTTTTGTCGTCGTCTATAGGTTTTTATTTATATATATATATTATATTATACCTATGTGTGTGTGTGTGTGTGTGTGTGTGTAATAATATCCTCTGCAGCACGCTACGTACATTATATACTATTACTTTGACTGAAAAACGACGAAAGGCGGTGCGAATCACCCTATGGTGGGGGGAGATTAAAGCCTCCAATCAACCCTATCACCCCAAACCCACCCACCCACCCACCCGGAAACAAAATGTCGCAGTGATGATATACCGAGTCAGTTATAACTATTGTCCTGTGCTAATATATAATATTATATGCACTTTTATCCCTCAGCCAATACCGTATTTGAATTTAATTAAAACACGTCTAGTACAGCGATGAAAAGATAAATGGAGACCAAAATTATTATATTATAGTATAAAGTAATAGAATATTTAATATTTTAATAAAGCGTGCCACAGTGTTATGTTTATAGCTAGTGCATATTTGTCTTTTGATGTTATTTCAACAATTTACCACAAACTATTAAACGGTCTTGGCCACTCAATATCAACATGTGTTGAGTGTCAATGTCAAATATTATATATACCTAAAACATGGTGATTCTATAAAAGTAAACACTCATTTTCTCAAAAAGCATTAACGTTTTTTTAAAATAATATGTTATTTCCCACTTACATAATTTTGAAATCATTGAAATATTTTTCTTTGAATTACAATAAGTAGGTATCTATATAAAAATCAAATTTCCAACATGAAATTGATTATAGTTGCTAATATTCAAGTACCTATTTATTCAGTTGAGATGAGTTGAGTATAGTGGACAAACAATTTTTCTGGACACCCCTAGTACCAGACCATTGAAAACCTCATATAAACTATAAACACTTTTTAACTACACGTTAAAGTTTGAAATTCTAAAAAAAATATTCTGCTTCAAATCATGAAATCAAACGTATCATCAAAAAGTAAAAACATAAAAAAAATTCTACATTGTTTTTCAAAAAAGTTGTTTTTTTAATGTCTCAATACCTATTATGCAAAACAATATTTCCCTAAACATTAATAAGTGCAGAGTACTTTTAGAGAAAAGGAGGATTATTACCTTTCAAAGAATCATTCAGTCTCCTAGTCTATTACTGCAACTGCGTATACGCATTGTAAATAATAATTATTCATTATACCTACACAATTGTATTATCTTATTTTTCATAAAATCATATCATGTTTTAATATAATATAATATTATTCTGATTATATGCATCAAATATAATGTTATATAACCGTCAAGTTTTCCCTTCTAGGTCAATATAATATCCTTAAATACGTCAATGGTGTGAGCATACTAGCTGCAATGCCGCCAATACCTATATATGCACCCCACACGCGGCTGTATCACCATATTATATAGTATACTAATAAAAATCTTCTTTTTTTTTCGTCTCTCTGCCTTGCACAGGGAAAAGGAAAAGTGACGACGTACTGGCTGTTGGGCGAGAAAACTCCAACCACCGAAATGGCACCTGCACTGCCGGTAAAACCGATCGGATCGTTTTCGAAATTGCACGCCGCCAACAGCGTCGGGTCGTCGTCCACCAAGTCCGTGGCCAACAGCATAGCCAACCACAACAATATCAGCGCGTCCACGCCGCTCTTGCAAGGCGACAACGGCTAAGAAGATTCGTCCGATTTAGTATTATTTTTTTTTAAATTTTTTTTTTTTATATACATACATATAAATA
Organism: Sitobion miscanthi; assembly: GCA_008086715.1. Lineage (NCBI taxonomy): Eukaryota > Metazoa > Arthropoda > Insecta > Hemiptera > Aphididae > Sitobion > Sitobion miscanthi. Next base: position 30,926,388 of record CM017800.1, read on the forward strand.
ATTATATTATTACCATAGTCACTCAGGAAAAAAAACCGTCACCCCTCCCCCCTGCCCTCTCCATCAAACCATCTACGCCACTTCACACACCCTGCAACAACGATCGCTACCGATCCACTCTCGTTTATTCAAACGGTAATATGTACGCAATACGCATTTTCGTGTTTATAGTACTTACTGTATATTATTATACTGTCTGCTGCAGTCTAAAACTTTCCTTCTCGATCGCAAACGCCTCTCCGTTCGTCGTCCTTTCGCAGTCACCCGCAGTCGCGATTTTCGTCACAGGCGCACGTCGTAAACGTTCCGCAGACTATATAATATAATAATATCGTAACAATCATAATGTCGTCTGTCGCAACAAAAGTCGGCTTCGACGGCAGACGGTTTAAATATATATATATTATGTACCTATTGCCTATGTTATACTCGTATATAGATAAGTCGCAGATAAACGAAAATCGATGGTAAAAGAATTTCACCGTTGGCGCGTAGAGGCAGTAGTACAATGACGTTGTGACGGATCGCACTCCGTAGTCAAGTCAGAGTCGGACGACCATCTCTCACGACGATGAGTAAATAATATTATATTACTATTAAATGGACCGACGACGACTGCCCATGTGGTCTCTCCTTGCACAGCAGCCGTCCAGATGAAAATATTGTCAATTCAAACAATGTTGCGAATACTATAGGGGTATATCTACTAAATAAAATATATTCCGCGGTGGGATGATAATATTGTACAGCGCACGTGATCAAGTCCGGTCGTGCGATGTGCCCAGCTGTAGTGTATAATTATAATGTCATACGATATTAAATTGCGTAATAACGCGGTTGAGTGTGTGTGTATGTGTGTGTATGACGGTGGAAGTGATGTTGGTATGATGAAGGGGTGGTTTGGGGGGGGGGGGAGTCTCTGTGTTTAGTGGCATGGCGAGCGTGTGGGTACGAGGTGGTCGTAAACTGCATATTACATAGATGGGTAGTATTTTATGGTGCAACTGTGGGTGTCTGCAAAATCGAATGGCAACGTCGCGACCAAAGGATGACGACGACGACAATAATTATTATTGTATCCACCGCGAGCGGATGATGCGCATGTAGATACCTCACTACCAGTTTTATGTAACCGTCGGTACCGCGATGAATAGTTCGCTTCAGCGGCCATTATAAACACTGCAGCCATTGATCACGAATTATTTCATGATAACCGCAATAATATGATAATATTGTTATTTTATATGTACACCAGTCGAAGTTCTTCGCGCACAAGAAGCCCCGGACTGTAATGACGATGTGCGTAAAGACTATACTATTATATTATATGGACGAGCAATAATTGTACCGTGTTCTGGGTGCGTGTAATGTGGTAGTAGCGGTATAATAATATCCGTGGTGGTGCTGTGACTTTTGGGAGGGGGGGGGGAATCGTAAGTGCGGCGCAAGCACACTTTAGAAGTAAATATTTATTATCGTTATCCGTCGTCATCCGTTGTTATAATCCCATTCGGAATCGTAATTACCTCTACCTATATTATGGACATAACTGTATAAACACGTGTAGTTACGTGAGCATGATAATATATAGTAGGTACCTAACCTACCTGTAAGATCGTGATATCGCATAACCACTGCTGCAGGAACGAAGACAACCATGATTGGTCTGAAGTCGGCGGTTATGAGGGAAAAGTGGCCGTAAACAATAAAAAAACCACCCCGTTTCAGGCGTTATAATTGCCACAATGCCTGATTTATAATATTGTATATAACAATAGGATAAGATAATATAATATTATGTACGTTGGCGGGCGGTCCCGAACAATAATTGTCCGACGACGGTTAATGATATGTGACGACATATTATTATTGTTATTATTATTATTATATTAGATTTTAATATTTTCTCTTTGTGGCGTGCAAGAGTGCACACTTTCATTGTACTTAAAAGTTACTTATATTTCCATTTTATAAAAATATCATATTAGATATATCAACATAATAAATCAAGTAGATTAGATAAAAATAACACATTATAGGTGCCCGCGATCTAGACATATTGATGCGTTCAGATAAACAGCAGACCCTGTGATAGGTACCTACACGAGTACGGTAATTCCTGGCTTTCGTTCCGAAAGATGTGCAGAATAAGCTAGTTAAAAAGTCAAGAGTGTAGTAGGAAGTATTTTCTCCTGTAAATTGTATTTCAATTACTTATTGATTAAAAAATTAATTTACACAAAAAAAAATAAAGCGTCTAAAATATATGTTGTAATACCTACAATTTTTTTTAACTATACACTTAGTTATTTCATCAAAGACAGACAATTTCGTTAAAAAAAGATTGGCGAAAAAAGAAATAGGTTTCATAAAATATAATATGCAGTCTGGGAATCGTCAGGTTTACTCTGATGCAGTTACATAGGTATTAACATAAAGTATTAAAATAATATTTTACAACACAATTGTTTTTTCACCCATTCAGTTCCTAACGAGTAACAGTAACTCGAATAAAAAAAAAGAGAAAAGTGTATGATCCGACTACCAAACTGAACTTAGTTCATATTATTTTTCTAAAAGCGTAATAACCGAACTATACGGTTATTAGATTCCATTTTCATATCGTAAAATAACTTTTAACCGATGCTCTCTCTAAAAAAAAAAAAAAACGACAAAAAAATTTCAAAAAACCAACTCGCCCCTAAGAATTGCTCGTTTTTCCACACATGCATAAATATAATATAATAAAGGTGCGAACCTATAAATCAATAAATAATGCCTGGTGGATAATACGACGTGGTGCTTCCAATCATCGTCACAATAATTTACTTGTTATCAGTTATAAAACTTACAACGATACATAAATATGGTATATCGTGGACCAGCAGCTCATCCAACTGTAGATATAATTAGGTGCTGTTTTTTTCTTTTTTTTTTCTTGTACTTTCAACAAAACGCTAGTTACACATTATACGGACACCGTCGGTTGTTTGTACCTAAAAATGTGTCCTTCCCACGGGTGTTGATTTCATAATATTATTTCGATCGCGTCGACGTTGTTGTTATTATTGTGTAGGTATGCGATGGTGGTAAAACGAGTAGACTGTTGAAATCAAATAGAAAACCATAGAAGCACGCCAATTATTATTGTTATTATTACATCATTATGTTATTGAAATTAAATTATTTTGAAAAACGGTTCGGTCGATTAGGTCGTATATAATAGGTGCCTTGCAAGAACAACGGCGGCGGAGTGTTAGAACTTATAGTTCTGCACCATATTATTATTATTATTATATAACTACTATATGTGTTATTGATGTTAATTTATCGATGATCTACGTAGGAAAGTTGTGTAGGTATTGTTAGCATTTTTGATACGTATTTGATCGTTCTTGTAATATATAAGAGACTCTCTCCCCGTCTCGTCCCTCCCTCTCCTCATCCTCCCCCCTCCCAAACCGTTTTATACAATTCGTCTTAATGTCTAATAATATTTACATTTTACATTAGTGACACGTTCCATTATTATTCGTATTACATAGTATTATAATATAATATTATAGGTACGCTTTTTGTTTTAGTAATAGTTATAATAATAAAAATCAAAAAAAATAATCCATACGTTTTAAGTATGAGTCTCTATAAATATATATATATATATATATATTATGATATTATTATTATTATTATGTATAAAGTTAAATATTATTATATTACCAATGTTATATTATAATAACATTTTACTTATTCGTTTTCAACAACGTGTAAGCTGTGTACATTCGATGTGATTGCATTATTAATAATAATAATATAAGTTATAGTGATTAATATTACTTTATTATGTTGTGTTTTTTTTTTTTTTTAACGCTAACAATGTTTTTGTGGGTACTTACCAAAAAATATTTTACGTGTACAATAATACCGACATAATGTCGAAACAATGGTAAACTAAGTACTGCATGCTGCACGTGCTACAAATAGGTATGCTTAAGCTTAACATTTAAACAGTAATTTTTTTTTCTCGAGCAAAATCTAAGTGTGACAACATTATCGACGCGAGTTTTTTTTTCAAAACCATTCAGTATAGGTACTTGTTATATTATTATACCAATCGCATTAATAGGTCCGCGACGGCCCGGCTAGGAAACTCAAAATGATTACAATATAATATTATACAGACTCCTTGGGGTTTTAAGACAATCATATTATCAAGAAACGTTAAAAACAGATTATATTATCATAATATGCCCCCGTACAATTATTATTATTCCGGTTATGTTACCGCTTTGTGTTGATTAAAATAATATATTAATCGTTAATATTGTTTTTTGTTTTTTTTTTTTTTTTTTTATTCGTGTACTAATTTTGTATTATGCATGTGCCTAAAAAGTTGTGTTTATAACAGTCTCTCATTTAAAAAAAAAAAAAGCGAAAAAAAGAAAATTCATGATCTCATTTTGCTCCCTATATAGGTACTACATAATTGTATAAGATATTACTTATATCTATTGTAATACTATATTATATTAAATGCCTACAAGTGTATTAAATGATATTATAGTTTATTGATTTTGTTTTCCTCTTTGTATTATTATTATAAGTACTATATTATTTCGCTTTTCTTGTTTCTATTTTAAGTTTTTTTTTTTTTTACGAAAGTTTTCAATACCTAAGTATTTTTTTTTTTCTAGAGTTAATGCTTACAGTTATTATTATTATAATATACTTTCAACGTTATTACTTACTAGTTGCCCATATTGTTATATAGTTGTACCAAATAATATATTACACCCAATAGAGTCAGGTAAAATTAAAACGTAATTTGCACAGTTTGCTTTAATATTATAACAACATACACGAAGTCGAATACATAATATTATTATTGTATAAAATCATTAAAATCAAACACATTCCTAAAATGCATGTTAACACTGTTTACCAATACCTACAAGTATATATATATATATTATTATATTATGTATTATATTATGAAATAAATATAGGTAGTATATTATACTATATACGTTTATGTACTTCATTTTGTTATATAATGTTTTTGTTTTTATTCTGTTTTAATCGTGTCGCTCGTAAGTGTTGTTGAAAAGAAAACGTAATAGAGAGCATTGACCAGAATCTAATGTATCTATACGAAAACAATGATTTGTTTATCGATGTCTTTGTAAGTGAAATTTGTGCGTGAAACGATATATTATTATTATCATATTGTATTGTAGTTACTAAATAAAGAAATTAAGAAAATGTTTATGTTACGATACCCATTAAAAACCATATCAAAACGAATGGACCATCCTGTGCATGTAAACACGAGTGAACATATATAATGATATTTATTATTGTTGATTTCTGTTATAAATGTCTAATTATTATTATTATTATTATTATTACCTATATTATATTATTATGTATTTATGTGTACACGTGCGCGTGTGTGTGCGCCCGACAGTATAATTTCGTATCGATTTTACTGGAGGACCGAATAGGATTAATCATAGTAATACAAAATATGTGATTAACGTCACACGGAACGGTTTACAACGAAATGCATTCCCATACATTATTAATAAATGGTATTGATTTAATTCGTACTGGTTTTTTGGCCATGTTCAAAGATTGGTTTAAGAATGACACAAATCCGACACTCGGACGACATATATAAAGATACAGATACCTACAATAGTACCATAATATAGAAAATCCTATTCGCGAATTCGAAAACTGTATAATTGCTGTTCATCACTTAGGCAGTCGATTTTCGTGGTCGTGGGGTTTGACCATAATAAAGACAATACAATTGGAACGTTTACTTAAAATAACGAAAAATCGCATACCTGACTTATAAAAACAATACGGGTATTATACTTACGTTCGACTAGAAAGCAGTGATGTTAAGGTTCTGCAATACGCGTCGTTATTGTGATTTTCGTATTGTCGCACAAAAGGTTTTGTATTGTGATTGCAATATTAATAAAATAATAAAAAGTAAGAACAGTTTTTTTCGATGTCACGAAAAAAAAACATACCATGAAGGTTAATTTTCAGTAAATCGTTTTGTAAGATATTATGACGCATTCTAGTGTACATAAGCTAATGTTTAAGAATAATAGGTGAGAAAATGTATTCTATAGTTCTTGTTTGTGTTTTCATTTGAAATAATAAAATATATGTCAGTACATTATATTATAATATAATAGTTGCAATAAGTAAACGGATTCTGTGTTAGTTTATTTCATACGTTATCCTGTTGGCTGTTATAAGTGAAATGGCGACTTGAACTTTATTTTTCACGTGAGAAGAGACGATTTCAAAAGTACACTAATTGCGACTTGCACTACCTACCAACTATTGGTTTCTTCAAAAAAAAAAAAAAGATGGGTAAGTGAATGTCACTCAAGTGGGTCACTGTACAAAAAACTTATTTTTATAGTAAAAATGTAATGTAATTAAAATCTAAATAAATTATACAAATCATATACTTTTCATTTTTATCTATTTATTAGGTAGTTTAATTGTTTTTGTAAAAATTTAGGAAAATATGATAATGTGTTGTCTTGTAATTATTGTTAGACTTGCCAGCATTATTGTCATTCAAACTAAATAGAAAAGTTAAATTATTAAAATAAAAGAAGGATTTCAAAATATTTAGTTCTACTAAAGAAGGATTATCATAGAGATTAGATTATCAATGTTCAAGTCACACAAAAAGTCAACTAGAGTCACATAACCTAAAAAAAAAATTAAAGGGGGGGTGTTGGAGCCCGAAGGCAAAGGCAAATACATTTTAGAAACCAAAACAAAAACATACGGAGAAAATTATACTTAAGGAATACACATGACAAAGTACAAAAAAAATGCTCACTCATTTGAAAACAGGAAAAACTATTACAAAAACATTAGTTTATGAAAGAAGGATTATTCATAGGGTACCAGAATTCATGTTCAAGTCTACACAGAAATTTAACTAGAGTCACATTACTTTAAAAAAAAAAAATTGAAAGGGGGGGGTGTGGGCGCCCGCAGGCAAATGCATTTAAGAAAGAAACAAAAAAAAATTTAGAAAATTAACAATAGTCGCGTTACACACTAATAAAAAAAAAAAAATGAAAAAGGCGGTGGTGTTGGCCGCCCGCAGGCAAATGCCTTTAGAACCAAAAAAAAAATATGGAGAGAAAATTATACTAGGAAAGGAATACACATTACAAAGTAATAAACAAAATTGCCCAGCATTTTAAACAGAAAAACTATTCAACAAAAATTTAGTTTATTAAAGAAGGATTATTCATAGGGTACCAGATTATCAATTTCAAGTCTCCACAAAAATTTCAACTAAGGTCACACTCCTAAAAAAAAAAAAATTGAAAGGGGGGTGTGGGCGCCCGCAGGCAAATGCATTTTAGAAAACAAAAAAAAATTTAGACAAAAATTAAATAGTTGGAAACACACATTAAAGAGTTCAAACTAAGATGATTATAATCTTTAATGAAAAAACATTAAAAATAATTATAGGTAGTTCATTTAAGAAGGTTATTCATAGGGTACCCGATTATCAATGTTCAAGTCTGCACAAAATTTCAACTAAGGTCACACTCCTAAAAAAAAAAAAATTGAAAGGGGGGTGTGGGCGCCCGCAGGCAAATGCATTAAGACACAAAAAAAAAATTTAGAAAATATTAAATAGTAGGTACACACTAATAAAAAAAAAAAAATGAAAGGGGGGTGTGGCGCCCGCAGGCAAATGCATTTTAGAAACCACAAAAAAAAAATATGTAGAAAATTATTTATAAGGAATACACATGACAAAGTACAAACAAAAATGCCCAATAATTTTAAACAGAAAAACTATTCAAAATATTTAGTTTATTAAAGAAGGATTATTCATAGGATACCAGATTATCAATGTTCAAATCTACACAAAAATTTAACTAGAGTCACATTATTAAAAAAAAAATTGAAAGGGGGTGTTGGCGCCCGCAGGCAAATCAATTTTAGAAAACAAAAAAAAAATTTAGAAAAATTAAATAGTAGGTACACACTAATAAAAAAAAAAAAATTGAAAGGGGGTGTTGGCGCCCGCAGGCAAATGCATTTTAGAAACCAAAAAAAAAAATATGTAGAAAATTATACTAAGGAATACACATGACAAAGTACAAACAAAAATGCTCAATAATTTTAAACAGAAAAACTATTCAAAATATTTAGTTTATAAAGAAGGATTATTCATAGGGTATTAGATTATCAATGTCAAGTCTACACAAAAATTTAACTAGTCACATTATTCAAAAAAAAAATTGAAGGGGGTGTTGGTGCCCGCAGGCAAATGCATTTTAGAAAACAACAAAAAAATATTTAGAGAAAACACTTTTACTTTAGGAATACACATTACAAAGTACTAACAAAATTGCCCAGAATTTTAAACAGAAAAACTATTCAAAATGATAATCTCACTAAAGAACGATAATACAGAGGGTATCAGGTTATCAATGTATAAATAATATCTACAAAAAATGTACGAATAAAATTGAAATGTTCAAAAAATTCAGATAGAGTTAAAATCTGATGGTAGGTGTAAGAACCTGCAGACAAATGCATTTTAGAAAACAAAAAAAATTATGGAAAAATTTAAATAGTAAGACCACACATGAAATAGTTCAAACTAAAATATCCAAAATCTTAAACAGTTTTTAAATGTTTAAAAATTAAGATATATATAAAAATTCAAAAAAGTCAAATATTATAAAAAATTAAATTGAATGGCGAACGTGAGACAGCCTCTTTTCAAATTATATAGTATGTACACAGGTATTCAGTGTTACTCTTGGTATACCGGTTAATGTTGAAATATATTATACAAATCAATCTATTAGAATTCAAAGAATTGAAAAAATAATTGTTTGAGAAACCTGGGTGAAATAACACAAACACAAGAAATACTCTGAAGCTAAATACAACAGTACCTAATAACTACATTCCAAAAATTAGGTATTGTTTACATTGTAATAATACGAACAGTTATTATGATCCGAGGTGTATCACTTTAATATATGTATTAGAAATGTATAAAAATGAATGTAATTTATTAAGGATGTAAAAAAATGTGGGAAGGAACTCTTGAGAATTCTTTGACAATAGGATACCAAAAACACAAAAAACCATATTTTAAATTAAAACTATTGATTTCATACATTTTCTATTTACAAAAACTCATGAGTATTGAAAACATTATAAAATCCTAATAAAATAATTTTTTTATATTTTATAATTTGTCGTGTAAAAACATCATTATTTAATGTTGGCTGTATTTAAGTTTTTAATAACTATACTGGTACAACTCTAGCTGACAGTCTTTTAAGACCGTGTGTTAAAAACTATGATAATTAGTTACGTCTAATTTCCTGTCCTATCTTACCTAACCGAACCAAATAATAATAGTAAATATTTCTTTCATTGTTATGTTACATTATCGAATACCTAAATAGTTAGTAGGAAAAGATCTTCGCAAAGCTCACGACCTGTCTCGCTAGTCTTCCATCGGCACCATAGCTTCAACCAACCATAGGTTTACCTAACTAACCTCCTTATGATTATAGGACACTTTGAATAAAAAGATCCTGAGTTGCAGGTTGCCTAACTTAAGTGTTTGATTATCAAGTTGAACCGTGGACTGTTGACACCTTAATTCATAAATCCATGGATGGAGCCCATATATAATAAAGATATGGATAGGCCAACGCCTATGTTAATACATTGAGGCCGCGGTCCCAGAGGGGAAGGCAATTGAGGCTCCTTTATTGATAGTAGGTATACTTTATTTGGCCTCAATTGTTTCCCCCGAAGACCATTATGTCCTATCCATATCTTTATATCTAAGATGGACCCATTATCCAGCTCACTCGTGTAAACAATTTGAAGACACATAAACGCGCTCAACGAGTCTCTATTAACGATTATCAGCATCTATCCTCTCACAACACACACTTGGAGACAACACATGCACATGAAAGGTTTTTTTAAAACAACATTTTTAATGATTTTTTTTAGCTTATGTTTTTTTTTTAAAATACCAGGATAATGTCGAGCATAAGAGCAACTTTATAACGTATTCAATTAATTTTTTTTGGACTTATTGAAACATGCTATGGAGGACGGTCCTTTTGGTCGTCCAGTGTCCACAAATATTTCAAGTCATAATACGAAATCCCAGCCCTGTCCCCCATACTCTGATATTAAAAGCCAGCCCACCTTCATATTCTCTATGCAAAGTAAAATTTAACACAAATTTGTAAATCAATACACAGTCTCTCTATTGTATAATTTGTGATTTCATTAATATTCAGATATTTTGTATAATTATATTGGGAAAACAAAGACAAATCATTTACAGAAGACTGTGACTAACACAATCAAACTTTGATAAAAGTATATATGATATAAGTACCTTCTATATTTGATTAATCTTTTTTTTTCCCGTACTTTATTTGTGGGACAGCACTTTAACTACGGTCCCATAACCTACTGTGGCGACTTTGAGGCATGTCCTTTTAGGAAATTAATAAATCCTCAAACATAACTCTTAATTCAAGAGTTTGTAACTATACAATCATATATATATGGTATAGTAACATTCGTAATATTTTTCATAATATGACAGTTAGTGAAATATTAAGTTTGTATTTCTAATATAATATATGTTATGATATATTATGGACGACACTTGCACCGCGGCCCCTCGATATAGTAATGTGGCGACCCGGCACGTCTCTTTTAGATTAATGATTAAATACTTAGTCAAGTCTTCAATTTACTAAACATTTATATTTTGTAGATATTTGGGTAATTTGAAGAAAAATTTGAAATTGAAGAGAGACTGTGTGAAATAACAAAATATGTGGTGTGAAAGGTCATTTGAACGCGTGTTTTATAATGTATTATATTGAATTAAGTATTTTTTAAAATGTACTATAATAACATTGATATTTATTACAATGTACGTATATTAAGAGATAGATTTCATGTATGATTTTTTTTAATTTTTTTTTTTGATAGTTACCTACCTACTACAAACAGACACTTTATTTTTGATTATTTGAAGCAAATAATGTTTTGGATTATTTAGATCTATATAAATGAATTTCAGACCCATAGTTTAATTAGTATTTAAGTTATATGATCAGAGTCGTGTGGACCAAATATTTTCAGGCTCTACTAAAGTATTAGTAAATTAAACTATAATAGGTATGTGAATAACAGTACCCTAAACCTTCTATGATAATTTTTTATGAATATTTATAAGTAAAAGCTCAAATTTAGCATTTTACGGTACGTAAACATTTTCATAATATTTAACAGAAATTATGGAGCTAAAAATATAGAATACCTATATCAGTTTTAGTGAGGCACTGGGCTGACTAAGATACGGTCCATAGTTTTATAATTTTGTTTCATTTATTAAAATAATGCTTTTTATATACTTTTTCATAAATAATATTTAATACAATTAGCTTTAATAATTTGTTTGAACTATAAGTACGATTTTTTTTTTTTGGGGAGATCCCTATTATTACAACACCGTTACCAATATGCGTATCACTATACCCGATTTCCACAAAAGATAAATCATTACTTATTACCAGGCTGTGAATTAAATGCATTTACATGCTTTTTCGCTATACCGTGACTATATAAAAAATGGATTCGGCCAAAATCTTATTTTACATATATTTTATGGATTATTAGTTCTATAATTGTTACATGTTTCATGATTTCTTCGTATTTAGCTTATTTTCTTCGTTAGAAAATAAATAGGTACCTAGGTACCAACCAAGTGTGTAAATAAAAATTTTTTTTTTTTTTAAATCAATTTTAATTATTTATTATTCATTTAAACAATTTTTAATAAAGGCGTGTTTATGCATATTTTTGAAAATTTCACCTACAAGACACTTTATTTTTATATTTTGAAGCAATATATGTTTTGGATTATTTAGATCTATATAAACTGAATTCCAGACCCGTAGTTTAGTATTTAAAGTTTATGTGATCAGAGTCGTGGGACCAAATTTTTTCAGACTCTACTAGAATGTTGTTGTCAGTGGCACCGAGTACGTACTTTAGGTGGTTCAAATGAACCACCTAAATTGGGTGGATGGGTGCTTGTTGGCACTGGGGTGTATAATTATATATACTTTTGAGTATTGTTTTTATTAATGTTGTTTAATTTGCCTATAAATTAATATTTTTATAGTCTGATGGTTAATAAATATTATAGAATCTATGTAGGTACTTATTTTTCTTTGTAAATACTTGATTATTGAATACCTAATTCATAGATAAATTATATAAATTAGTAATTTAAGTAGGTAATAAAATTAAATATTGAATAATAGTGGTATCTATATAAAAATTATAATAGCCCATATTAGGTAAGTAATTAGGTTATTATTATAATTATATTTATGCACACTATTTTAATTACATAAACATTATTTTAAACAAGTTAGTTAAAAATTAACAAAAATTAAAACTATTTTACATTTTTGCTCGATTATTTTTATATACTGAATTAGGTAAATTGCAGTTCGTTTTAGTAATATTATAAGCTATTTATAATTTTTGCTTCTACTAATTCTATATATTTTATTTCGAGTTAATTTGTTTATTAGTATATTGTATATTTATATTTATAATATATACTATAATATTGGTTAATTGACTTCAGATTAGTCTGAATTTGAATTTTAAACTTTTAGATATTATATTTTATACATAAATAATATGTACATAAACTTAATATTAATTATCAAAATAATTTGGCTAAAATTTAGAAGTTAACTTCGGCGACAGATGTGGGATTGACCAAAGTAGTTGGTATGATTTGACAGATAATATATGTAAAGGAAAACATTCAACGGCAATTAAAAACCATTTTAATCAACATCTCAGTGCTTATTAAAAGACATTTTATATTTTTCAATAAATCGGGTTGCTAAAAATAAAAAATGATCCATCACTACTACAAAAGATGTTTTTAAAGGTATTTTGTACAATATACAACAAACATATACAATTTGAAGTTCTGGGTTAGGAAGCATTTCTGTTCTTAGCTTTAAAATAGCTTGTACATTGCCTGTATCTAGTACGAGCCCCGAGAGAACATTCTCAAATTAAATTCTCCAAAACCTTACGTACAACTATTTCTCAAGATCGTTTGGAAGAATTTAACGATTACAACATGTGAATCAGATGTCAAATAAACAATGAAGATGTCACTAATATATTTGCTAGTTTAAGTTCTACATTATCAAAAAATCTAACTTACTATTTTGAATTAAATAAAAAAGAAGCAACCAACACACTAATGTAGTAATAATAGATCGTATAATTAAATTAAAGTGTACAAAATTTTCATAATCTAACTATACCTACTGCTAAAATAGTAACATTTTTAAATGTATACCTAAAGAGAGGTTGTGTTAGCAAGGTGTTCAAATATACAAAATATTGATATAAAATAATGTTTCCAGAATAATAATTGGCTACCTATTTACTATTATAAGTTATTTAAAAACGGTAAGACTAATGACTAATAATATAATAATTTTAAGTTTGATGGAATTTATTTTTTAAATTAATATGTTATACACTTATATGTCTACACTTAACTTCTTTTTATTTTTTAAACTTTGTCTCATCGAGTTTTAAAGGATTTTATATTTTTAAAACTGATGAATTTATGCAATTAAATTAATTTACATTGTGAATATAGCTAACTTTCATTCGCACAGCCAGGAGAATGAGAACTACTACTTGCTGCTGCTTTATTAGGTTTTATCAGTAAAATTATGTATGTATAGTACATTGTTGTAGATATTATATTAAAATAATTTCATTGATACTTATATAGTTATATGTTTATATTTTGTTTTTAAAATGTATCAACTATTGGTTATTGGTCCATCGGGTGGTGTGTGGTAGGTTCTAAACAAGAGGATATTTTTTTGAACCACCATTTTTGAAGGACCCCGGGCCCACTGGTTGTAGTAAATTAAACTATAATAGGTATGTGGAATACAGTACCTAACCTTCTATGATAATTTTTTATGAATTAATATAATCAGTAATAGCTCAAATTTGCACTTTTACGGTACTTAATACATTTTACTAATATTTAACAGAAATAGTGGAGCTAAAAATATAGAAATACCTATGCTATGTTACGGTCCATAGTCATAGGTTTTGTTTCATTTATAATAATAATGCTTTTTAATATACTTTTTCATAAATTAATATTTAGACTTTTATGATTGTTTGAACTATTAGTACGTATTTTTTTGGGGAGATCCCCTATTTACAAAAACAGTACCAATATGCGGTTTTTTTGGGTTAGTTCGTTAATAGCATGTTTCCATTATTTGATTCGTATTTACGCTTATTTTCTTAAATGTTTTTATATTTTCGGTTCATCCGTTAAAAAAATAAATAGGTACCTACCTACCAAGTGTGTGATAAAAGAATTTTTTTTTGTAAACCAATTTGAATTATTATTATTATTATACTTTTTTTCATTGCATTAAATCACAGCCCTGCTAATTACTTTACTTCCAACATAATTACCTACCACAGTTAATGTGGTGTCAAAATGTCAACTTGTCAACAGTCAACTGCTTTGTTCAACTTGATAACCACTTAAGAGGATGGTCAACCATTTAGCGCACCATTTATTTCTCTCTCTGACCCACACACAATCATTTTAGGTTTTCTTAATCGCACATTTAGTATGCTACGCGTGGGTCAAAGATGGAAAACAAATAGTGCGCTGACATCCCAACCAGCAAATGATCTTTTTATTCTATCCTATAAGTCGAGGTTGTAAACCTATACAACCGGTAACGGTATAGTTTCAGCCATGGAGTCATGGGCCATGGAGCCATTGGAGCCATGGAGCCTTTGCAATTCATGATCCTTCCCTACGTATTCGGCATTGTTAACATAACTATTCACCTTACAAATTTTCTCCCCCGTCTCTCACAGCTATATAAAGGTTCAGCACTCTAATTCCACACTCCATATGATCGGTATTCTGCCTATCATCTCTTCAGCTAGTCTTCTCGCCCCTCATTCCCCCTAAATTAACTTCTTTAGTCACTCTCGCTCTCTCTTATCATACAGTGACGAACACCTAAACCTATTCTCTCTTGTTTCACTGCAATATTGTACCTACCCGTAATTAATTAATTTCTTATTCTATCCTCTTTTGTACCTTAACACCTAACTTATTATTTTCATATCTGCCCTAACCTTACATTCTTTTTCATCTTCATACACCAACCTTCTGAAATCCTGTTGACCCATTTTCCTTTATCTTCGCCGTACACACACTCCTAATTCTATTCACTCAGTCTCTAGTTACCTACAAGTCATCGTACTTGTTATCGTGAACAATATTTAAATATCATGGAGCGAATCCCCTACTCGAAAGAATTACTTAAAAAAATAATCATACCTGACCAATTTTCTAATTTTTTACACGACTTTATTGATAGCCGGCATAGTGTTATACCAGTATAATACAATACAAATATTGAAGTTTTCAGGCAATACATCCCCTGATCAATTAACAATAATAAAAAGAAACCTACCGAAAAATAAGAAAATACATACCCCGTGACCGAATCAAAATCTGCTACGAAACTGTAGTAAACGTATATGCTTCTACGTTACCGATTTTAACAGATTTTCCGTGACAATAAATATTTAATTCAAGTCTTAAGAGTAAATTTAAACCCCAAAATAATATGAAAAACAAACTTACGCATATAACATCGACTCTTCCAGTAAAACCTAGATGTACTGCAGCACACGCTGTCGCGACAAGGAAAGAACAGCGATTCTTCATCCGTCAACATCTCGCTAATTGAAACTTATTTAATATTAGAATACTAGTATCTTTATGCTCTGTTATATATTCTGGTTTTCTATTTCAGGGGTAAAAAATACATTTTTTTTTTTTGATTTTGATATGAAAGATGTGAGATGATCGATATGAATTTCGTGAGAAATCTAGAGGTATAAGAAAACTGAGACGAGTGTGTTGAATGAAATAAATTAAAAAATTGATCAACACAAAAATCGCTTTAAAATTAATTTAATTTAATAATGAGATGAACTTATTAGATCATTTAAATTTTCCCAGAACAAGCCCCCAGTTGTCGGTCGAATGTCAATTTTAACCATATACTAGACCACAAGTTTATAGACATTCTATAATGGCATTCTCATGCCGGTGGCCTAGACACTGTTGGAGAGATTTAAATTTCTTTAGTAATTAATTACGGTACGAATTATAATAGTTACGTAGGTACTGACAATACTCGACTATCCAGAATTTAAATTAAAGAATGTGATTAGTACTAGGTAACCAATCGATCGTTTAAAACAGAAACTTAACCTAGGTACAAATAAATATCACAATATCAAATAGTAAAAATTTTGAAGAAAATATCCTATAGGTATATCCTGTTAAACTCCCAAAATAATAAAGTACGTTTGAGGTGTTCTCTTAAAACCCAAATGTTTAACGTCCGTACCCGTACGCATAGAGAAATATATGTTTCACATTTACGAAAACTAAACTATCGTAACGGATCGGAATTATACGAAGAACGTATTTAAGACAAAAATAATCGTCACCAAGTGGTAGGTATAATCTGCTATGTACTTACAATATCATATTAAATAACATTAATCGTTACGTATTTTCTTATTTTATTATGTAGGTATAAAATAAAACAACCCACCTTCCTATTATAAAAGCATTGCCTTAATCATTGATTTCAAATTTTAAAAATTTATTCTACTATAACAATAAATTAACAGCGGTAAGTAGAGTAATTAAAATTTAGGTATTTTCAATAATATCCTAATTTTTGAATCTATAACACTGGATTTTAAAAACTACTCTACGTTTGGGGGTATATAAGTTTGTCTGACAATAAATATCTACATTAGGTCTACCGCTTCACAGAATAGAAGGACAAAACTTACGTAATTATTATTCTTCCGGCGGAACGCGGTTCCCTTCGAGTGTATATATAATATTAAGCTTTTTTTCTAGTGTCAGAGCTGTGCATCTCCGCCAAGGAAAGTGCAGCGCGCGTCTTCATATCTCCAATCCAAAAGTTCAGTCGGAAGTTATTGAGATTAAGACATTTATAAAAATAGGCACCGAGCTTAATGACCAGAATGGAACGAAATAATATGTGAGTACGTATTGAAATCGATGTTGTCTCAGACGCGATTGTCTTGCCATGGATATTTATAATTAAACCTAACAGTCCCAATCGCGAAACTACATATATGGTCCTAACGATGGATGAGGATATTTTTACATTATCTTCAAAAAAACATTTATTTGTTTTCTACTAGACGCAAACTACGGTAAATTGAATTAAAATGTATAATATAGATACACAAACGCGTTTTTTTACTTGCAGGAACCATTTATTTATACTTGGATGTTTATTAACAAATTCTTATGGATATAAAATAATAATTAAATGAAAATAGTTTTATTGATCCCAATATTATTACAAAATAACGTTCGAATAAAATAATAAAAACAATTAAAAAAATACCTATTAATTAATATTAAATAACAAAATTACTTATACATTTGTATTTATTATATTGCACTAAATCAATAGTGTCTAAAGTTTTAAAAAAAACATGCTTTCTTTTTTAACTTATCAGTACTACTTTTTTGATGTTTTAAATATATATTTTATTTTATGTTTTTAATGTTTAAAATCCAGTCTGCACCTTGTGCCAGTGATTTTACACGTAATATAATAAAATGATACTAGTGATG